>CAKNXH010000376.1:162943-233370 GCA_932178445.1 Andricus quercusramuli
GGTACAAAAACACGGTCAACAACGTCAATTTCACGATAGTGAACTTTGATGCGTTAAATTTTGTTGAAAAATCAGTACAAATGAGGCGTCAAAAATCAGATGAATTCCTTGAAATTTTATGTAAATGCAGGTGTCATAAAAATTGAAAAATTTAAATAATTGTAGCTTACAGAATTAATTATAGAGGAGGACGACAAACGCCATCTTAAATTTTTTGATAATTTTCAGTTAAATATGGCCTCCTATATGGAGAACATCCTGTGCGTTCTATGGTGGCTAAACTATTTTTATGGCCTGGAGAATTTTCTTATTTTTTTCAGAAATAACAGAAGATACAAAGAAATTGCGAATAAAAGTTCACACATCTAGACAAATCGTCAAAAAGAGCCTCCTGCTCTCTTGTGATATGTTGCATATTCTACATTGAAAATATCAAAAAATATTGATGAAAAATACATGTTTGGGTTTTTGCAAAAATCAACTTTATTAGTTTTAACCTATTTCAAATTGTCTCGCAGATTTCAAAAGAGGTAGGCGATACTCGTCAGAATACGGAAGGTAAATGAAATGTCTGGAATCGACCAAAAACTAAAGAATTTTGGAGGAAAATAAATTTCACATAGATGTCAAAATTCGCATACTGAAATAAAATGCTCCTATTGTAATTTAAAAGAAAATGGCTTACAAAAAAAATTGTTTTTGCGACAAAAATAAAAAAGAGAAACGAAAGATGAGACGGCAACTAACCAAATCACCTTCCTTCTCTTTTTTTATAATGTTTTTGTTTTGTGGCTTGACAATAATAAAAATAAAAAGGACGAAAGGATTAAAAAGAGAGAAGGAAGAGGATTTGGTTGGTTGCCTTCTCATTTTTCTTTCCTCTTTTTTATTTTTGTCCAGGAACAATTTTTTTTTAAGGAATTTTTTTTTTAATTACTATAGGAGCATTTGATGATTGTCCTAATTTGGCTATCGGATTCTTGTTTTTATTTTCAGGAATTTTATACATTAATTCTAATACTTGTCCTTCCATGAAAAATTTGGTTTCTCCAGCGGAAAAATACGTGTCGCCTAATTTTGTCCTGATTTAACGTATAAAAGTGAAAACCAAGTGTCTGAGATTACTTAGCTTTCGGATCCAGGTGGTTATTTTAATTTTAAGCTTATCTGCTTTAAAAATGACTTGTTTACTAAATTCCTCGATAAACGACCATATATCAAATTTAGATTATGAGTTTACTTGAGACTATGGGCAAACAGCCATTGGCATACTAATAGTACCCTATACCTCAAGTAATGGCAAACAAATGGACAATGGTCAGTCAACAGCAGTCAATACAGAGGATCCATGAGAGAACTCAGAGACGCAGATTGTTGATTGTAAACTGAAACTGACTTCAAAAGCCATTGTAAACATTTGGAGAAAAATCATATTGGTAGCCAAATTTATATAAAAAATAGTAGATATTATTATTATTATTATCCAGGTTAATTCTGAATTGGGCAAAAACTGCTAATAAAAAAGTCAAAAATAAGCACTTACTCAATTTAAAATTATCTATAACTATCATTATTCAAATTGATAATTGTTTTAACATTCTTTGGTAATTCCTATGTGGAGGATTAAGTGATTAGGGGAGACAAAAAAAAATCGGGGAAGAAAAACAACATTTTTCTTTTCCTTGCGATGGGATTCGAACCCACGACAAGCATCTCATAACTCAGCTGGAAAATAATCCAAGCACTTTACCACCTATGCCAGGCAAATAGCTATTTTGAAATTATGTTTTTGAAATGTTGAATTTTCATGAATTTTCTAAAAAGTTCATATCAGTTGATTATGCAAATTTTCAGTAACTATATAAAAAACTTGTGTGCTATGCGCGATATTATTTTTTTGTCTCGAGTAATTTTGAAATTAAAATATATAATCGATACTAATATCAAATTTTTGTAATTCATAGTATTTAATAATTGACGATTGATTTTTTGACTCAGAAATTTATATATATATATATATATATATATATATATATATATATATGATATGTTTCTACAATGTATAGATAATCAAACCGTTGCCTTCTTAATAAAAAATACTCATTTCCGACACAAGATATCCTACTATTGTACAAATATTGAAAATATTATCTGAAATCTAATGACTTTTTTACTAACGGTATTAATTCCAGACAAAAAACACTTACATTATACAACAAAAAATTGTTTAAGATTGTAATTTTTCTTTTAAGTTTCAGTTTTGTTGTCCAAAATCACCGATTTACGGTGAAAAATGTAAGCATAACCCAAAATTATTCAAGAATTGTGTATCTTCTTTGAAATATGTACCCATTTCTCTTTTAAAAACATGAGCTCAACCTAAAATTTCACAACATTCTTTTTTATGTTCTGAAATCCAATAATTTTAATCGAAAGTACCGATTTCTGATATAAAATGCAGAAAAATGGCGTGAAAAATGCGAATTAAATGACTATGTAGGATAATCTGAAGAAAAATGAACAAAGTTGAATAAATAAATAAGAATTTGAAAACTTAGGGCTTTTCAAACCATTTTGAGACCACTTTTATAAGAATCAAAAGTTCTATTTTCAGTCATAGCATTATGATAAATTAAAATTTTTAATTTTAAAGTTTTTTCGAGTTTCAATCGTGTGCCAAAAAAACGGAAGATATGAAAGAGTCAAGGGGTGAAAAAAGTTGCATTTTGAATACCCCATAAGATTATTATAACAAATATCTTAATTTTTTCGTAGAATAGAAAATTCCAATTTTGATTGCACAAAAATAACAAAAATTTAAAAATTCCATTTTGTGGTCAAACTATGCAGGATAATACAAAAGATGAACCAAAAGAATTGCGCACTCAAAAAATATCTAAAAATTTGTTATTAGTCACATTTTGATGGGAACGATAGTTTTTGTTTTATTCGGAAAAAACAATATTGAAAATATTATATTATATTATTATATTATATATTATATATTATAATTATATTATATTATATTATAATGTATTAATATAAATTATTTGAAATTATACATTTTTCAGGGTAGCTGAGAATAAAATTCAATTAAAAATAAGAAAAACATATTAAAATAATCGAAGAAGCTTTAACAAAAGAGAATCCACAATCGCAGATTTTTTAAATAAAAATACTGCTTCTTGACAAAAAACGCTAACACAACATACCATAAGTATAAGGTCCGTATTTTAACTACGCACTCTTGAAATAAAATGACCAATTTTCATTTTTTAAAGAATTTTCCCGCCTACATCAAAAATCACCACAAAACCTGTTACCCCCGGCCCTACAGTGTGACGTATTTTTTTAATGGAGTCTTGCGGTTGATTTTGTTGAATAAATCAGAACTGGCTGGATTGAATTTATTCTCTTGATTGGTGAGGGTTTCAACTCTGGAAATTTTGTTAAGTAGTTAAAGTGATGAAAAGGCTGATGGAGATTCCTTGTTCAGAGTGATCACTAATCTGTGTGCCTTTTACGATCGCGAATGATTGTCATGCCCCACTTAAAATGATCGTCCGCATGCACATAGTATAGTACTGGTACATATACTCGTATATATAGGCAGAGGCATTTCGAGGGATCGATCGAATAACAGTCCCTCGTCTATTTGCGTATTCCACCTAATTAATGCCATTCAACTCGGCAGCTCGGTGTAGTGTTCCCCGCGGCTCTGTGCACTCTGATCTCCGTTTCGAGAATCGGTTTGAACGCGGTTGAACGCCCAACCGAATCTCAAGGGTCTTTTCTCATCTTGTCTCCGTCCCGTTATGACATGCATATTACCAAACTACACGTGGTACGTGTCAATTCCACAACTTTGACACATCCTGATGTATCACTCTGATACGTGTCTGATGTGAATACACATTGTAATTAGTGAAAAGACCCACGGGAAGACGGAACTCCTGATCATGATCAAGCTTATTATCATATATCTAAAATCTAAAGCTTTTTCGGGTTTCAATCGTGTGCAAACCTATGAATCTTGTCGACGTTTCCTTACACCCTGGCTCATCGCGCTCCCGGTTTCTCCAGTATAGACCTTGTCACCAGAACAAGGGATTTTATGTACTCTTGGATCACTGAGAGGTGCCTTTTCATCTTTAGGATTGTTTATAAGTTGTCCGATTTTCGCAGGTGGTTTCAATATGGTTTGGCTGTTGTGTTTGTTGGGAATTATTCCTATTTGTTCTGTGATACCTTGAGTGTAAGTTAGGATGGTGGTCAACACATTCAACACGACCTACTAAAGAAAGAGAGAGAAAAACGACCACCCTCCTACGCTACATCCAAGGTGTCACAGAACAGATATATATAAAATCTCTTGTTCTTGTGGCGAAGTCGATATTGGAGAAACCGGGAGCGCGGTGAGCCAACGAGTGAAGTAACATGAGAGTCAAGTCAGACTAAAAATTGTACGCAATCAGCACTAGCTGAGCATCATGTCGAAACAGGACATAGTATTTTATCAGACAAAACAACCTTCTCCGTGAAAACATACAATATTTTTCCAAGAAAACATAGAAAATCAATCGAAATCATAAAACACCCTAATAATTTCAATAGGGACAATCAATATATTACCAATCCAATTCGGCTTTCCGTCCTCCCGAGTTTTTTCTTTTAAAGACTTGATTGGCTGATCAAGTTTGACCAGTCCCCACCATGGGGCGCTCTGGCCAATCACAGGCATTGTAGACATTATATTCATAAGAACATCATAGCCTGAAACTTCAGTTTCAAGTCAGCCCTGAAGAAGTGAATTCATAGTTTCGCACACGATTGGAACCCGAAAAAACTTCAAATTCTAAATTTATTATAATGAATCATATTTCTCCGATTTTATTTAGTTAATGCCGAAAATTGAGCGCAAAGCATAGAAACAATATTTTAGCAGACGATATTTCAACAGACATTCTCATCACGTATCTCGTGCTTCGCACTCGATTTTATCCAAAATGCAAAATTTTCTACATGATATTTTCAACATTATTATATTGAATGTATATTACACGCATTTCTGTCAGCCTGTGATTGCTCGTTTATGTATTGAAAAATAAAGTACAAATTGTATCTATCATGATTACTTCAATATGTATTTGTTCCCGATTTTGCATTTAATTTTATCATCAACTGCAGTGAAAATGGTATACCATTTCATTAAATGTAGATTATTAAAATTCATGATATGCATTTCTATTAAAAACAGACTCATTTTCCTTGTCTTGTTTTCATGATTAAAAAATAGTGCGCATCCAATAAAAAAATTTGTGTTATTATGCATTTTATTGCAACTTATGTCATTTTTCCATAAATTTAAATGTGAAGTAATAAATTGAAAGTTTAATGTTATTTTTCACGATTTGACCCAAAAATATGCATCCTAGAGTAAAGTGGTTGTAGGAAAATTCATAAATATAATTTAGTCGAAAAATTTCGTTAGATAAAATGTTATTGTAGCGAGTATCGTTTTTCCAAAAAGTTAATCTTTCTATTTCAAATAAATTTTCATAACAAATTCTTAGATCTTTTTTGGTGGAACAGCTTTTGTCGATTTATCTTTTTTCGTATCTCACGCCGTTCTTCTAATTTTTTTTTTTATTGATAATGTTATTTTCCACGATTGAAACAAAAATTACGCATCCGATCAAAAAATGGCCACATAAAAATTTGTAGCTTTTTCTGAGTGAACAACTTTTGACTATTAATTTTTTTCGTGCTTTGTGTCGTTCGTCCAAGAATTAATTTTATTCTCAAATCAGTTTTTTACAAATGATACAAATACTAAGCGTTCCATTGAAAAGTGATTCATAACAAATTTGTGGATCTTTTTTCAGTGCACAATTTTTGTTTATTTACCTTTTTCCGTATCTTGTATGGTTTGACTGCAAAATGGAATTTTTGATTTTTAATTATTTTTTCGTGTGACAAAAATTTGAATTTTCGATTTTACAAGAAAATTTAAAAAACGCCTCTTAACAATATTGTAGGGTGTTAGAATTTTTTTTTCTTTTTTCTTGACTTCTTTTTCATATCGCGCATTGTTCGGCCTTAAATGTTCATTTTCGTTTGTTTTTTTGAATTTTGTAAATGCTATAACTCCGTTCATTTCTCTTCTATCAAAATAAGTAATTTAAATATTTGATTTGCCTTTTCGGGTACTAATTATATCCGTCCATAAAATTTTTTAATACGTAAAAAAATTGTTATTCAAAATTTTCAAAATGTGCTCACATTTTTGAATTATACTAACAAACTAAAAATCTAAAAGAGTCCGACAGAATAACATATATACAGATGGACAAAAATTTTGTAAAAACTTGTTTTTTTTTGTTCAGAAAGTCTCAAAAGCCGGACAGTTGACAAAAACTGAGGGGGGGGGGGTGTCAAATTTTACACAAATCTAATACCTTCTCATTATATGATTTATAACCAAATATTTAAACTTTTAAGAAAAACAGATGAATTTGCCACCAAATTGTTGATTTTAATACAAAAATCATTAACTTCAAATACAGACAAAAATAAATGAATTTTTCAGAAAACACTTGAATTCTTATCCCAGAAGATTTTTTTAGAAAAATGATGAATTTTCGATCGAAAAAGACCAATTTTCAATAAATCAGTTACATTTTCAAATAATAAAGATAAGAACGGCGCAGTTAAATTTTCGTCCTACAAGATGAATTTTCAATCGAATAGTTGATTTTTCAACAACACCAAAATTACTTTTCAACCAAAAAATTCCATTGACAACCAAATTGTTGAACTTTCAAGCGAAAGTGACAAATTTCTAGTTGTGGATATTTCAACCGGGAAATAATTGAACATTCAATAATAAACAATTTACTTCTATCAAACAGACAAATTTTCAACAAAATAGTTGAATTTGCAACCAAAATAAATTCAGATTTTACCAGTTACATTCTTAACCAAGATTGATAAAATTTGTACCGAAAGGGATGAATATTCAAACTAAGAAGACAAGTTTTTAAATAGTTTAAATAGTTTCAAATTAGTATTAAGAGGTTTTTAAATAGTTTTAATAGTTGAATTTCCCACGAATATAATGCGATTTTCCACCCGGAAAGATGATTTGTCAATGAAAGATATCATTTTCAAACAAACGCTTGTATTTTAAGCTGAAAAGATAAATTTAACCAAAAATGGAATAATTGAATTTGCAGTTAAAAAAATTGATTTCAAAAAAGAAAAATCGTGTGTTCGAGAGAGTAGTTCAACTCCTGCCCAAGTGGTTGAATTTTCAATCAAGACGATCAATTTTCTACCAAAGAAGACGATTTTACAGCAAAAAACATGCATTTTTAAACAAGCTGTTGAGTTTTCGACTAAAATCGATTCATTTCCAAACAATAATAGGTTGGTTAGATTTTCATTTAAAAAAAAATAATTTTGAACCAAAAACCTTCTTTGGTTAAGGAATGTAACAATTTGGTAAGAAAATAGTCAAATTCCACTATTAGTTTAGAAATTCAGTTATATTATTGAAAAGACAACTATTAAATTTGAGAAGGCTGTTTACAAAGAAAAAAAAGTTCCAATCTCAATGTGCATTTTTGCTTAAATTGCTCCTTGAATTGAACACGATACAGATTCACAATTTCTGAAAATTTATTAATATTTACTGATTTGATAGACAAATCTACTTTTACTGTAAATGGGATAACATCATGTGACATGGATCGTGGCACATGGGTCAATAGTCATCAGACATGGGTTATGGGTCATAAGTTACTGTGATATGTCACAACTCATTAGCCGCAGGTTATAGGACATGTTTCATGGATCATAAGTGATGATTATAGTTCATAAGTCATACATAACACGTAATGACAATGGGTCATACCTAATGGGCATGGGTCATACGTGATGGTGATGGGTCATAAATCATGGATATGTGTAATATGTCATATGAAATGTGTAATATGTCATGTGAAATGTGTAATATGTCATGGAAAATGTGTAATATGTCATGGAAAATGTGTAATATGTCATGGAAAGTGTGTAATATGTCATGGGAATTGGGTCACGGGTATTGCTAATGTCGCATGGGTCGTAAGTCATGATGATGGATCATAATTCATAGGTCATGGTGATGAACCATGGGTTAAAACTCATGGTGATGATCATGGGTCCTGGATCCTCAGTCCTGATGATGGGCTATGAATGAGTCATGAATGTCCTGGAATATTTGTTATCCTGATAGCTAATGTGTCATAGCCATGGGTTCTGGGTCATGGGTCGTGGTGATGGGCTATGACTCGCGATTCATTGGTCATGGGATGTGTCACACACGACATATGTCAACCAAACGTCTTACCTCCGTTCAAGGATTTTATGTTGATCTCGAACGTGTACAGCAAGAACTTTATGTAGCTTTTTGCAAAACGGCCTTTATGATTCACAATGATTCATTCATAGTATTTTCCTTTCATGTCAAACAATATTGACCATTACACAAATATATAACTTGGCTAGCGGCTTGAAAGCGTCTCGCCGTTCTAAACGCAGCCTTAATGTTTCATTTGCTTGATTCTCATGCTCATAATGTTTGAATCCGTTGCCAAACAGTGTATCATCTTCTTCAATTCTGGGAACATCTTGGCTCACCGGACATATTTTCAAATAAATTGAGCCTTCCTTTATAATAAAATTCGATATTTTTCTAAAAGATATGATTTCTTAGTCACCCCCGAGTTACATATCTATAGTCAGTGGCGGTTGTCTTTTGCTCGATAGCAGCAGGTGCAGCAAATCGAGGGAGATTTGCAAGCAGACAGTAAGTGCAAGCATGATACCGATGGGGATTTGCTACGAGATGAATTTCTAATGGGAATTCGGTTCGATCGTGTTTCATTCGTATGAGAAATATATGTATGTCCGTTTCACCGCAAGTCGAATTCTATGCTTCTATAGTTATGGCAGCGCATTCCGGATACGTTTTTCTTTGTCACACAGCCGTTCCTCCTGACTTCGAACAAAACAGACTTCCTTCAACCACCAATAGTTTAGAAAGTCCTTTCACATTCAAATTTCGTAAGTGCCTCTATTCTTCTAGCCGAAACTTGAGGAAGCTGACATTGTTCATTAGTGAATTTTTGTAGCTCAATATGAAGAAAATATCGCGAACAAGATTTTCAAAACTTCTTTGATTTATTCTTGCTCCTTTTTGCTTTCAATTTCCAAGCGAGTCAATCAGTATATGGACTGATACTGATACTGAGTATACTCGAATCTTGATCTGCCAAAGCAAACTCTCAGTTTGTCAGATTGCACCCAAGAGAATGAAACTGACGTGAAACATAATTTATTCAAAGGATAGCATCAGATGCATCATCTGATACATCATAAATGCTCCAAATTTCTGATAGAAGTATCAGTGAAGAGAAAGACAAACGTAGCAGCAATTATGAAAATACATTTATATTTATGTGGACCTGGAGAAAAATAAAGCAACAGTATGTAACTTATGTGCAGAATGAGGAAATAAAAGGAATATGCGAATGAAGAACAGAGATTGTACTACTGGACTAATAAGACATTTGGAAAATTATCATCAGGAAGTTCATGAAGCCATCTACATAGATTCTAATTTATCAGAACTCAAAAAGCGAAATGTTTCTTTTTCCACGTAATTATTTATAAAAAAACTGTAAATTTTTTGGATAATGTCAAGGAACTTAATTTTCTGAAGTGGTAGAAGCTATCTAAACATCAGAATACATTTAGCGGGAACACTTTACAGAATTAATTCTCAACGATGGATTAAAGCAATGCTTGAGCAAACTTGTACCTACCCTGAAACAGAGTGTATCCATTAAAAAAAAAATCTTTTGAAGATATATCAATGAACAATTGAAACTTAAAGTCAGTTTGTTCGCAAAACTTTTAATTTCACTAACTAAAAATAATTTAATTGAACGAAAAACTATGAATGAAAAATAAGGATTTGTCAAAAATTAAAATATTACTTTGAAAAATCGAATAAATTCAAATGAACATTTCATGGAACTTATTTATGTTGTAATTTTGGGTTTTAACTAGCTACAATACCAGACTTTTCTTAGAATTCCAGAAAAGGTTAGTCGATTCGTTAGCAAAGGAATACCTGCCACTCATTTTTTTTTACGGAGAAGGAACGAAAAGCGTGTTTGAGTATCCTAATAAGGAACTGAAAGTGCCTAAATAAAATAAAATCAGAGATTTATCTGAATCGCTGTTCAATGAAACTCAAAAAATTATTTTGCACATCATAAATAATGAATCTGCTAGCTCAATCTGATGAATGACCAGCTGCCTGTATCCGCTAGAGCATTAGCTGATGTTGCATAATTTTAACTTTAACATTTTGAAATGTATTCATATTTCTGAAAGATTTATTTGAAGTGCTGTCTGATCAAACTCAAAAAATAATTTTTGATATCATAAATAATGAATCTGCTAGAAGACTTATCTCATGGATGACCTGCAGCCTGAATTCGCTAGAGCATTAGCTGCTGTTGCATAATTTCAATCTTTCGCTAATTTTTGATATCCAAAATAAGGAATCTGTTAGAAGCTTAGACTCCAGCTCGCAAAGCAGGCAATAATTCTGAAAGTTATTAACATTTTGATATGAAATTTTCTTTCATATCCCACATAACACACAAAGTTGCAGAAATATTGCTAGAATATTCATTTGAAACATTGGCAACATTCTGAATGAATATTGCAGCAAAGTTCAAGAAAGATTAGGATTTCCGACCAAGGCAATATTGGTCAGAAATATTTTTGGAACATTTCAAAAGAATATTGAAATTGCGCTCGCTTTATGTGTGTGAAAAGTGTCCACTAAATCTTGCATAAATATTGCTTTAATTCTATTTACATATACATTGGAAATAACGAATTTTTTGTTCCGAGCAGAAGAAATTATTCTTCTATGGACATATGTTCTTCCAGGAAAGGCGAATTTTTTTAGAAATATTGTGTCCAACGGCTATTATGAGGCAGGATTACATGAGCCATATATATTTTAAATTTTGGCACTCTTTCTCTTAAACGCTATCAATTAATTACAAATATAATTAAAAATATACTTTATGGAATAGCCTAAATGGGTGTAAATGGTAATTTTGTATTGTCGTATAGCCTATAGAATAATCAATACATAAATATTGCTATAAATACTAAACTACAAAAAATCTTCCTTTCTGGCCTACATGCAAATTATGATTATACTCGAGGGCACATCGTCGCTCCAGGAAACAGTCTTTTCTGTCTTCAGAGAGTTGTATAATGTATCGAAATTTTTATTTCAAAATATCTAGTGCATTGTAAAAAGATTATGAACTGATTGAAACACGTATCATCTTTTCATTGCACTTGGAAATAAAAACATGATACAGAAATGGTACGATCATAATATGATAATGAAAAAAAGTACATTATCCAACGGCCTGACGACAATAAGACTATTTTCTGCAGCTATGATATCGCATCAAGCAGAATCACAATTTTCAGGCAAGAAGATTAGATTTAGCTTCTGTTTTGCAATCTCAATGTTCAGTTTTTTACGAAATTCGTGAAATTTGTTACAAAAAGATGCAAGACTAAGACCAAGAATTTATTACAAACTTTGAATTTTGAAAGACCCTTTCTGACATCAATTTTGATGACAAAATAAATTTCTAGATTACTTAGTTTTATATTTTGAGCAATGATTTTGTATCTTTTCTCTTATAGCCTATACGAAAATATGAATTTGATAGACATTGATAGATGTATGATACAATGATATAGAGATAAACGTAAACGTAGATTGAAAAAGGGATAGAAAAATATTGACGTGGATAGATAAAGGATTGGATGAGATAGGAAAGAGGGGATTGTTAATGATAGACGGAAATTTAGATTGACGTTGATAAACGTAGCATAGGATGACATAAAGAAGAGCAGATTGAAAGAGATAGATGACAATTTAGATTGGCAGAAAAATAGAAAAGTATTGACGTGATTACACAAAGGATAGGATGAGATAGAGAAGAGGGTATTGAAAAAGGTAGACGGAAATTTAGATTGGCAAAGAGATGGAAAAATATTGACGTGGATAGATAAAGGATTGGATAGTATAATGAAAAGAAGAGTGAGAAAGAAGGACCGGAATTTTGATTGACAGTGAGATAGGAAAAGATTGACGTGGATAGATTATTATATTGTATAAGATATTATATGTATAAGTATTATATATGTATAAGTATTATATATGTGTAAGTATTATATGTATAAGTATTGAAGTAGATAGACATGAATTTAGATTAAAAAGGGATAGAATGGGATACATTTTCTCTATCTATCAGCTTCTCCATCAAAATTATAATATTATATTATTAATTACCGCACACAGGATATACGAGTATTATATTATCTGGAAGAATCTAAGATTCATTGAATCCTTTTGAACACGAGTGCCTCAATATTTGAGAACGTATACATTTTTCGTAGCACATTCCACATTCTTATTCGGAATTCTGAGATTAGGAAAAAAATTATTCTAATACATCAGTTATTATTAAAATATATTTTATAAGTGCTCCCAAAACTGTGTAAACTGTTGTTGGAAAATTCAAAATGAAAATATATTTCATAAGTTCTTCCAAAATTGTCTAAGCTGCAATTGGAAAATTGAAAATTAAAATGTATTTTATCTTATTTATTTATACACTTACATTATTCGCCATTTGCTTCAATAAATTATAATTAATCATTCCGAGGTTAAGTCAGGTTACGTACTTTTTCTATAAGATCTGTCACAAACTTGTAAACATTTGACACCTGGCGCCGAAAACTTTTAGTTACCAAAAGTACGAAAAGTAACTAGATGTCCGGTCAAATAACTGTCCGGAGTTAAATGTCCGCTACGTGTGAATTCAGCCAATGTTGCAATCCAATATTCTAGGAATATTTCTGATACAATGCATGTGTTGGGGATTATTTTAAACCTTTCTAAAACATTATTGAAGAAAACAATTTATCGATTTTTCATGAAACCTTGAAAAAGGTCTGGGATCTTTTGGATCCCACGGTCTAATTTGAGGGTATTGTACACTATCTAAGGCTTGGATTAGGACAGTGATTTAATAATCATAAACAACAAGTTTGTTAATAGAATAAATTCAACAAATTAATTTGGACTCTATATCGGTCGCTGACTAATCCTTACAGTGTGTGGCATTATCATCACTAAAGAAAAATTACTATAAGGGTTAAAGTGTAGACAAACTTCAAAATCATTGCTCGTTCTTGCTAATTTATAGATTTTATTTACTGAAATCTCAAGACAAGATTGATTTCTGTGCCTTTCCATACAAATATTATTGACTCGAATTTTATTATCTGGTCTCACTTCAATGCATCAATATTTTTGATTCGCAGTGGGTTTGAATATTTTTCAACAATAATTCACAAGTTGCGATCTTTTGTATAGAATTAGCCAAAATTTAGAATACATGATTTGTGGTATCTTCTTGTCATTCCTCAAAAATAAAAATTCATTTTTCACCTTCGCCTTGTAACTAAACCTGATTAAATAAGAGCAACTGTCACGCTATGAAATATCCGTCGAGTTTAAAGACATCAATTAACGAAAACGTGTCGGGCCCGGTGTAGAAGTTGCTTATTGAAAAACACGAGTGGAATTTTAATTGTAATGACCGAAAACTCTTTCCACCCGATTCAGAGTATGTGATGCGTACGTGACTTCCACGTGAGAGTATTTCGTACGTTAAACACGTCTGTGCTCGAGCAACTGCAGTACACAACATAAACTCGAGGGAGCACTCGATAATAACGAATTCAGCATAATTCCAAGCATGACTGATGGTCGATTATTGACGTTCAAGCGACACATTGTTACTCCCCGGGCACAAACTTGGCGACAAACACGATGTAATTTTCTAATTCGGTCTTACAATTACACTAATTACAAATCCAGTTAGTGCTTACTGCATCGATCTTCATTCTGATTCATTTTTCTTTACTTTAATCTTGAACCTTCCAATGAAATTTAGTTCGAACATTCCGAGAGTGAAGGATTACTAATACACTACTGTCGGAAATTTTTGGGACGACTAGCGCGAGTACTATTGAAAATCACACCTGACTTCTGAATGTGATTACTCGCTCAAGAAAGGAGGCAAAACATTTCCGAATCCCCTTTGGAAAACCTAAAGAACTCCACCTCTAAGGATACATAATAGAAATATTTTTTTTTTTTGAAGAGAATTAACTACAACATGTCTCATAAACTAGGAGAATTGTATTAAGAATCTTCAAGTTATACCACACAGTTTTTAAAGTCTTCTCCCTAATTGAAGCCGACCAAACCGAAGGGATAAGGTGCTTCAAACGAGTCGGTTTTTGGAATAATACAAAATACGGCTACAAGGATGAATTATTTGATGTAATATTTTTACCACATCATCTAAAGGCCTATAAATGTGCACGACCAAAGCCCCTTTTTCGAGAAATTGTCTCGTTGATGTTTTTTTTTTGTTAATTGGAACTTTGGAAGGGGGGACGCCTGTTTTCGGTTCACCATGGGTACACTACAAGTGGCGCGTTGTCCATTTTCAGGCGCAGAAAAAATCAGCATATTTCCAATTTACAAGAAAAACAACAACACCATTTTTCAAAGAAAAAGTCATGCACAGTCTTTAGATTATGTCGTAAAAATATTACATCAAACAATTCATCCTTGTAGCCGTATTTTGTATTATTCTAAAAACTGATTCGTTTGAAGCACCTTAATTACTCCTCCAATGTAGTGTACACACTCTTTGCAATCTTATCCAATCTCTCGCAATCCCATGAAACCCTTTACTATTCTATGCTATCCCATGGAATATTTTACAATAAATTGTAATCCCCTCCTTATGGAAAAATATTATAGGGAATTCAATATAGGTCTATACTAATTTTCTTATAATGAGTTCCTAATTATTTTTTCGAAATCCTTGGGAAATCATTATAGAAAATAAAAAATCAGTATAGAAGTGAGGAATGTTGAAATATTAAAACTGTTGATCAAAACTTTCGAGGACCCTCCACTAGTTTTAAGGGGTTTCAAAGTATTTAAAGGATTTCCCAATATTTTGATTACTTAAAAAAGATGTCATCGGTTTTCAAAAGATTTGAAAAGATTTCCGCGGCTTTCGATGAATTTTGAGATATTTTGAAGGAGCTTAGAGGATTTTGAAGATTTCCAAACATTTCCGGGGATTTTAAGGGATTCAAAAAAATGACTAAATTGTCAAGAGATTGAAAAGAATTTCATGAGATTTCCAAACATTTTGAGGCATTTCTGTTGAACTTTGGAAAATAGATTAAATTCAGTTTGAAGGGGTTCGTAGCGATTTCAAATATTTCAAGGCATTTTAAAGCATTTTGAGAAATCTCACAATATTAGAGGATTTTGAAGATTTACAAGGATTTAAACTTTTTGTAAGAATTGTAATGAATAAGTTCAATTTAGTTTCAAGTCCTGTAAATTTTCATGGATTTTTAATGATTTCGTCAGATTTCGTAACAATTTCAGGGGATTTTAAAGATTGGTAAACATAACAGGAGATTTCAGGGTTTCAAAAGGATTTTAACAGATTTCGAAGGACGTCTACAGATTTTAAGGCTTTTAGAAGAGCCCATTGGATCAGAACAAGAAAGAAAATTCGAATGGATTTCGATGTAGAGTGGAACGGGGCGAGGCAGCCAGTGGGGCCAATTTCTTCTTATTCCCACAACGTTAATTGAAACCGTGCGTCATTGTAATGTAAGGTCGGTTAGGTTAGTCTGTTATACTTGCCAAAAGTTGAGTGTCGTGACTGTCGCAATTTGTAAAAAGCAGCGTCATCTGTGAAAAACTACTAGCAGAAGGTACGTTTTCGTGCTTTACGTTTGCTCATCCTTAATGTATAGGTTGTGTAAAAAAAGTAAAGTAAATATTTTCTGCAGTAGAATTTTGTGCTGAACACGATGAAGTGGTTGGTTTTTCGATATTCAAAATACTTTTTTTGCGCGAATTTTTTTTTGAAAAAATCACATGTGGGGCGAGGTAGCCAACAAACGGCAGATGATGCCAAAAAGGCTAAAAGGGGATTGCTTGTGGCGGCCCTCGACGAGGCTATCCAGAGAAGGTATAAACTCCTTCTGAAACCTCGGACAGCAGCAAAGAAGATGCCATATTAATTTTCACAATTTTTTTTTTTTTTGAGTTCCATTAAATGTCAGACAAGACATTTAACTTTGTTCTTTATTTTTATATATCGCCTTCGACCTAATAAGTAACTGATACATTATTATATGTCTGTGTACTAAAACTTTGTGTGCCGCCTAATAAGTGCTGAAATGGTTGGCTGCCTCGCCCCACGTTTTTACAGTTGAGCAAAAACATAGCGTCTCTGGAAAACGGTTGTAGAAACTGTAATCGGCGAGCTACGTCAAAATTCTACAGAGCAATTTTGTAACCAAAGAATCAAGCTGTCTAACGTCACCATACATTTTTTGATGTCATTTCAAATGAGTGCACCGCACGCCAAAATGTGGCGTCTTGGCTGCCTCGCCCCGTTCTACTCTACTTTTACACTGTGAAGTACAACTTCCCTAGCTCATACAAAAATATCTCTATTGGGGGCCGTTTGACGTGGAATTTATGAATTTATTTATTCCACATGATTAATTCATTTGTAGAAAGTAAAATCAAATAAATATTTCACCTTGCCTTCTAAAAGACTATTTTTCGGTCTGTAAATTAATTGTTACTATTTCCATAATGATTATTTATTATAAAAAAATTGATTTACACATGTAATTGTTTCGAAAAAGCGCGCCATTGACAGCCAATGAGACTGCCGATGCAACGCATGCGCAATGCAGTTAGGGAGCCAGATTAGGCGCACTGCTGAGATCTTGTTTTCAGATATTTTTGGGAAAAATTCTTTTTCTGAAAAAAGTTTTTCTTTCAATATCTCTAGTAGCTTAATAGGAAAGCATCTGACTGGAAATCAGTGGTTCTGTGGTTCGAATGAAATCTTTTTCAATAAAAAAATTATGAAAATAATTTGTCTTTCATA
The DNA here is from genome assembly GCA_932178445.1 of Andricus quercusramuli. NCBI lineage: Eukaryota > Metazoa > Arthropoda > Insecta > Hymenoptera > Cynipidae > Andricus > Andricus quercusramuli. The sequence continues at coordinate 180,118 of CAKNXH010000376.1, forward strand.
GCTCCATCTAGTCTGAAAAGACGTTAAATATTTTCGTTATCATCTAATGATAATACAGTTTCCTTGTTTAGTTTATCGACTCTACATTACCTCTATACACAAATAAAATATTCAACTTCAAGGGCGGTAATTTAATGTAATCACTTTGGTAATTAGACAACACGGTTCTAGGAGTACGAAATTAACCTGATTTTCGTGAAGACGTTTTTTTAAAATCCTATCTCGTCGTTAGTATCTACCTACGTTTCGCGGATAGAGCGCGATCACAAACTTAATCTTCATTTCCTCAAGAGCCGTGCGAGACTGTCCTAACCGCACTTTATCCTCATCAAGGATCGTAAAATGCGCTAAGCACCAATTACATCTCGAGTACTTTCTGGTATGCCGGGCGAATAACAAATAATGCCCGCTTGCTTATATATAGCACGCCCGGAATGTATACTGCAAACTGTAATTTAGATTAGGATCTCGCGACCTTCATTGTTCGACTTTACCTACTTTCAGTGTACTTAATAAAAAAAGTAGTTAAGGGCATTAACACAACTGGGGTTTTCGTCATATACATAAAAGGTCTACGAGGATGCATTTTTGAATCTCACGTTTTGACCACATAATCTAAAGATAATTTGACTTGTAGGAGCAGAGCTTTTTTTTCGAAAAAATGTCTTGTTTTTTTTTTGTAATTGAAAATTGAGTTTTTTTTTGCGCCTGTGAAATGCAACGCGCCATAACACTGTACGTTTGGCGGCAATCACCCGATCTATCTTAGAGTCGAATAAAATCTACAAGTACTGCGTCTTCGTCACTTATAGTAACATATATTATAATAATATAATATAATACAATAACAAAAATTAATAATAACATAATGATAATTTCTTGAGACTATATATTTAATATAATATTCTCCTTGTCGGTAAAGAACTTTTTTTTTCTTATCATCAAAACAACTCAAAAAATTATAAATATGTTATTATATATATTTGTACTATTGTATTGTATTATTATTACGATTAGCGTAAAAGACGCATCACTTTCAGATTTTATTCGACCTGAAACTTGATCGGGTGACGGCAGCCGGGAATACAGTGTTAACTGGCGCGTTGCACTTTACAGGCGCAGATGAACGCCCAATTTTCAATTAGAAGAAAAAAAAATATTTTTCGAAAAAATCTCTTTGCTACCGAAAGCGAAATTGCCTCCACATTATGTGGTTTATATATTGCATTAAACAATGCATCCTCGTAGGCGTATTATGTATGCGTGGCGAAATTCCAAGTCATTTTGAACCCCTTAATGTTCTGCGTTTTCTTCAATTTGAATCAATAAGTATAACGTCCAATATATTCGGCACAATAGTTTGCAATATTTTAATTAAATAAAAGAGTGTGGGACCGTTCAAAAAGTACGTCACACAACCAGGGGGGGGGGGGGTATTTTCAACAAAATAGTTGAATTTTCCACAAACAAAAGAATTTTTTTCAAGCCAAACAGTTGCATTTAAAAAAAAATGCTTGAACTTTCAATCAAAAGAGAGGAATTTTCATGAAAATAGTTTAATTTTCAATCAACTGCGAAGGCAAATTTTTAAACGAATTGTCGAATTTCTAGACAAAAAAAATTAAGCTAGAATAGTAAAAAAATATTTCCGATGGAAATGTAAAATTTTCAATTTTATTTATTTCTTTTAATCAAGAAATTAATTTTCTACTATAAACAGAGATTTTTCAACGAAATATATAAATTTCTATGAAAGGTAAAAAAGTTGGTCTAAATTGTTGAAACTTCATGTCAAACGTCGAATTTCCTGCACAAAAATAAAATCCTCAACCAGAAAATATGAATTTTCAGCAAAAGAATCAAATTTCAACAAAATAGTTCAATTTTCAACCAAAGAGATAAACCTTCGATCCCAAAAATTAATGTTCGACAAAGCAGTTTAATTTATACCCACGCAGTTGAATTTTCAATTTAAAAAAATCAATTTTTCACCAAATAGTTCAACTTTTCACAAAGTGGTTTACACAAAATGTTCAAAAAAGTAGGCGAATCCTCAAGCGAAATAGATTCATTTTTAAGCAATTTTTTCAGATCAAAACGACAAATTTCCGAAATAATTAGTTGCATTTCCATGCAAAGAAAATTTGCTTCAATTTTCAATATGAATACAGTTTTAAGCAAGGAGTAATTTTTCTACGAAGATACTTGAATTTTTAACCCAAAAAGACGAATTTTCAACAAAAAAGTGAATTTTCAACCAAATATGTAGTTGCATTTTTATCTAAGAAAGATGCACTTTTTACTAAAATAAATCAATTTTTGAATTAAAAAGGCAAATTTAGAAAACAATTGTTGAATTTGCATCCATAAAAGATTTTAGTTTGACTATTCAATATAAAAATGTTAGTTTTAAATAAGAAGTACATCTTCTACAAAGATAATAAGATTTTCAATACAAAAACATGAGTTTTCCACAAAACGTTTAGATTTTCAACCAAAAAGGATAAAATGTTATCAAAGTTGTTGAATTTCCGAACAAAATAACATTTATAACTAAAGCGGTAATTTCAAGGAGGGTTACCGGAAAACTTAATTTGGAAAATTCCCAAAAAATTTTTCCCCGAATATTAATAAACAATTCCAAGTGAAAATTGAAATTTATCAAATTCATTATTTTCGACAGTAATTTAAAGTTATTGCCTGATTTTTCTCTGACCAATAAAATTACCTGAACTTTTTTTTAATTGTTGTTGGCTAGGTTCGTTTTTCACTCACCAGGCTTTTTTTGGCGCATAAAGTTGAATCCATATCAAATTTTGGTCGATGATACATTTTTAATTATTCCTGAAGACAAATTTGAAATTACTATTAAAACTTTTAACTCAATAACAGATTACAATTAACACATGAAATTGAAAATTATAACAACGTCATAAAAAAAGAATTTGATCCTAAAAACACTATTACTATTCCATACTATGGTAGAATTTCAGAAAATATACAAAGACTTTTGGAAACTTATAAGTTTAGCACCACCTTTAGTATTAATTCTTAACTTGATAAGATGATTAAATTACGCACAGACCAATTAGAAACCTTAGAACTTATATAACAATATTAATGATAATATTTCTCATTTCTTCCTTTGGGATGAGATTGATGTATTGCATCTTAAAATATCCTTTGCTGAAATGGTTTTTATTAAAAAAGAACTGGATAACTGTCTCAATAAAATCATTGATCTTGGCCATCTTAATGAATCTTACAATTTTATACTAGAATTATTTTTATAAAATTTATAATTTCAAATTTTTTCAAGTTTAACTTGAAATTTCTTCTCTTAAATTTCTCACAATATTGAATACAAAAATTAATTTATCGTGATTGTTTCTACTTCTTAAATAACCGCATTTTTACACTTGAGCTGTTACATTACTTTTCAAATTTTGGCGCCTTTTTATCACTTCTACTGTATGTTAGGTTAGTTGATTTTCCTTGAAAGTCACTTTTGGAGTTATCTTTATAGGAGCAGGATGCCTTCCCATCCTGCTTTTATAATAACACACATCATTTTTTAAATTCATAAATTTTATTTAGTTAACAGTCTGTTGGACTTGCATGGTGGTGGCGGAAGTGAGAACGTGGTTAGTATCAGGTGGTGAGAGGATTTACAGAATTTGTGTGGTAGGTGAGATTGGAGTGTGAGGGTGGAAGCCGAGGTGGTGAGTAGGGTTGTGGGGGGTGAATTGGAGAGATAAAAAGTAATCTTGAGCGTAGGTGTGAGTTGGGTTTTATGTAAATTGAAAAAGTGAGGTTAGGTTAGCAAGGAATCGGGGGAATTTGCTGTCAGGAGTCTTGGGCCTTCGAGGGTCAAGGGTGGTGCTCGAAAATTTGGGGGTAGTAAGTGAGAGAAAGGGGTGTCTGCAAGGGCTGTGAGGAATTGTAAAAAAAGGGAAAAAGGGAAATAAAGGGAAAATTTGGCGGCAATAGAGACAGCATTCTGCAGAGATATTTGGCGGTTGCGGAGGGTACTGCATGGAGAGGTCCCAGTTACCGGCGGCAGAGCAGGAGGTGGGCATTGAGAGTACTGGTAGTGACGTTGACGGAGAGGAAATTTTCCACGTGCCCCGACGGCCAACAGTACGTGGCTCGGTTTCTAGGGGCGCATCAGGGAGAGGGAGAAGGCGGGACGGTGGGAACGAAGGAAGAGAGAAGGTGAGGCAGAGAACGTCGATCGCAAAGGACGGGGAGGATCTCTTGAAGAGGAAGAGAGACAGCCAAGAGAGCCTGGACAAAAGCGTGGTAGAGAGTCCTTTTAAGAAAAGCGTGAAAACAAGCAGGTCACCCTCGAAAATGGAGGGAAATGTGGAGGAGGAGACTCTCGGTATGCTGATAGGCGAGATCAGGGGGCCGAGGGACGACGTAAGAGGGACTAAAGAGCAGATGGAAGGCATGAGGGAGGACCTGAGAATTAGAGATGAGAAATGGGAAAAGGAGATGAAAGAGCTGAGGAAGAGAGTAGAGGGGTTAGAGAGGGAAAGGAAAGGAAAAGAAGTTAAAATAAAGCAGATGGAAGATGAAATTAGGGAGTGGAAGGAAAGGACGGAAAAAAGGCTCGAGAAGATGGAGGGCAGGACGGAAATGGAAGTAGGAGACGGAGGTGGGGGGACCGAGATTAAAGGTATTTGGGAGAGGGTAGAAAATATGATAGAAGAGAAAGTAGGAGAGCGTAGGAGTGAGAAGGAGGAGAGGTCAGATAGTGAAAGGTTAAGGGAAATGAAGTTGAGAATGAAGAGAGAGGAGAAGGCAGACAGGAGGAATAATATTGTGGTAAAAGGGTTGAAGCTAAAGAGCGGGGAAGAAAGAGAGGGTGTGGAATCGCTGCTACAGAGCATAGGGTGGGTTAAAGGCAGGGTAGGGAAAGTTAAGTTGGTGGGGAGAAAGGACAAGGAACTGGCGGTTGTGGAGATGGAGAGCTGGGTAGAAAAGTTGGGTGTAATGCGAAATAAGAATAGCATAAAGGATAGGGGAGTTTTCATCGATCACGACTTAACGAGAAAGGACAGGAATGTGCAGAGAATGCTGAACGACAGGGCTAGAAGGGAGAAGAGTGAAGGGAGATCGGCGAACGTAGGATATCAGAGAATAAAAATAGGCGAGGAAATGTGGGTGTGGGATGAGGAGGAAGAGGTGTTGAAGGAAGTGTAGGGGAATTTGTTTCGTAGGCAGTAGGGGGTGGGGGTAAGGCAGGGTAGAGGAGTAGTGAAGGTGCTGTACTGGAACGTAGCAGGGGTAAAAAAGAAGGACGAGAAGTTCTGGCGGTATATCCAGGAATTTGATGTTGTGGGACTGGTAGAGACGTGAGTAGAAAGAAAGGAATGGGATAGAATAGAGCCAAAGCAGCCAAGGGGGTATAGGTGGAGACTCCAGGAGGCGGTCAGAGGGAAGAAGAAAGGAAGGGCCAGTGGAGGAATTGAAACCGGGGTTAGAGATGGATTACAGGAAAAAGTTCATGGAGAGGAAGAGGTGGAGGGAGTGCAAATGAGGGAAATACAAATAGGAGGCATAACGTGTGAGTTTGTTACAGTGTACAATAAGGAGGGGATGAAAAGAGTTAAAGAAAGGGTGGAAAGCCTGCTTGGCAGAAGAGAGGAGGGTATGGTGGTACTGGGTGGGGATCTTAATGCGAGGATGGGCAGCGAAAAGGGACTTTACACGGAAGAGAAGAGCTTCGAAAGGAAATCGAAGGATATAATAATAAATAAGGAGGGGGAGATTCTAAGAGACTGGATGGAGGATAGGGGCTGGGCGGTGGCGAATGGTATGGCAACTGGGGACGAAGAAGGAGAATACACATACGGAATTAAGGTGGGGGTATCGGTGATAGATTATGTGGTTATGAATAATCAAGGATGGGAGGAGGCGGAAAAATTCGCAGTAGAGGTGAGGGTGGAATCAGACCATCAGCCATTGAGTCTGTGGATAAGAGGTGAGGGTGGCGGAAGACAAGGCGGGGAAGAAGTCTCGATAGGGGAGAGGGCGACCTGGACGAGGGAGGCGATAGAGAGGTACCAGGAGGAGGTAGGAAAGGTACGCTTTGGAGGGGAGTCGGTGGAAGAGATATGGGAGGATCTGAAAGAGAAGGTGAAAGGGTGTGTGCAAAAGAAGGTATTTAGGAAGAAGAAGAAAGGAGTGGTGCAGCCGTGGTGGGAGTACGTAGAAATGAGGAAGGGGTTTAGAGTGATGTGTAAGAAGAAAGAACAGGAAAAGGAGAAAGAGCTGGAAGAGGAGTTAGCAAATGTTAAGACAGAGGGGGGGGGGCGTCTGGAAGATAATAAATAGGTTTAGGAAGCGGAGGGAAGCGTAGAAATAGTATTTTATTCCGTTTATAAAAGATTCTATTTGAAAGTATTTCTAGATTAAAATACTGGTATTTGAATATTGATGATCAAGGGAAATGAAAAATTAGACAAGGAAGAATAAGGGAATTTTGAAAATGAAATGCAGTGTTCGAATAATGAATTCCACTGTTTAAGCAAATGTGAAATTCAATACTGTGTTTGAAAAAAGGATTTGTATACATGTTCAACATTTTTATTCATTACATTACATTAACATTTTTTCTCTGTTTATGATTTTCCTTCAATGAGCTACTGGGATATCCCGTTGAAATACGATGAACTTCTTATCAGAATATAGTGCTATAATACTTTCATCGTGTTCCACTAAGTCACCATCTTCAAGGCGAAGTATTCGTTGACCTGTTAATATAAGAAAAATGTAGTAATTAATTAATTTCAATCATCAAAAAATTCTATCACTTAGAAATTCTTTGTCTAACAATAATGTTCTTCATGGAATTAATCGATGATTTTTTTAATACAATTTTTTTATTGAACAAATTTTCTGATAAAAAAAATTATGTAGAGTTGAACGGGGCGAGGCAGCCAGTGGGGCGAGGCAGCCAATTCCTGCTTATTCGCACAGCGTTAATTGAAATCGCGCGCCTTCGCAATATATGTGAGACACTATTCTTTATATTTGCATAATAAATTTTCTAATATAATTTGCCACTTGAATTTTCATTGTGCTTCCATAAGATTCAGAGAAGACACTCTACCTCTAAATATTTTTTTTCAAATATCAAGAAATTAGGAAAATTTTGTTTGATAAGAAGACACAAAATGAGGGGTTGAGACCTGGAAAAATAAAAAAAAAATTTGGACCACCCTAACCTTCACTCTGTAAAGCCACAGCTGAATCAGCGATGCACATCTCGCGGCCTCTCCTTGTAAAAGTAATCCTTGCCCGGATTTCTGATTAAGGGATAAGATTCAATCGCAAGGCAAAGAATGATTTCTTAAAATTTTTTTTAGACAGGTTTCACTACTTATTGACAACTCTTCTACTATTTTGTCAGCTCTAAAGAATAAAGCAGTTGGAGATTTTATACTGAATTTACCGTCCAAATTGTCTCATTTGATACATATCAGCCTTTTTAGGGCCACCAATTATTTTTCACAAGGAACACTATCACAGAAAAAACCGAAGTAATTTTTTTGTTGCGGGTAATTTTCAAGAAGTTAAAATTGGATTTTTTCGTACCGAACCAAAATAAGATTTAATAGAGTTGACATGGCAACCATTTCCCAAAAATGAGATGACGGGGAATTAAAATGCAGCTATGATCATGTAGTATCATACTTGAAGTATTCTAATTTGAAGAAAAAAAAATCTCGTGTCAAGAACATGACAAAAGCCGCACAAAAATGGTTTAAAATTTTTTTGTCTGTGTTGAGAAACTAAGCATCATCACTCGAATTTGGACCATGGTTTTGGGGTGTGGAAAACGATTTTGGGCTACCTCTAGATCCACCAATGAAGCAGGCCATAATTAGGAACTAAATTATAAATTTTGGGCAAAATTCTCTACTATTTGTTTCAAATTACGTTTTAGTTTTTAAATTATCGTCTTTACCGTTCAAATCATAAACCACATGTTGTCGGACTCTTCCACGAAGAACTCCATCACGGTACAATGTAGAACCATCAGGAAGATCTTGCGATCCGGCCACTAGTGGAGATGGTGCTTCAAAATTGAGAAAGTCATTTCAAATTTAAAAAAACATTCTACTGGAACATTCTACTTGAAATTTATAAAAATATTATAACATGTTATAAAACTTGGAATATCTATTGAAAGCCCCCAAAAATCCTTAACAATGTTGAGGAGTCCCTTGGAATCATTCAAAATACAATTCAACATTTTATATCCTAAACTTATACAATATCGCAAATGGTTTATCTCAAAAGATTGTCATTAAATACAAAAAATTATGATTATAAAATAAGAGCGTAGGGGAAAGTGGGGTATTGTGTCAGTGTGAGGCATAGCGACTCATGCAAATAATGCTCGTGTTTGTTAATTTCCATATTAATTTTGTTGCATATGATAGCTTTCTTTGGTAGAAGAAACACGAGCATTATTAGCAAGAGTCACCGTGCCCCACACTGACACCATACCCCACTTTCCCCTAATCCTTAATCTCACCAATTATTATCTTCACACTTATTTTCATTAATATTAATAAAAAAACATGATCTAGGTTGATTTAAGTCAACACTATTTTTAAAAAACTCTTGGGAGGGGGGCAGATTCAGAGGAAGGTTTTTCCGCTTATAAAATACTCTATAATTAGGAACAAAAACTAACCGTTATAGGACGAATTCTCTGATGTTAGCTTTAGATTGTATTTTAGTTTCTGAATTATTAGTCTCACCAGGATCTATTGCTACTGCTGTATAAATCACACCCTTATAGTATATTCCAACAATTCGTCCATTCTGAACAGCTAGTTCTGGACGTGACGGCAGATGTGGCATGTAGACCCGCAGACGAGGATGTGGGTGCATCGGCATTGGACTTGATTCTGGAAGAACAAATGTAGAAATTTTTTATCAAAGAATTTTTACAACCTCAAAATTTTTTTATTTCTTTTTTCAAATGGCGGCCTTTTTCGAAAAATATCCGAACTGAGGACAAAAGTTCAAACCAGAGTTGTACTCCTTCAATAGAACTGCAAATAGTTTTTTTTCCATGTTTTGGCATCTTGAACCCTTTTGTTGAGTATGTCCAAAAATCTATGTTACTTCACAACATATTTAGATATGGTATTTTCCATTCGGGTAGAAAAAACCTTACTACCATTTATTTTATTTGGTTTTTTAAGTTTTTGTTTGAAAACATTGTTTTGTTGAAAATTTTTTAAAAAACATTCTTCCAAATAATACCTAAACTATATACACGGTATTATTTCTATGTGAGTGTACCCAGGTCGAAATTTTAGTGAAATATTAATCATTTTATCTCAATACTCAGAGAAAAAGTTAGCTTGAAACAAAAGCATCGTCCTATTGTCTGTTTTGTTTTGAACGGCGTAAATGTCTTCTTTATACAGAGAGAATTATTTGGCTGGAAGATTAGGTAAAGTTTGTCGCACAATGATAATTTTAGCTATCATAGATTCCTTTTAAGACAACACACATATAGGATATGGTTCTGATGCAAATGTTACCATAAAAATAACCACGAATGTAATCATCAAAAGGATTTTAAAATAACTTCAAGTTACAATATTTTTCTTCGAACAGCAACATTAAAATCATACCTGGTTCAAAAAAACAGGCTTGAAGTAATACTCAGATATGCATTTCAACAACAATTTTAGTTGAGCTGAACAAATTGAAAATTGTCAAAAATCCCACAGCAAAATATCACAACACTCTAGTTGATATACAATAGTAATAATATTAATAATCTTCTAATAATCAAAAACCCTTTAAAAAAAAAACTCTTCCACCACATCAAAGATACCCCATCTGAGCTGCTCTTGACTAAAACAATCATCAAAATTTTTATTGCAAAAATTCGCACCAGCTACTTTCCCAAAACTCTTGATGATATCTCTATACTCATTTTAATAATCAACAAAACAAAAAACCCACCGCTAGCACATTCAACATACTCATTCATTTGGTTGAATATTTATTTTTGTTTTTTATGATGCCTAGCTTTTACTATTATGGATGTTCCCAAATAATTACTTTTTTTATTTCTGGTGAGCTGAGAAGAGCACAAACCCCTGATATACAAATACCTTATGTATACTCCACGGTTATTTTTTATTCATTTTAATTTTTTTAGTATTCCCTTTTTTTTAATTATGTCGGAATATTGATCCATGAAAAACGTTCCAGCAATGTCTTTTTTAGGTTAAATATGGTTGAAGCTCATTCTAATGAATCATGAAATGACAATGGCAGAATTTGTGGTCATATGCGTGTCAAGAGTTTTAATTTCAATGATTGGGAGTACAATGAGATAATAAAATAATTTAATTTATTTATTCTTGAGCATATGCAGTGGCATATACATAAAGATTTGAAATTTGTCCACAAGAGGGAGCACGGATGTCAAAAGTCGCTGAAAATTGTACACGTGGTATATTCACGGCCCCTGACGCAAAGTGTTTGGACCATATGTTAGAAAAAAAAATTGCAATCTGAAATAAGTGTTCTAAGAAAACGTAACTTCAAATACGTTAACATTTTCTTTATAAATCTTCAATTATGCTTCCCAACTGAAATTATTGCCCACATATATGTTCAAAAGAATCATTTCACATTTAAGAGTGTTATCTGATTATATTTATTTCCAACTATACCTACATTTGTAACAAATTACTTCATAACTATCATAAAAGAAACTTTTGATAAACACAAATGTAGCAACACATGTTTCAACTGTTTCAATTTGAAATCGAATGAGAATTGGATATTTTTGAATGTAGTCGATATCTGGATATAAGATATTTCAATACAAGATGGAATTGGTACTTTATCATTTTCTACTTACCAGGGGAATGAAAAAATATCATGAAAGTTAATTGCAGAGCACAAATAAAAAACGTCATTTGACTAGAGATACAGAAGTGACATTTAAAAAATTTCTTCAGCTCCAACTCATAAGATTTTGTATACGTTTTATTTGTATTATTTATGTAACAATACCAGCCGCTATCTCATTATTGACAAACAAGATTATTAATAGAGCTGATACTCGCATACTGGCATCTCTCATTCTTAATGTGCTTCAAAAGAGTCTTGGTTTCACTTGATCCACTATACGTCTAAAATGATGAATTATTGAACATATTTTTACCACATAATCTAGAGGCAATTGTATTGGTTTGGACAGAGAGCTTTTTCCAGAAAATGTTCTTGTTTTTTTTTTTGTAATTGGAAGTTGAGTGTTTTTGCGCCGAAAACCAGCAACACTTTGACTATTGTATACGATAGGCTGTCGATGTTGCCGGTTTACGAAAAAAAAAAAAAAAAAAAAAAAAACTTCATATTATGTGGTGAAATATGATGTTCAGCAATTCATCCTTTTAGACGTACAGGCAGTGGATATATAATGTATAGTGGATCAAGCAAAACTGAGACATTTTTCCTAGTGATGAAAATTTATGTTTTAAAACTTTCATACCTAAAAAAATGTGTAATAAATTTTACTATTTGTTCGAAAATTCAGCAAATTTTTTGTTAAAAATTCATATGTTGAGTTGAAAATTCAACAACTTTGTTCAAAAGTCATCTTTCTTTAATAAAAATTCAACTTTTCGGCATTAAAAACATTTTTTGCTTAAGATTCATACTTTGGTGTTTAAAAGTGAACTATACTATTTTTTGGATGAAAATTCAACAATTTTTTTCAGAACTTTTCTTTTCAATTTGAAAATTGATCTATTTCAGTAAAAATTGCATCTTTCTTGCTTAAAAATGTAACTTTTTGCTTGATAATTCTACAATTTTGTCCAAAAGTCATCCTTTTTGGTTGGGAAATCAAGTATTTCGTAAAAAAATTTACTTTTTGCTTGAAATTCATATTTTCTTCCTTTTCTTCAAGGACTTCAAAAAATGTGCCAAAGCTCAATCCAATCTGATTATTTTTTCGAAAGTTATCGTAAAAATAATTTTCAACAAAATATTCACATTTTTTAAGCAAAGATATTAATTTTCACCTGAAATAATAAATCTTCAATCGAAGAAATCAGTTTTTAACCCAATAGTTTAATTAACAACGCAGAATATGAATTTTGTACAAAGAACAACAAATTTTCAACAAAATAGATACACTTTCAACAAGACATTTTCAACAAAAGAGCTCAATTTTCAAGTGAATAAGATAAACGTTAAACCAAGCATGAAGTAATTAAATTTTAATTTGAAAAATTCATTTCCAAAAATGGAAAGAAATTTTTTTTAGACAAAATAGTTAAATTTCTAGGCAAATAAATAAATTTTTAACTAAAATAATGAATTTTGAACCAACAGAATAAATTTCCAACCCAATAGTTGAAATTTCTCCCAAACAAGATAAATTCTCAACAAAAGAGATAAATTTTCAACAAAATAGTTGAATTTTCAACCAAACAGGGTGATTTTTAACTAAGGAGATTATATTTCTATCGAAAAAGATAAGTTATTGGCAAAAAATGGAATAGTTGAATATTCAGATGAAAAAATTGAGTTTCAATGAAAAGAAAACTAATTTTAAATCCCAAAAACAAATTTTCAACCGAAACGATTCATTTTCTACCAGAAAAGATTAATTTTAACAAAACACATGAATTTTAACAAAAACTTGAATTCTGAAAGGAATTTTCAATCTTCTAATAGTAAATTTTCAACAAAGCACAGAAAATTAAAAAAAAAACTGAAGTTTTATCTGGAGAAAATAAATATTTAATCAAACATGGAATTGTGAAAATTTCAATTTAAAAAATTTAATTCAGAACAATACGAAATTTCCATACAAATAGTTCAATTTTGAACGAAAAACTGAAATGATTAATCACAAGCAACAACAAAATTCATCACAAAGTACCAGTAGGGCAGTCAAAATTTTTAACCAAAATTTCTTTTGTATTATAACAATGAATTGTATAATTTTTCCTATAATGCCTCAAAGCTTTATTAAAATTTGTTTCGAGGAAAATTCTTATTTCAATTTGAAAAATGTAAGACTATACAAATGTTGCATAGGGTCCCTTATTTCACAGAAAAGACTAAGAATGAAATTTTTTGCAGGACATTTTTTAGAGCGATAAAGTTTTGTTCAGCCAACTTCGCATCTTTCAAAATACATGTGTTAGTCATGGAAGAACAAACAAAGTTTAACCGATATTTGTGTGAAGTTTATCCTGCGAAGTTAATTTTTTATGCAGATAATCTTTCGTCGGAAATCGATGTGAAGTTTATCTTCTGTTTTTTCTGTGTTGATTCTGATTAGTTCCTGAAGTTTTCACCTTGAGAGCAGATTTCGTGTCGACGTGAGTCGTTAAAAAAATGTTAGGAAGATAGGAATCGGGTAAATATAAAATGGCCTTAATAATGAAAGATGCCACGTGGTGAGTTTGAAATGTCGCTTGTTTTCGAATAAAGTTTCCTCATTGAGCAATAATACTTAGCATTTTGCCAATAATGAGATAATGGCTAGTATATATACAAGATTCACAACCTTATCAGTTGGAGCTGAAGACATTTTTTGAAGATTTTTTCTATTCCTGTACCAAAATGAATATTTTAATCTGTACTCTGCTCGTCGCTTTGACAATCATTCTTAATTATGTTGGTAAGTAGAAAACAACAAAGTACCAAATCCATCATACATGAAAATATCTTAAATCCAGAAAATTTCATTTTGAAACAGTTGAAACATATGTTACTATCACTGTAAGTATTTCATCTTACTGCGTATATAACACTACCACAAGTCAACAATTTGCTTATAAGGAAGCAAATTCATTTGATACCTTCAAAAAATCACAGTGTTCATAAAATGAGGATAAATAAATACATTTCTTTAAAATTACAATTTTTTCAAAATTTACGCAATTAACGGCAATTAAAAAAATCTAGGTTCACAAATCTCTTGATAATTAAGTTAACATAAAGCAAACCAACAATTAAAAATCGGTTAAAAATTGCAGCTGGAATTGTGTTTTCAACATTTTTTTGTCGTTTTGCCCCAATGTGTGAACCTGATAGCAGCCGAACAAAATCTTCGTGTGTTTTAAGTCGCGTACTAATATTATTTGACTTTGTGATCACAGTTAATCTTTAGTTTGGCAAAAATCAAATATAATTGCGGTTTGTTCAAAAAGTTCATCAGTAAAAAATCTGTATAATTTGGGCTTCCAGAATCAAGTCCAATGCCACTGAGGGATCCTCCTGATCGGCAGATACGGCCATTTTGGAATGCGGCGCCGCTACCGCCACCTCCTGCTCTGCCGATGCGGCGGTACCGGCAAAATCCGCGGGGACCTCCTGCATTACAGTACGAATTGGGACAAATAGTTGGAGTATGTTTTAATGGAGCGTTTCATCATGTCGTAGACGTTGTAATACCTGGTGAGTCTGATAATTTACAAACTAAAATACAATCTAAAACAAAAATAAGAGAATTCTGCTTGAACCGTCCAGTTTTTTTCTAATTCTGCAATGTTCCATGAGAGAATCCAGAGGCGACCTTGATGCCCCCCCCCCTCGTCCTATTAAGTTCAAATTTAAATTTCACACTCACACTCACCCTCCTCAAGTAAAGGAAGAAGTGTAACCTTTATATGCCTCTCCCTTCCCCCAAAAGCTGAACCTGCCCATCGGATGTTTTATGACGACTGGTCCACCCCCTGAAGTTTCCCAATAAATAACATGGGAAAAAAATTTTGTTGTGAATTTTGTCCAAAACATGAGTATTTAAAAAGAACGTGTGAGCAATACTTTTATCATCTCATAAAAAATCTGCAAGCAGTGCTAATCCGTTATTGATTTTTTATTACAAACCCACTTAACTATTTCCGTTGTCCCAAACACTAATCCATGAAAGAGCAAGAAATTGCTTGCGGAATATTGAGCAAAATTTTTAAATTTAATGCTTTCCCGATTATTCATTATAATGAATGTAGAGGAGGTTTCTCGGGTTTCAATCGTGTGCAAAGCTACGAATCTTGCCGCCTGATTGGCTAGAGCGCCCCATCGTGGAGACTGGTCAAATTTGATTGGACAATCAAGTCTTCTTTAAAACAGCCCGGGAGGACGGAAAGCCAAATCACATTGGTATTATTTCATTGTCCCTATTCATGTTATGAGTGTGTTTCAAGATTTTGATTGCTATATCCGGTTTCGATATGGTGCTTACCTATTGCTGATTGCGTGTAATGTTTTAGACTGACTTTACTCTCATGTGCCTTTACACGTTGGCTCACCGCCCTCCTGGTTTTTCCAATATACAGTTGGCCACAAGAACAAGCGATTTCATATATTTTCGGATCATTAGGAGGTGTCTTTTCATCTCAAGAGTTGTTAAGAAATTGTCCTATTTTCGCAGGTGGTTCAAATATGGTTTGGATGTTGTGTTTTCCTAGAATTCTTCCAATTTGTTCTGTGATACCTTGAATGTAGGGTAGGATGGTGATCGTCTCTCTCTCTCTCTCTCTCGCTTCAGTAGGTTGTGTTGACTTGTTTTTTTGAGTGTATTTTCTTATTGCTTTATCAATTTGTTTTTCAACAACTTTGTTTTTTTAACTGGTTGGGGTTCCCAATTAAAAAAACAAAGTTGGCCTTGAAATAACCTTGGAGGTTTAGCTCAAGGTCAAATTGAAGGTCACCACTGGATTCCTCGTTAAAAGTTACTTCAATAATGATATCGACCTTTTTGTAAACACCTGAGCCGGAGCAGTACAGACTGGACCCGATCCATACCTCAGTTAAGCCTAAAAACCTTCAGCTGATGTTCAAGGTCGTCCTTGTCCTATAACCTGAGGA
This sequence comes from Andricus quercusramuli, assembly GCA_932178445.1. NCBI lineage: Eukaryota > Metazoa > Arthropoda > Insecta > Hymenoptera > Cynipidae > Andricus > Andricus quercusramuli. Next base: position 196,006 of record CAKNXH010000376.1, read on the forward strand.
CATGTTTGGACGCAAAATTTCCCACTCTTTCGATTGCCGTTGTCAAAAATAGGGGTTCCCGAATAAAAAAACAAAGTTGGCCTTGAAATAACCTTGGAGGTTAAGCTGAGGGTCAAATTCAAGGTCAACACTGGACTCCTTGTTGAAAGTTTCTCCAGGAATGATCTCGTCATTTTTCGTGAACACTTGAGCCGCAGCAGTACAGATTGGACCCGCCCCATACCTGGGTCAAGCCTAATAACCTTCAGCTGGAATTCTAGGTCACCCTCGACCCATGACCTAAGTACATTTTTGAACGTAAAATTTCGCGCTCTTTGGATTGCCGTTGTCAAAAATAGGGGTTCTCATTTCAAAAAAGAAAGTTGTCCTTGAAATGATGTCGAAGGTCAAACTCAAGGTCAAATTCAAGATCACCACTGGATTCCTCGTTGAAAGTTACTACAAGAATGACCTTGGCCTCTTCGAAAAATATTTTACCTGTAACATTATTTAGGTGTTTCGTTACTTTTTGGACACCCTGTATATATATTTCCTATCGGACTGCAAACTATACATGGGGCATATGTGAACAATAGGGTGGTACAATAATGCATTAGAAAACTTTTTTTTTGAATTTTTATGAATGACGGCCAAAACTTTGTTTGAATCCACACAAAAATAAAAACAATTTCTTTGCTTGAAAAAAATGATATTTAGAGGTAGCACCCCGACTTTCTATTGTAGCAATCTTGAAATTCAATATTAATAATAATAATAATAAATTGTTTAAACAAATCATTTTGTCAACTTGAATTGATTATTTGACACACTCCAAGTGAAAAGTGAACAAAAAGTTGAAAAGTTCAGGAAAAACTGCAATTTTCTAGCATTATTCTAAAAAAAAAAAAAAAAATTGATTAGCATTTCGAACTTGAAAGTTCATTGCCTCACTACCCGATTCGGGTAGTGTTTCTAGGTGGATAAATACTACCAGTGTGGGTCCACCACACCCACGACGGGTCAACAACACGCAGTATTTCCCGAACGGTCACCCATCCAAGTACTAACCGCGCCCAACACTGCTTAACTTCAGTGATCTAACGGGAACTGGTGTTTTCAGCGTGGTATCGCCGTTGACATCGCATTATTCTAAGAGAATAATATTAATAATAATAATGAATCGTTCAAACAATTTATATACACATCTAACTATCAGTATGATATCCTGGTACTTAATGAACGAGAAACAATTTTCTTCCAAAAGAAGGCAAAAAAATCATAATTAGTGCCAAAAAACTCGCAAAAGTCATCTTTTCACTTATGGGGTTTCTTTGGTACCCTATAAAACAGACTAATAGGTGTGATATTTAAAAAGTAATATTTGATTCGCATTCTATGGCTAATTGTGAACAAAAATCTTCAGTTTCAATTTGATTCACCTAATATTGAGTATTCATGGGGCTTGCGCCACCTATAAATATCATGTTTTGAATGGATTTTTTTTCGTGGATTCGAACAAATTTCCGGGCGTTATTCATAAAAATTCGAAAAAAATGTGACCGCCCTAGTAAACATGCTACGTAGGACGAAGACTTTTACAATGCAATCTATATTCTTGATGAAATATGTATGTTTTTAAAAACAATTTGAAAATTAATTTTTTGTACAAAAAGTTAAAGAAAAATGTTTTTAATAAATTCACATCGATCGAAATTTTTTGTTTCAACACAATTTGTTTGAAGAATTCTTTAACTACAATTTTTTCTTTCCTTCGTGTTTTCCCTACAGTGTAAATGAGGACAATATAATTTTGGAAAAATTTTACTTTCACAGAAAAATATTTTCTTTTTAAGTTTACTAGGTAAGGTAAAGAACCCAGTAGCCGGACACATATTAAAACTTAAGAAATATAAGTACTCTTTTCTGAAGAAATTTTAATAATTTGATAAAACTTTTGATTTTAATACAAAGGCTGAACACTTTTGACTTGATTTAAAAAAAGATAATATTTTATAAACATTTAGGTATCTAAAAAAACATATTTCATTGATGACAGTAAAAAGCCCAGTATCGGGACGGGCTTTCGGAGGTGGTAGGTGTAGCGGGACACGGATAGACCAGAATCGGGACAATAACGAATACTTACCTTTTCAATACTAATAAAAATATGAATTAAAATTTTTGAGCCCAGAAATGAAATAAATTAAATTGGAAGGTAATACTAAAAAATAAATTAGTTATTTTCTGTTGCATAATTCGATTAGAACTATATTTTCGTTTTATTAATTATGTAATATAACGAAAATACTGTTCCAATCTAATTGTGCTACGGAATAACTTTTTTTTTTTACTATAAAAGAACAAATACTGTACATTCTTATAATAATAATAGTTTTTATTCATAAATTTTTTAATGTTATCTAAGAAATACTTTAAACAAAATAAAATTAATATTCGTACAAATCTCAGATATGAGTTCATTAAAAAATGATAACTCAAACTTTTTCTTGTTTTATCTTTAGTTTGTATTGTAATACTGACATTTCTTGAATTATCAATTCTTGATCTAAGTCTTTAAGATCCTTATCTAATTTTTCTAATCTTTCTTTCGTTTGTTCTTTATTTTCTTTTGTTTCAGAAGATTTTAAAGCTTTTTTGAGATTCTTAATCTCAGTAGTAATGACTTTCCTCTCAATTGTTATTCTTTTTTTGGTCTCCTGAAAAGATTTGCTCAAATTTTGCTCTTTGGCTTTCATTTCCTTATTCTTATATTTCTTCTGTTTGCTTGCTAATATCTGCTGTTCCTTCAAGTTTTCTTCATTTTCTTTTTTTTTTTGTAAAACATCGAGCATATCGTCCACAACATACGAGTTGAAAGCCTCTCGAGCTTTACACTTTTTCTTTGCTCGTCCATGAAATTTTGGTTTCTTGAAAACATCTTCAAAATTTTCCAACGGATTTTGACCTTTTTTATCTTGAAATAGAGAAAAATTATTTTTATATAAATTAATGAATACTTATAATTATATTGCCGATTGACATAATAAGCAATACTTAATATTATAATTACACGCAGAACTGGTCGATTCCAATGCATTTTGATTTTCACAATTCTTAAAGGTTCTCTTATTACCAGAAGTCTCAGAATCACAAGTCCTCTTATTACCCAGAAGATTTTCTATCGGTTGACTCGTGTCTTTCAAAACTTGACTGCATGTCAATGAATGATCGCTTGGAAAACTATTATCAGATATACTACCCATAGATAAATCTAAAACGATGCCTACAAACGTATGTTGTATTAATAAATTTTTTATTTCTATACAATTTAACGAAAAGCAATTATTTAACCTTATCTCATCAGATCTCACATACCTTGACACTCATTGCGAATTTCAATATTTTCTTTATCTCCGGGATCATCTCTCTGTTCTGAATTTTTAAAATCTTATTTGTATTTGAAGTAGATCAAATTTGAATAAGATAATAACTGAAACAGACCTTCTAATGAATCCGATGAATTTAGTAAATTGCTTGGAGTTGACACTGACTCATGGACTTTTGTATTTGAATTATTCTCCAAAATTGTATTATCATTTTCTACAACATCATTATTATTCTTATCATGAAACCTATCAAATATACGTATATCGAGATGCTTTTTCTCTTCTAAAATAATTGATACTTATTTTAATTTATTGTCCAAAAGAAAAATTGTTGTTATTTATTTTAAAAGCAAAATATTTGTAAAAATTTGATACCCGTCATCAAACTAGATGATGTCATTACAATATCAGAAAGGTTATTCAAAACAGAACATTCAAGCTCTGTTGATTCAAAACTGCTGAGTTCTATCCCATCTGAAATGACCACCTCTATATATTCATTTTGACCAGATTCGACATCAGACAACCGTAACTGTTCACTTGCTACTTCTTCAAAAATATTTGAATCATTAAAATTTAAATTTTCTTGCAAGTTGACGTGACTTTCATAATCCAGAAATTGTAACTGTTCGTTTGTTGTATCTGCTTCCCCAGAACCATTTGTCGAAATATAACTCAAGTTTTCATGAGAGCTGACTTGACTAGCTTCTATAAGAATATAATAATTACAAAAGATGGGTCAATTTTATTTTATTGTTTAAAAATCTCCATTCAGTATGTTTTTCTGCGTACGCATCTTTCAGTGGGTGAAAAAATGAGACATCAAGTGGCTGAAGGATATGAGTTGCGTTCGGAAACAGTGCTATCCACTATATTCCATTCTCTTTGCAGAACTTAACCAAGGGGAGAGTTACATGGGAAGAATGACCATCTACGTAGAGTATTATAGGAAAAGTGTAATCATTATCTACAAGCCATTTATAAAAAACATTTGTGATGAAATCGTAGAAGCTTTCACCAGTCATTCAACCTTTGGCTATATTACCTACACGCCAGCCCTTTGGTATTTTTTCCAGAGTACTTTTTCTTGGAGTAGTCTTCACATCGAACAATACCATGGGCGGTGGCATCTGGCCAGAAGCAGAAGCAGTAAACAAAACTGTCATCGTCCCCTTCTCATTGCTACCCACTAACCGATACACAGATTTTGATCCTTTTTTGGCTACACATTCATCGTCGTCCGGCACCAGCTCAAAACTACTTTCATCTAAATTAAAAACTCGATTTGCATCTATGCTTAATAAATTTTTTCCTTCAAGATAACTTTTTACACGACCGAACCATGGTCTAATCTCATCTTCAGTAACTGATGCTCTTGTTGTTAATTTCTGTGCTTTGCGCACAGATATATGGGAATGTCTTTGCATGAATACCTTATACCAATGATTTCCTGGATAGTTATTCTTAAATGGATTCTGTCGTTTCACTTTTTCAATATACTTGTGAACACAGTCTTTTAGTCGAGTTTTTGTTACGGGGAAACCGCTTGTCTGGCAATAAAAAACCCAATCAACAATATCCTGCTCTTCTTCCTTAGTGAGCACTGTCGGTGGACCTTTACGACCCTCAAGGGGTGAAAGATTTTTCATTTTGTTAAAAAGCGTGCTTTTTGGGACTCCCAACTCTGCAGAAGCATCTCTCAGCGACTGTCCATCACTAACAGAATTAAGTGCTTGTTGGATTTTCTCTATGCTATACTTTTTCACAAAGCTTTTTTTCTTTCTCGATTGAGATGCACTCTTTTGTTTTGATTTTGCTGATCTTGCTTTGCAGGTGTTTTCTTTTTCAGCTACTTTCTTATCACAAATATTCATTTTTGATCTAGCCATTCTAGTAGAACTTTTAAAATCTGAAACATTTGTTAAGTAAATTAGTCTGAATTAAGCTGTATCAATAATTTTAGTTTTATACTTTTAAAAAAAAGTTTGATATTCACTTACCCGACAAGCAATAAAACTTTAGAGGTTAACTTGACATGGTCATGAATTCTTATCGCTACATAGACTTCAGCACCATAAAACTTTACATAATGTGTAGTTTGTTTTGTTTCATACTTTTCATGATGCAGCAGAATTAATAATATTGCACCTTTTTCACTTAAAATCTACAGAAGAAAGTCGCGTCCCGCTAAAGGCTTACATGTTACGCGAGTCCGAATAAAGGCAGCTGTTTTCGGACAACTAGCGCCACGTTGTTCCACTACTGTGCACTATTTACAAAATTAAGTGGTAGTTCAGGACACGTAATTAAAAAACTTCATAAACATTATTTTTACCAGACTACCTTCTAATTCTATTGAAAAATATTTCAACTATCGTTAGGAATAATATTTATAACATTTTAGTGCCGAATTTTTTTTATTCAACGTTAGCTAAGTCAGTACTGATGTTAAGAATTCACGCCATATCTCGAGAAAAATGATTATAAGCTTGCTGTTCTTGAAAGATAATTTAGAGTTTTTTTTTCAATTATTAAAATTCCGTTAAAATTCTGGATTTTTAAATACTTCAGACTATTAAGTAGTCAATAATTTCAAGAATAATTGATAATTTTTATTTTTACTCTTCATGAAAATTTATGACAAATAATGGTTAGTAACGCTACATGTCCGAGTATTGGTCTTATTTTTAACTGTGTCCGGCTACTGGGTTCGTTACCTCACCCCACATTATTCATAAAATACTATTAATTCTTGACATTCTATGGTAATTGTGTAAACAACAACGTTCTTCATAAAATTGAAAATTATTCTGAAAATTCATAATATCTTGCGATTTATTCATTCACGAGAATCTATCAAAAGGATGGGAAAAATAATAATAATTAAAGCCAATTTTCCGCGAAACCCTTCTCACACTTTCATGCAATAGTATTTGGAGCATCATTAAAGGGTTTTAGGTGGCTTACAAAAATTAATGACCGATTGTCATTCCTTGAAAAGATTTAATTTGATGATAACAGTATTGCAGACTCTGGTAGGAGCTATACTTTATTACATATATACGTTTTCACGTTTTGGACTTAATATTAAAATTGTAATCAGTATAGCAGGGGTGCCGCGAAAAATATCAAAACTTTTTGTTTTTTTGGTCTACCATCAATTCAAAATTTGATTTCTTTGGCAATAAATGTGAAAGAATCACAACTGAAACTAAAATCTAACTAAAAAAATAGCTATTTTGTTGAAACACTTTTGCCACACGCTTTTGCTAGGAGCTTTTCATAAACTCTGGTTAATTTCAGAGCAATTTAGTACAATCAATAAATACCTCACATTTAACATACACCTTAACCCAACACTTTAAAACTACTGATATGTATGTTATTATTATTATTAGTTTTGTGTTAAGGATTCTTCAAAATCTTGAAATTGATTAATCACTATATTCTTCTCAAACAACCAGCTCGACGACCAACTGATGAACGAATACACGGGCCTTATCCTCTTCCTGATGGTGCTATAGTTTACACTCATCATAGAGAGCCTTTCGGAATAGTAAGAGGACACGAGATTTATGAAATGCATGGTGAATACGATAATTGAAAATTTGAACGTAATCTAAAACAAATGTAGGAGAATGCTGCCTTAAACGTGTAGTTTTTTTTATTACATACGAAATGTTTCATTTGATTTCCCTTAGTCACCTACCCAAATTTTTAAATTCAAATGATGATTTTCAGTCTCCTAAGTGGGAATGACAGCATAAACAGTAGATGCCTCCAATCTCCAAAAGCATTCTCTAAAGCTGCACCTGGGATATTTCACAAAAAAATTTTCACTAAATTAAAAATTACTGGTGTTCAACAAAAAAATGTTAATGGCTTGGACAATTATTGATGGACTCACAGCTTAGCACACATGGTTGAAATTGATCCGGGAAAAGATTCCGAAAAATGTGCGTAGAGCTGGGACATACAGGCATTTGGTGAAACTTTTGAATACAAGGTCAAAATACACAAAATACATGTTGAGTAAAACGAATTTTGTTAAGAAAAAATAAATAAAAAAATTGCCTTTTGTACCAGGACTCGAGCGTTGGACCCATAGCTTTTTTTACTCAACTTTGGGTATTCCGTAAATATTGCCTCTATGTCCCAGATTTACGAAAATTTTTCAAAATCTTTCCCTAATCAATTTCCTCCGTCCAATTTACGTATGAGTCCTAAACTAATGATTTTTGATAGGCTTTAAATAATAAATTACCTTATTTCTATTACATTTTCAGGTCCAGGAATAGTCAGACCTCGTCCTGGTTATTATGCAGAATATCAAGGAGCTCTTATAGCAGTATGTAGAATCGATGGATTCATCACGTTTCGGCTGGTACATCATAATGAGGGTCACATCTGATACGATCATTGACGGAAAGTCAAAAACGGAGAAAGAATGTTAAACTTATTTAACAAATAAAAAGAATTAACATGGAGACAAATACTCTTTTTACAATCACCTTTTTTCAAACTTCACATTTCCCTAAACAGGATTTGTTATTCGAACATCTAACTTAACACGGACAATAGTCAACAAAAGATCTTGAATGGCGGTGAATATCGTAAACAGAAATCTTAAATTAGGTTTACCATTGTACTGGTTACCCTAGTGATGTTTTAGCTTCATTAATAGCTTGGTAAAAAAATAACAAGTTTATTTTACAAAAGTCGATTTGTGAAAATATTGTCGATTATTTTCAATGTTAAATGGCATACGTGATTTTTTCTACAAGCTTGCTATTATAGCTTCGCGAATTTCATTTCATCAGAGTGCACAAGCACTAAAAAGCTTATTTTTAAAGTGAGTATAGTAAAGTGAAAGTAGTATCATGTGAGTTGGTCGATTGACAAGTGTCACAATATTACCTTCTTATTATGTCAATGGAGCTGAAAATGGTACACAATTGCGTTTTTTCACCAAAATTTTATTTTTTGTCGAGAAATAATTTTCATGGTTTGAAATTATAAAATAAAATCATTTATTTCTTAAATAAGAGAAAGAGTGTGCAAAGAATATGTTCTTTGATTCAGACAAGAAAAAACGTCATCACTTCAAATTGAAGAAATGTAAGCTTCTTTTAAAGCTACTTTTACTTTGAAAATTGATTTTCCGTATATCACTCACTATCAACAGAGTTTGGGCACATTTCCTTCGACTTTCTCTTCATTTATAATCGCATGGTGCTCATTGCTTGAACAGAAAGCACATTGCTCGCTAATTATAATTAAATAGCAAATATTTTTGCTGTCCCATAGTGGATGTATTTATGATTTTTTGAAATTATTTAAAATGAATAATGAAAATATTTTAAAATAAAATATGAGAAGGTGCTCTGATGGCGTCTCGCTTCCACAAAAAATTACAGTAAGTATTTAAGTGAAAAAAAAATTAATGGATATTCCTTCTACCACAATTTTGAACTGTGACGAGACTTATGTAAGTTTATGCCCTCCATCAGAGAAGGTATTATTAAATAAAGAAAGCCGTTCTGATTACAAGATAGTAGATTCTGAGAAAGAAGGCTTCACCGTTTTGTTCATGTACAGTGCTAATGGTGATCATGCACCCCCATGCTGATGTTTCCTTACAAATCAGAACTCCCAGAGAAAATTGTTAAGAATTGTCCAGAAGGTTGGGGTGTATCGGCCTCTTAGATAGTGGGTGGATGACTTCTGAGTCATTCTGTGAGTATAAAACAAATATATTTTGTCCATGGTTAGTGAAACAAGGAACTGAGTTCCCAATTGTGTTATATTTAGATAATCATTCCTCACACATGACCATGCCTCTGGTTACATTTTATCGTCAAAAAATTGGACTTGTTCCCAACTCAACCCACATAATGCAACCACTTGACATTAGTTTTTTCCACCCGTTCAAAGAAACTTGGAAGAAAGCTGTATCAAGATGGAAAAATTCTAAAAATTTTGCCCGAGTAAAAAAAGAAGATTTTACATTCGTTTTACAGTTTGCTTTAGATAATATGAAAAAAGAAAAGAATGCTGTTATCAGTGGATTCGAAGCTGCAGGCTTGTATCCTTTCGATCCTTTTGTTGTTGACTATGATGTTTTCAATCAAAGAAAAAAATCAAAAACAGCTGTTACTGAAGAAATAATGCAAGAAAAGTTGACTGAAGATAAACAAAAACATCTATCAACTTTCGGAAACAATTTATCAAAGGATACTTTGGAGGAGTTCAATAGTGCTTGGTTGAATCAGACGTGGCCCAGGGATTTATAAATGAGAGGCTTGTACCAATACTGGCTGGACATCAGTGGAAAAGATGGTAAAAGAATTAACAACACTTTATTTTAATCAATATTTTTACGAGATTCATTGTACATTGTTACCGATAACTATATTTTAAATTAATGAATTTTTTTATGTTGATTTTTTTTATAGATTGTCATATTGATAATTATATTTTTAAGATTTTTTGGTTCAATTTTTATAATTTGGTAAATAGGTTTTCATGAAAAAGATAAACCATCTGTTGAAGAAGTGACTTTGGTAAACAAAAATTTTAATAGAAGAAGACAAGAACAGTCAGAAAATAATTTGATTAATAATCAACCCTCGATTTCGAATGATAAAATTAACGAGGATATGAATTTAAACGATAAAAGTTATTGTTCTAACCTAGAGTTTCCTCCTCTGATAAATAATCCTACTCTCAACGAAGCAGCATCTCCTGAATAACTATATGAAATTTTAGTAGAAAATGAACATTTAGAAGTTGTCTCACAAGCTCAGACAGTCACTGATGAGAGTAGTGATATAAATTCACTCAATTTGGCTGATATTTTAGAAAATACGTTGGTGATGAATTAATATTTGATTTAAATGTCTTGGATGCTGATAATCAAACATGTTTGTATACAAATTAGAAAACAATCTTTCGTACTTAATCTGTATTTAAGAATAAAAAAATTAAAATAATTTTTTCTTCAGATTATCTTGATACTAATTCCGCTATTACAACTGCTACTACCACTGCTTTTGCTGCCCCAGCTGTGGCTAAACATTTAAAGGCTTAAAGATGTGAAAAATTTAGTGAATCAGTTATTAGCAAAGAGAATGACTCTAAATCTGCTAATAAGAGTAAGTAAAATAATATCTAAAAATTAATGTAAAGAAATGTTAACGCTAATAGTAATACATGTGATATTTTTCAGTTGAAACTGATGTTTAAAACCCTTTCGACTACGGTTAAAGTAGAGTCATCAGGCAAGCCTTCTACTGGTACATCTGATCAATGGATGCAATATCACTCGAAAAAAACAACTGATCGTCAAATAAAAGAAGAAAAACAACAAAAAAGAAAACAATTACTGGAAGAGAAAAAACTGATGGCTGAAGAACGGAAAAAACTTCAAGAAAAAATGAAAGCAATACAACAAAAGATCAAAGAAGAATCGAAATAGTTTAATTTTAAATTCAATTCTGAGTACATCTGGTCCTTATTCCTTAATTATTAATCATAAGATTGAAAACTGTTCTTGTCATACTTATTTTGTAGGTGAATGTTTATTTACTGATTGTTAATTTGTCTAATTTTTAAATCTAACTGTATATATACTTCATTATAACATTAAACAACTTTCGATACTATGAATAAATGAATGAATAACTGACAGACATTTTTTTAATCTAAATGCTTTAGTCCTTTTTGTGTTCCATAAGTTGGGACATTCCCGATGGAACACCCGTACATCTTGCTTTAAACTGTTCCATAAATACAGCCATGAGTACTTATCTTTCTTTTCATTCAATTTATTAATATTTTCAACTAAAACTCACTTTATAATAATTTCTATCGCTTCTTTAGATATCAGGTAAACAACTAACTTGCAACAATTCAATTATTCAACTCTACTTTCTATATCTTATTAGCAGGACATGGAAGATCATGAAAGGTCATTCAATCGAGTACACCAGTGACCATTAAAAAAATGTTTTAACATTTGTATCCAAAAAAATATGAAAAATTTTATCGTGAAACGTGGTAAATAATAAGTATGTATTTTGTATCAAAAACTGATCATCCAGACTCATTCTGGCTCTGATCTTCTTGATTCGTCTACATTTACTTGTTTGGTGAGTTGTATTAATTGTCGTTTAGGTTTGTCTAGATCTTGACATTCATGATTTACGTTGTAGGTAACATTCATTGTATACGTTTGTTTATTCTTGAAATGCTTGGGTAAATCTAATTTGTCGTAGTCGTTTTACAGCTGGCGATTTTCTTCACTAACTAGAGTACTAGTTTTGATGATTATTTTCTTTACTTGTCCACACATACGATGTATAAAGTAATATCTACTGTCAGTGTGATTATGTATCTTTTCGGGTAGGGATACAAATTTCTTCGTGGAGAAGGTAGAGGGAAAAATTATAAGGTTTCGTTCGCAAATAAAGTATCCAATAGTAGATTTACATTTCTCTATTGTAACTTTATCTGTTGGTACATAGGAGCCGCGATAGTGGATTACATGTTCTTGGTCGAAGACGATTGATAGGAACACACTGGCAGTTTTCTCAGCCCTGAGTCGGGTACCAATGGAAATTTTTCTATGTACTTCTACCGGGGCTTCGGTGGTTCGGAACCCACCTTAAACTGTAGGTCTCCTCAGAAAAAGCTGGTATCGTACCAGGGTGGGGCTCCATGTCGAGGGGAATAGCTTTGGAGGTCGAAGCCGATTCTGTGAAGACTCGAAAATGAGTCAGCGTTCTTCTTGCGCTTGGGGGCTCCTACAAGGGGCATCACGCTTGATGGTCGCTGGCCGATTTCGAATAATGAACACACACACATACACTTACATAACACACCAGAACAGTGCTTCGAATCTGTGCATCTACCGGATGGCCTCAGAGGGATCGCCCCGTACACCCTAGCCTGCTGGGGAGGCTGCCGAATGATAGAGTGGGTGAGGATCACTTTGCCTGATCAACAAAGGAGGACGTCGTTTACTGTACGATAGGTATGCCTAGCACCTGAGAGGTATAATCTCCGAACGTTAATAACAACGAAAAACCGACCGAGATCCAAAAACACTCGGCGAAGGATGGCAGAATTCGGAGTACTGCCTTGAGAATAAACACGGGTTTGGCACAATAGGCTACATAGCTTGAGTGCCAGGGGTCGGGACCTCACGCCCCCCGCGGCCTACACTACAACTAACTAACTAAGGTCTTTCTCTCTTTTCTACAACAGGGATATCTGGAATGTAGGTTAACAATCTTTGCACCACAGCTACTGTTAGTTTTCTGATGTCGATCAGATGCTGATAGTTTGATTCATCGTTATCAAAGTGATGACGTGGGCGCTGTTTTTTCTTATATTCTCCTATAGCTGACTTTAGTATCTTGGTTGTTAAAATTTGTGGGTGAATTACCCCGTGCTAACCGTCATTGTGAGCATTGATGACTGTATTGATGTCATCATCCATCTCATCGATCAGAAGAGTAGCCAACATCAATTTGGAATTTACAAAAGTATTCAAGGTATTAGCGCTTACTCTGGAGCGAAGGTTTCTAAGAGCGTCTGATTCAGCGTTTACTTCATCATCCAGGTTTTTATAATCTGTTGATGAGGAATCGAGTATGAGCTTAAGGATTTTAGTGTAGCTAGTCAAAACGTCCGATAGTTGTTTGTTGTCTTTACAAATGTTGTCGAACTCGTTGTTTGTTTGCTCTAGATCTTTGTCACTTAGCGTTCCGAACAATGTTTTAAAGATGTCACCAACGAAATTGGCCAACCCTCTTTTTGCACGCTGTTTGTCTAACAGTTTGTATAAAATTTGTATTTTGGATCGAAGCCTGTTGTATCTACTTCTCGTTATTTGTTACTCGTATATGGGCGTGCATTCTCTCCACAAGACCACAAGCTCTTTCAGCTAGCTGTAAAGTATAGTCTACCGTTGAGACACGTTGCATGGTGGTATTCGTATTGACTCCCATTATCAGGCGCCATACTTCATGAAAGAAGTGCACCATGTTTTCATCCTCTAAAAACACGTTTTCTTTTAGTGTAGTAATCGTAGAGTTAGCTTGAATCCCTTCCACTAGGGGTAGGATCACTACGATCTTAGACATTGTCTGAAATATTAAACAGTATAACTTGATCTATGTGGATTCTCGTAATTTTGCTATCATAAGTTATGATCAAGTTGTTGTTATCTAGTATTTATATTATTGTGTCTGAGCCTTTCCATCTGAGTTCTAATTTGTTCAACACGTTGTTATTTTTCAATTCAACCAGGTCTCCAATTTGATAGATCAGATAAGTTCGCGTTATATTTCTATCCAATCTTCTTTTAGATTTCTCTTGTTGCAGCTGGATCCTTTCCTTAGCCTTTCGTATTTATTTATGATGTTTAGCTTTCTCTTTCCGTATCAGGTGGCTGTAGATAAGTGTGGGTGATTGAGCTTGCATTGAGGGAAGGTTTTCATCTCTTCCAAAGATTTATTGGTCAGGAAAAAGTCAGGGATTCAGAAAAAAAATCTTTCAAAACTCAGGGGATTTCTATAACTCTTAATAAGTGTCAAGAAGAATAAATTTGAAATTTTTTATTTCAATTTCAAATTGTGGTATTCCGTTTATAAAATATTCTAGGTTGAAAATGTGAGAAGTTCAAGATTCTGATGAATAACAACGATCAGGAAAAATTGCAAATTGGTCTGGGAAAAATTAGGGAATTTTTAAAATGAAGTTTTGCCGTAACCCCAATATAATATTCTTGTTAGTAATTTATTTGCCTTGTATTTTTCTTTCATTCGCTACCTCTTGATAATATTTTGGCAATAAATTGTACTATTTGTTTGAAAATTTTGCAATTTTGCTAAAAAGCCATCCTTCTTGGTTGAAAATTCTACTGTTTGTTGAAACTCCGTCACTTTTGTTCAAAAAGTCAACTATTTTCGTAGAAATTGTACTTTTTGTTCAAATTCATACTTTGGTGCTGGAAAGGCAACTGAAATCTTTTTCCAATGAAAATGCAACTATTTTGCTGAAAATCTGTCTTTTTGAATTGAAAATTCATGTGTTGTAGTAGAAACTGCATCTTTGTTGAGAAAGAATGCGACTGTTTAGTTGAAAATTCAACAATTTTTTTCAAAGGTCATCTTTCTTCAATAAAAATTCAACTTTTTGGTAGAAAATATACTTTTTGCTTAAGATTCATACTTTGGTGTTGAAAAGTAAAATATACTCTTTTTTGGATGAAAATTCGAGTATTTCGTGAAAAAATCTATTCTTTGTTCGAAATTCATATTTCAGTATTGAGAAGTCAAATGAAATCATTCTTGGAAAATATTCAACAATTTTTTTTTTGATTTGTCTTTTTAATTTAAGAATTCATCCATTTTAGTAGAAAGTGTACCCTTCCTGGATAAAAATGCAACTTTTTGTTTAAAAATGTAACAATTTTGTTTAAAAGTCATCCTTTTTGGTTGAAAATAAAATTGTTTCGTCGAAAATTTATTTTTTGTTTGAAACTCATATATTTTTATTTCAAGTTCAAACAAATCTTTTTTGCAGGAAAATTCAACTATTTATTTCGAAAATTGGTCTTCTTTATTTAAAAATTCATCTGCTTTAGTAGAAAAAAAGGTAGAAATTTCATCTATCGTGGATATAAATGCAACTGTTTGATTGAAAATCAATCTTCTTGGCTTGATGATTCAACTATTTTGTTTGAAAATTTCGGTTGAACTACTTTGATAAGAAGTAACTTTTTATTGAAAGATTAATATTGTTTGTTAAAAATTTATCTCTTTGGTTGACAGTGTACCATTTTGTTGAACTTAAATTCTTTTGCTGAAAATTCATATTTTCTGGTAGAAAAATCGTCTTTTTGTTTTTTAAATAGATTTTGTTTTTTATAAAATTTGATCTTTTTTGGTTGAATTATTAACTATTACACTTTTTTCTTGAAAATTTATCTTTTTAGGTTAAAAATTTCGATATTTTGTAAAAAATTTAAGTATTTTGTTACAAAGTCATCTTTCGTGGCAGAAAAGTCAAACAAATAGTGGAACTTTTAACTTAAACAAACAAAAAAATTTTTTCAACGAAAAATGTAGTATTGCAAATTTTAGTTGAAAAAATTAGTTTTCACCATAGAAGTTCAAATTTCAAACAAGTAGTGAAATTTTTTACCAAAATATATTCAAAATATATTCAAATTTTCAGTAAAAAAAAATAATTTTCAACAAAAAAGATGACTTGTCCATCATAAAAGATAAATTGTGTCCTCAAATAAAGTTCAAGCTCATTAGCCAGCCATTTTTTATACAAATTCTAAAAGTGAGCTCATTTAAAAAATTTGTTAGACCACTTTCTTCCAAATTTGAAAATTCTATGCACGGATGTTTGTAGCTGAAATAATTTAGACAATGCTATGAACGAGATTAAACATTGTTTTCTGTTACTTAAAAATACTTTGCTATAACACACTCATTTTAAAAATATCATGAATTACTGTCCTCATAAAATGCTTTCCTCAATCTTCAATAGAATATATACTAATATTTTGTATGAATAAAATAGGTCAATCGATCCTTTTTGAGTCAAGGAATATTTTGCATTCTTACATTAAATTTGAATTATGTGAATGAAAAAAGTTTTACCGTAACGGACCAATTTTCAAATATTGTAAAGTGCTTTTCTAGAGCGCCATAATGTTCACAATCAGTGTAATATTCACTAAAAAAGAACCTACATTTGTAGAATTACAAACTGTAGAATATAGTTTGTATTAGTAAGATACCTGTAGAGGTCCTTCGTGAGGAAGGAACCATAGCGGATGAGCCTTTAGCAGAGTCACTACGAAGTCGACCGTCAAACATGACAGTTGTATTTACCTTTACCTGACATTATAATACATCTTTGAATTTAACATTTTCGACGCGACGCGAGACTTTTAATTACAGAAAACGCCCTGTTGAATAACGAGTCTTTATGGTGTTTAGTAGGTTAGACTTATTGAATATATGGCACTGAGTGTTTTGTGAATGTTCTTAGTCCCGATATCGTGAGAAGTTTGTGCATTTATCGAATTTGAACTCGTGTGTCGTGGACAAGATGGCGCCGAATCCCAACATCCTCACATTGACTGCTTTGGAGGAAATATTACGCTTGTTAAACTTAAGTACTACGGGAAGTAAGGCTGAATTGGTGGCTAGAGTTCTTGGAGCAGACCCAGAAGGAAATTGGGAGCAGCGACAAAATTATGACAGGTCTATTGATGGTTTTCAATCTTTGAAATACGATCTGGAAGCGGCAAGGAGAGACAAGAAAGCGTTGTTTGAGCAGTCAGAAGAGGCTTAGCGTGAAATTGAGATCGTAAGAGCTGCTCAACAGACAGCAGCCTCATTGCAGAAAGCGGAGGCCTTGAAAAAGATGAGAGATGAACGCGAAGCATTGACGCGGCAGCTGGAAGAAACCAGGAGGCAGCTACTTCAAGAAGAAGTGGAAAATGTGGGAAATGATCCCAATGCCGCTATATTGGAACAAGAGGGAAAGGCTCTCGAAATTGAAGAGAGACGAGTAGCTGAGTTAAGGCGCGAACTGGAGGATCAAAGAAGGGGAAACTCTGGACGTGAATTGTCAGCCAGCAGTACTGGATTGAGGCGTAAGTCATAGATGACCAGTGTCCGATCGAGAAAAATTAACATCACAGCAATAGCCGAACTACTCAGCCATTTCGATGGATCTTGTGGAAACTTTGACAGCTGGGAGCGGCAAGTCGAATTGTTGAAAACTGCCTATGGTCTGGAGGATGACTTCACCAGAGTCCCAATTTGCTCAAGGTTGAAAGGCAAAGCCATCGCCTGATTCCACTCTAAACCAGAGCATACTGAAATGCGAACCGATGATTTATTGACGGAAATGAAAAAGATGTTTCACCGGCGTCCAAATAAAGTTCAGTTAAGGAAATTGTTTGTGGAGAGAACGTGTAAGCGAGGTGAAGGATTCAGCGAGTATATTTATGACAAAACAATTTTGGCTAATCAAGTGCCAATTGATGAATCTAAAAGAATCGATTATTTTATTGATGGGATTTCGGAAATGACTCTGTGTAACCAGGTACTTACCAGAACTTCAAGACGGTGGAGGATCTACTGGCAGCTTTCGAGAAGATCTCACTGGGTCCTAATTCCAAGCACCTCCCAAGAGTAGGAAGTGAGAAGCCTTCCCAAGGAACATCGAAGGATGGGAAAAGTGCTAGTGAAAAAAGTGATAGTGGTTTAAAGGGCAAAAATAAAGTCCGATGTTTTAATTGCAGTGGGTGGGGGCACTTTTCCTCTGAGTGTAAACAGGAAAAAAAAGAAGGGTGCATGTTTCAAGTGTCATTCTACTGAGCACAGCATTAGCGTCTGTCCTCAGCGGGGGCAGGTCTCATCGAAAGGAAAACAATCCTCAGAGGTAGCCAACGTCGAACTTCAAAAAGAAGACTCCGAGTTTCCCAAATTAGTGAAATACAAATTGAATTTGGATGGTGAGCTTTTCGGCATGGAGTACATCTCGCGATTGGATAGCGGAAGTCCAATTATTGTTATTGAACAAAAATTGGTAAGCCCTGATTGTATCAAAGTAGTTGATTCTGATTGTTTAGATTATTCTGGAATTAATGATTCTGAAATAACAATAATAGAATATTTGAATGCGAGGGCCACGCTTGGCAATAATAGTAGAGACATCTGTTTATTGGTTATGGATGATAACACAATGAAAATGCCGGTTGTATTGGGTCGCGATGTTTTTTGGAAGTTTGGTCTCAAGTTGATAGACTGCAAGAAAAGTTACGAAGAGGTAACTCGTGAAATTTAAAATGTTGAAGTTGATGCAATTACTTATGAAAAATCTGATTGTTTAAACACTAATCCAGCAATTTCATCGTGTGATCAACACAAATCTAAGCTATTATTCTCGAAGGAGTACGTCCAACCTGAACGACCAGAGAAGCCAAAAGTCGAGGCTGAATTAAAAATTGAATTGAAAGATGAAAATCCATTCCAGTTTGGTCTTAGAAGACTATCTTATTCAGAAAAAAGTGAATTAAGGAAAATATTAGATAAACTTCTTGATGGCAAAAAGATTATAGTCAGTAATTCCGAATATGCTTCTCCTGTCGTTTTGGTTCAAAAGAAGAAGCTTTTAGTCGTATAGATCTAAAAGATGGGTTTCACCATATTTCTGTTGCGGAACAATCTCGGAATTACACGTCATTTTTAACCGCGTTTGGGCAGTTTGAATATAATGTCGTTTCGGCCGGATTGAAAACTTCCCCAACACGATTCCAAAAATTTGTGAACGATGTGTTTAGGGATATAATAGATTCTGGCGATGTCGTCGCTTACATGGACGACATAGCGGTCGATACCATGACTATCGAGCATCATCTTGAAATATTGAAAAAAGTGTTTAGGCGCATGCTCGAGTATAAGATGGAAATCCGTTTATATAAAAGCGATTTTCTGTTCACAGAAATTGAGTTTCTTGGCTGCGTCATTAATGAAGAGGATATTAGGCCAGCAAAAAGGGGAATTGAAGCAGTCTTTAACTATCCCGTGCCTATAAATGTCAAGGGGGTGCAGGGCTTTCTAGGAATCCCACAGAATTTTCGAAAATACATTGAGAATTTTTTATTATAGCGAAGCCTCTGTACGACCTTTCACGTGAGGGAGTAGATTTCAAATTTGGGGAGGTAGAATTAAGTGTATTCAATCTTCTAAAATCAAAATTAATAGAAGCTCCAATCTTAGCTGTTTTCGACCCGCGAGACGAGACAGAGCTTCATTGTGATCCAAGCTCTGTTGGATTCGGTGCAATTATCATGCAACGTGAAAAGGATCTTAAGTTCCTTCCAGTGTTCTATTCCTCAAAACGTACCACCAAACTGGAAAGCCGTTATCACAGCTTTGAACTCGAGAAGTTAGCGAAAGTTTATACGACGCGCCGATTCAGAGTCTATCTCCATGGGATTCTTTTCAAAATTGTTATAGATTGTAATTCGTTAACTTGAGCTATGAAAAATAAAGAGAAATCAATCCGCCAATTGAAAGATGCGTGATGGAATTACAAATGTTTGATTATGTGACGGAACATCGCGTCGGAACACGATTGACCCATGTCGATGGACTCAGTCGTTGCAATTGGGTGGGTGTCATTAGCGACAATCCTTTCGAGACAAATTTGATGTGCGCAACAAAATAATGATCAACGAATAATCGAGATTAGAAAGCGTCCCTTTTAATCGCTCGACAAACTGCTACAAAACAAAGGTTATTTTGCGAAAATTCTTATTCCAATTAAAAAAATTTAGGACTATACAAATGTTGCTTGGTTCCCCTTATTTAATTCTGTGTAGTTTCTGAAATTTTCACCTTGAGATAAGATTTCGTGTCGACGCAAGTTGTTAAAAAAAATAAAGGAAGATAGGTTCCGGGTAAATATAAGATGGCCTTAATTATAAGAGATGCCAAGCTGTAACTTTAGAATGTGGCTTGCTTTCAAATAAAGTTTCCTCATCTGATAGCGATAATACTTAGCATTGCGCAAAGCTTCATGTGGCAACTCTATTCCTCACATAAATGATTATGTTTGCCAATAATGACATAATGACTGGTATATATGTAGACATGATTCACAACCTTATCATTTGGAGCTGAAGAAATTTTTTGAAGATTTTTTTCATTACTATGCCAAAATGAAGATTCGAATCTGTAATCTGCTCGTCGTTCTGACAATAATTCTTAATTATGTTGGTAAGTAGGAAATAGCAAAGTCACAAATCCGTCAGATATGAAAATATCTTAAATCCAGACAATTTTATTCCGAAACATATGTTACTATCATTGTACGTATTTCATTTTACTGCGTTTATAACACAACCACAAGTCAAAAAGTTTCTTATGAGAAAGGAACTTTATTTGATACCTCAAAAAAATCTCGGTATTCATAAAATGAGGACCAATAAATACATTGTTTTAAAATTACAATTTTTTCCAAATTTACGCAAATAACAGCAATTGAAAAAAATCTAGGCTCACAAATCTCTTGAGAACTAAGTTATCCTGAAGCAAAACAAAAAATGAAAATCGGTTGAAAGTTGCAGCCGAAATTGTGTTTTGAAAAAATTTTCAGTCGTTTTACATCACTGTGTGAACCTGATATTAGCCGAGCAAAATCTTTGTGTGGTTTCAGTCACGTACTAATATTAATTGACTTTGTGATCACACTCAGGGCCTCTTTAGTTTGGCAAAAATCAAACATAATTCCGGTTCGTTCAAAAAGTGCATAAGTAAAAAATCTGTATAATTTGGACTCCCAGAATCAAGTCCAATGCCGGCTGGGAATCCTCCTAATCGGCCGATACGGCCATTTTGGAATTTGCCGCCTCTACCGCCACCTCCTGCTCAGCCGATGCAGCGCTATCAGCATAATCCGCGGGCTCCTCCTGAACTGCTGTACGATGAGGGACAAATAGTTGGAGTATGGTTTAATGGAAGGTTTCAAAATGTCGTAGACGTTGTCATACCCGGTGAGACTGATAATTTACAAACTGAAATACAATCTTAAACAAAAATTAGAGAATCCTGCCTAAACCGTCCAGTTTTTTTTCCTAATTGTGGAACGTTCTATGAGAGAATCTACGGGCGGCCTTGATGCGTGTACCCCCGCCCCCCTTCGCTCGCCCCACACTCACCCTCCTCAAGTAAAGTTTATATGCCTCTTCCCCGAATAAAAATATATTCATCTGGATCTGCCCATCGGATGTTTCGTGATGACCGGTCCACCCCCTTGAAGTTTCCCAAAAGAATAACATGGGAAACAATTTTTTTTGTGAATTCTGTCCAGAACGTGAGTTTTTAAAAAGAACGTATAAACAATACTTTTATCATCTTGTGAAAAATCTGCAAGCAATGCAAATCCGTTATCAATTTTTTATTACAAACCCACTTGACTGTTTTTGGTGTCCCAAACACTAATCCATTAAAGCACGAGAAAGGACTTGCGGAATATTGACCAAAATTGATAAATGTCATGCTTTCACGATGATTCATTATAATAAATTTAAATGAGGTTTTTTGGGTTTGAATAGTGTGCAAAGCTCCGAATCTTGCCGAAGTTTCATAGAACATTGCAGTTCACTTATTTGGCGCTAACCTGAAACTGAAGTTTCAGGTTATGTTGTTCCCATATATACTTTCTACGATGTCTGTGATTGGCTAGAGCGCCCCATCATGGGGACTGGTCACATTTGATTGGCCAATCAAGTCTTTTTTTAAACAGCCCGGGAGAACGGAAAGCCAAATTGGATTGTTATTATATCCATTGTCCTTATTGATGTTATTAGTGTTTTCCAAGATTTTTATGGCTTTACTATGTTTTTTGGGTAAAATATTGGATGTTTTTGCGATGACGGTTTTTTTGTGAAATAAAATGCTATATCCTGTTTTGAAATGTTGCTCAACTAGTGCTGATTGCGTGAAATCCTTTAGACTGACTTTACTCTCATGTTCCTTGACATGTTGGCTCACCGCTCTCCTGGTTTCTCTAATATAGACTTTGCCACAAGAACAAGAGATTTGATACATTTCCGGATCACTGAGAGGTGTCTTTTTATCTCTTACAAAATTAAAACAATGGATAATTAATAATGTTATGCCCTTAGAATTTTAATATTGAATTTTTAAATATAAATCAAGAGGTGAGCAACTTTACCCTAAATGAGCCACTTTACCTCGTAAAGGTAATCTTCAATCAAAGAGTTGAATTTTCAACGAAACAGTTAAATCCTCGACAACAAAAGATTAATTCTTAACCGTACAGTTGTATTTTGAAGCAGGAAAGAATGAATGTCTGACAGAAAAGAGACGAATTGTCAACAAAATAGTTTCTACCAAGGAAATTTATTTTTAACAAGAAAAAAAATTATCAAGAAAAAACAGCTAATCCTTAAATAAAACATTAATTTCAAACTAAAAGGATTAGTTTTGATATGGTGCTCAGCTAGTGCTGATTGCATGAAATGCTTTAGACTGACTTTACTGTCATGTTCCTTCAAACGTTGGCTCACCGCTCTTCTGGTTTTTCCAATATAGACTTTGCCACAAGAACAAGGGATTTTATATATTTTCGGATCACAGAGAGGTGTCTTTTCATCTCTAGAGTTATTTGGAAGTTGTCTGATTTTCGCAGGTGGTTTAAACATGGTTTGGATTTTGTATTTGTCGACAATATTCCTCTTTGTTTTGGGATAAAAGTTGTTCATAACATTGAAGATTATTCTGCAAATTCATCAAATCTTGCGATTTATTCTTTCACGAGGATCTATGAGAATAATTTGAAAAAATTGTAATAATCAAGGCCAATATTCCGCAAAACCCTTATACACTTTCGTGCGCTAGGAGCTTTTCCGTAACTTTTGGTTAATTCCAGAGTAATTAAATACAATCGATGGAGACCTCACATTTTACATTAACCTAACTAATCCAACATTTTAACAGTATTGATATTCAAGTTTATTATTAGGCAAACGGTGTTTGTCGAATAAATAAGCCTTCCATACAAAAATTGATCGAACCATTAACGTCAGGTTATCTGCTGGCTTGTGTTCTTTACTGTCGCCGGGTTTTTGTTTCTTAATTTGGTAATTATTATTATACCGCAATATCAAACGATAACAGTAGTACGCTAAATCACTTGCAGTACATTTTTTAGAAAATCTACTTTCTCGTACTACAGCCAAGATATCAAGGTACCTAGAACACATTTATCCATTATGCACGATTAAATTTTTCTCAATTCTCTTTTTATTTTAGGTACTCCAACTTTCCCTTCCCATCCCTATTATGCTTAAGTTAAGGATTCTTCAAAATCTTCAAATTGATTGATAACTATATTGTTCTTAAACAACCAGCTCCAACACCAGTTGATGAACCACTACACGGGCCTTATCCTCTTCCTGATGGTGCTATAGTTTACACTAATCGCAGAGAGCCTTGCGGAATCGTAAGAGGACAGGAGATTTATGGAATGCATGGTGAAGACGATAATTTGAAAATTTTAACATAATCTAAAAGAAATATTGAAGAATGCTGCCTTGAACTTGTAATTCTTTTTGTCACATACGGAATGTTTCATAAGCTTTTCCTTAGTCACTTACCCACAGCTTCGAATTCAAATAATTCTTAGTTTCTTAAGTGGAAAGGGCAGCATAAAATGAAGACGCCCCCAACTTCCAGAAGAATTCTCTAAATCTGCATTAACAGAAAAAGTTGGATTTCTTAAAAAATTATTGGTAGACGCACAGCGTAGTACACACGGGGAAAATTGATTGGGGAAAAGATTACGCAAAATTTGCGTAAAGCTGGGACATACAGGCATTTGGTGAAACTTTTGAATGCATTTTGAGTTAAACGAATTTTGTTAAGAAAAATAAATTAAAAAATTACTCTTTATACCAGAATTCGCGCGTTGGACCAATAGCTTGTTTTACTCAACTTTGGGTATTTCGTGAATATTGCCTCCTTGTCCGAGGTTAACGAAAATTTTGTGGAATCTTTCCCTGATCAATTTTCCCCGTCCAATTTGAATAGTTATCTTGAATCAATGATGTTTGATAGCCTTTAAATAATAAATTATGATATTTCTATTACATTACCAGGTTCAGGAATAGTTAGACCTGGTCCTTTGTATTATGCAGAACATCGAGGAGCTCTTATAGCTGCATGTAGAAACCATGGATTCATCACGTTTCGGCTGCTACATCATAATAATGGTAACATCTGATACGATCATTGACGGAAAGTCGAAAACGAGGAAAGAATGTTAAACTTATTTAACAAATAAAAAGAATTAACATGGAGACGAATACTTTTTTTACAATCACATTTATCAAACTTCATATTTCCCTAAACAGGATTTGATGTTCGACCATCTAACTTAACATGGGCAATAACCAACAAAAGATCTTTAATGATGGTAAATATCGTTAGCAAAAATCTTAAATTAGGTTTACCAAGATAGATCCGCAAAATTCCCTGTATCTGTCGTTATACTTGAATTATTTAAAAATATTTAGAGGTCGTTACGTGTGTCTTCATGCCGCAAATCGTGGATGTATTCATGATTTTTTAAATGATTTTAAATGAATAATGAAAATATTTTTAAATGAAATATGAGGAGGTGCTCTAATAGCGTATCACTTCCACAAAAGCACAGCTAGTTCAATAAATTTGTCTGCAATCAAGAAGTCTTCTTATTCTTGCATCAACTATGAGACTAAAGTTTGCAACATTCATAAACGAAACTATAAAATTTTCGAAATTTCTTTTACTAATTATTTGGTCCTGCTTCCGAATGTAGCAAAATCAGTTTCATCCCAATAATCCTTAACAGTCGATTGAGTTTTACTCACCCACGGACTTTGAAAAATATACGGAAGATTGAAAATATATTTGTTGTTGTATTCTCAATACTGAAAAGGTTTTCCTCATATCAACAAGATAAACAACATATTTTTTCAATTTATAAATCGGTATTTATAGATCATAAGAGGTCATAAAAGGTTCACCGATAGGACAATCGATGCGTCTCAAGGACGCGAACAAATAATCTACATATAATATTGTTAAAGTCCCATATTTCCACCATGAAAAATCTTCAAGCAATACGAATCCGTTATCAATTCCTTATTAGAAAACCCCTGAGTTATTTTTTTGGCGTCCCAAGCACTAATCCATGAAAAAGCAAAAGAGGTCTTCTGAAATATTATTCTCAATTATTACTTTTCTCCAATCTTTTTTACAGATCTTTTCGGAAAAATAACAAGATTTCACGTCTATTTGAGGTGTTGTCAGCGTGGAGTAGTTTCCTTAGGAATTTTTTCCGATAGGGAATATACATTTTTTCAAAGTTCTGCCTAATAGTTTGTGCAGTTAGAGAGAAGTTGACTATTCCGAAGTTGAGAATATTGGAATCAATATGAGCATTTTATGCACGTAAGACCTATTCTAGGTTATCGAAAATGCCAAACAGTTCATCTTAGCGGCTAAATATTTCTGACGATTTTTTGTAACTGAGAAAACATAGAAGGACAAAGTACAGAGATTCGGTTCAAATTTCAAAATTTTTTTGCTATTTTGTTTATGGAATAGAGCCCTTGAAGTATGAAAGAACAGAGGTGCCCCGTAGGTTAGACACTTTTAGACGCACTCAGGTGATCGACCTGAGGCAAAGCCTAAAGTAAGGTTACGTCGACAGATGCTAGGTCTTTTGTGAATAAGGTATTCACAACAGTTTTACGTTTGTCTATTATAACTTCATCTGTTGGTACATAGGAGTCGCGACAGTGGATTTTATATTAATGGTCGGGGACGATGGATAGGAACACATTGGCTGTTTTTCCAGGGATTGGAATTATGTGTTTTAAAAGGCCTTTCTTTCTTTTATAAAACAGAGATATCTGGGATGCATGTAAACAATCTTTGCACCACAGCTACTGTTAATTTGCTGATGTCGAACAGATGCTGATTGTTTGATTCGTCGTTATCAAAGTGATGACGTGTGCGATGTTTTTCCTCATATTTTCCTATAGCTGACTTCAGTATCTTGAGTGTTAAAATGTGTGGGTGTACTACCCCGTGCTTAACTTCATTGTTAGCATTAATGACTGCATCGAGGTCATCATTCATCTCATCGATCAGGAGAGTAGCCAACATCAATTTTGAATTTACAAAAGTATTCAAGGTATTAGCGTTTACTCCGGAGCAAAGGTTTCTAAGAGCGTCTGATTCAGCGTTGACTTTATCTTCCAGGTTTTCTTAATCTGTTGATAAGAAATGGAGTATGAGCTTGAGGATTTTAGTTTAGTTAGTCAGAACGTCAGATAGTTGTTTGTTGTCTTTACATATGTTGTCGAACTCCTTGTTTGTTTGCTCTAGAACTTTGTCGCGAGCATTCCGAACAATGTTTCAGGGATGTCACCAACGAAAATAGCCAACCCTAATTTTGTACGTTGTTTGCCTAACAGTGTGTATGAAATTTGTATTTTGGATTGAAGCCTGTTGCATGTGCCTCTCGTTAGTCGGAACTCGTATATGGGTTTGCATTATTTTCCACAAGTTTTTCAGCTAGCTGTAAAGTATAGTCTACCATTGAGACACGTTGCTCGGCGGTATTCATATTGACTCCCATTTTCAGCTGCTATTCTTAATGAAAGAAGTGCACCCTGTTTTCGATCTCTAAAAACACGTTTTCTTTTAGTGTAGTAATCGTAGAGTTAGCTTGAATCCCTTCCACTAGGGCTAGGATCACCACGATCTTAGACATTGTCTGAAATATTAAACAGTATAACTTGATCTATGTGGATTCTCGTAATTTTGCTCTCATAAGTTATGATCAAGTTATTGTTATCTAGTGTTTATATTATTGTGTCTGAGCCTTTCCATCTGAGTTCTAATTGGTTCAACACGTTGTTATTTTTCAATTCAACCAGGTCTTCAATTTGATAGATCAGATGAGTTCGCGTTATATTTCTATTCAATCTTCTTTTAGATTTCTCGTGTTGTAGCTGGATCCTTTCCTTAGCCTTTCGTACTTATTTATTATGTTTGGCTTTCTCTTTCCGTATCAGGTGGCTGTAGATAAGTGTGGGTAATTGGGCTTGTATCGAGGGGAGGTTTCCATCTCTTCCAAAGATCATTTCGAAGGGTGAAAATCCCGTCGTCTCGTTCTGTATTCTTGAGTGCCTAAAGATAGAATGCAGTAGTTCTGATGTGCACAATTTTAAACGTTCCTTCAAACTACTGCACCAGTTCTAACAGAAAATTTTGTTCTTGATCAGTCAGAATGATCTGTGTTGCCCCAAGCACGTAGATGTAATTTTTTTTTTTATCCAGTATGTTTCAGAAGTTTCATTTCTCGTTAGTAGTAGTCAAGTGTATGGCGTCATCCTGTCCTGGATACTTAAAATTTACTAATTTCCACTCTTTGCCTGTGGCAGCGGGATGAATATGTCGATGGCTCATTTCTCATGTGAGTTGGAAGAATAGCCCTTCATAAAAATAGTGCTCCAAATTTACCTTTCAGTAGCTGTAACCATAACGTCTCCAAAGTGTAGTCGCATTATAGATAATTTCTTGTTCTTGAAATCATCTTATCATCCAAGCCAGGTGTCTTAGATATTTTTCCTCATTGTAATTTGACATAGTATCCTTTTTAGTTTTTTTCCATAATTTTACAGCTGCATTTGGTTAAACTTTTTCCCTTTCATTTGTCACCAAGTTTTCTTCCCATTCTAACTAATTATCCGATAGATTGAAATCCTGCTCATTGTGTTTCAGATAATCAGATTCATCCTCAGTTGATCCTTAAGTTGATTCCTCAGAGGACCCGCTCATTCTTCTTTAAGGTAATTTAATTAGGATCTTGCTGTTTACTGCCATATTACCAGTGATTGTGGGCTTAGGTTCGTAACACTTGGAGGTATTTAACATTCCCCTAATGGGCGTGTCGAGTATTTTCATGTTGGGTAATCTGTCCACTGGTGTGATTCCTTTGCCAAATATGTCTGTTTCTCCGGGAGCTCTACTGGGTCTGTGTGGGCCGGTAATCGGGAATAGTCTAGATAAGCAGTCCGCAGCTTTACTCTCTTTACCTTTAACGTACTGCACTTCATACTTGTATTGCTCTACACTGAGTCGCCATCTCAGTAGTCGTGAGGTTGTGTCTTTCTTATTGTGAATCCAAATCAGGGCCTGGTGATCCATCTGAATTATCAATTTTTTCCCTAATAGGTATTGACTGAGTCGTTTGACCACCCGTACGATAGCTTAAAATTGCTTTTCACTAGTAGTGTCACTTTCTCCTGCCTTGTTCAATGTTTTTGATATGAAAAATCATGGGTGTCCGTTCTGTAATGGTACTGCACTGAATCCAGAGTTGGATGCGTCTGTGATGAGCACAAAAGTTTCCTTAAAGTTCGAGAATCGACGTACTGGTTCTGAGCCTAGTGTTCTTTACTTGTTCAAAACTTTCAGTGCACTCGAATGTTCGATCGAATATGCTCCATTTTTGGTTTAGCTCAGTCAGAGGTCTTGATATACTAGAGAAGTTTTCTATGAATTTTCTATAGTATCTTGTCAAACCCAAGAAAGACTGTATTTCCTTCACTGTGGTAGGAATTTCGAAGTTCTTGACCGTTTCAGTTTCTGATGGATTAGGTTTCACTCCATCCTTGGTGAGTAGCTGGCCTGCATACTCAAGTCCTGGTACTAGATACACGCATTTGGTTCGTTTTAATTTTAGCCCTAATTCCTTTATCCTTCCAAACTCTTCAGTGAAATTTTGGTTATGCTTCTCTAGGGTTTTTCCCATAATTAAAATGTCATCTATGTACACAAAGCATTCCCTGCCAATTAGACCTCTAAAGACGTTTTCCATCATTCTTTGGAATTCAATCGCTTCTTGTTTACAGCTGTCCAGCTCACTTCTCAAATAGCTAACTGGACCCACTTGTTTCAAATTTTTCCGTAAGCTTTCATGTAAATCCTCATGGTTGTAGATATCGTTGAATCGGATTGATTTCTCGGCCTGTTATTGAATTTTATCCAACAGTATAAAATCTGGCAGCAGATCTGGTTGACTGCAATGCTGCATAATTCTTCGGACTTTCCTGATGAATTTCTCTACTACGGCATCGTCTCGCCCATTTAAAGGCTGAAAAGATTTCATATTGCCGCAACCCGGGATATTGTCACCGACTAGGTTTCTTGCTTGTTTCATCCTTTTCGCTGTCATAGGTTCTCTTCCACGGAAGCGTGTTGGTTGACGCAAGTTGTCTTCATTGCTCGCTGCGGAGCTTTCTCTCTCGTGAGCGTGTGCGTTGGTTTTGTCTGGTTTCCTCCCTTGCGTTCCTCTGGTTTTGTGTCACTTAGGTTTTGACTATTCTCACTCTCATCTTCTTTGTCGGTCGTTGAGATTCCTTCGTAGTCGGTCTCTATTTCTCCTTTTAATCCCACTCTTTGTCTTATTGCAGCTATCTCTCTGACTCTTTTTGTATTTTCGTCAGCGACGGTTCCTGTAGCTACTTTCGAAGACCTTATTCCGGAAAATAATTCTTACCAGCACCTGTTCCGTAGTGAGTGGTGTAAGGGAAATGGCTCCATCAAAAGAAGTAGTATCAGACATAGTTGCTCTTATGGAGGTGAAATCCATCTCGTCAGCGGATGTGGATTCGACTTCTGGGATATCATCCTCGGTCCGTTTCCTGATCCCCCAGAATGCTCGCGTGACAAACTGCTGGAATTCCAATGTGATGTGTCCTATCGTTGTTTGCTTCGAGTGACGAGTGTGTGATCGCGTTCGCGTATAATTGTGTTATTTCGAATTTTGTTCTTTATACTCTGGCTTCAGGCAATCGCTCTACTGACAGTACGCATGAAGTTTCGAGTCTGCTTTCGTTTTGTTGAAGGTGGCAGTGCTCTGGAGCGCCAGGAGTATACCAACTATCATACTATATTCTGGTCGTCAAACTTCGCCTTGCTGGTTTTATTTTGACTATGCCAAAAAATTGCACACATAGGTTTAAAATTCAATACCCTTACTATTGCGCATTAAAAAACCTGACATTTTTTTCCTTTTTCGAATATTTGACTTAAAGCCAGTCACACTCTTTCACGCTCCATTTCCTCATTCAATTTCCCTCAAACCACCGCTCGCTTCACTCAACTTTGGGTATTTTTTTGAAGGTTAATATGAGAGTTTATAACTTGCTATCCAATAAGCACGCAAAATAGTTTTTAACTCTACCTAAGTAGAGTTTAACATTCTTCAAATCCCTCTATGTGTCAGCTTTACGACAATTTTGCGGAATCTTTCCCCAGTCAATTTTCTCCGTGAAATTTACATGGAAGTTCACATTTTTCAAGCAAAGATATTGTTTTTTACCTGAAACAATGAATCTTCAACCAAAAAATCAATCTTTAACCCAATGTTGCATTGACAATGCAAAAGATGAATTTTGTACCAACAAAAATACAAATTTTTAACAAAATAGATGAATTTTCAACAACACATTTTCAACTAACGAGCTGAATTTTCAAGTAAATAAGATAAACGTTAAACCAAACATAAAATGAATAAACTTTAATTCAAAAGTTGATTCTAAAAATAAAAAAATCTAATTTTAAAGAAAATAGTCAAATTTTTAAGCAAATAAATAAATTTTTAACTAAAATAATCAATTTTGAACGAAAAAAATACTTCTAACCAAAAGTTTTTCCAACAAAGCACAGATAATTGAAAAAAAATATCAGAATTTTCATCTGGAGAAGATAAATATTTAACGAAACATGGGATTGTTAAAATTTCAGCTCAGAGAAGTTAATTCAGAACAACAACAAATTCTCATAAAAATAGTTCAATTTTGAACATAAAACTAAAATGATGATTCATCAACAACAAAAAATAATTTTTCACAAAGTAGTGCCACCTTCAAGTAACTTAAAATGTATTTTTTATGGTTTTTAAATGTTAGAAAAATATTAAGAGTACGGTGTTTTCCGCACACGCGGCGAAATATATTCTGTCATTGACAAAAATTGTCTGCTAATTTTGAAGAATTGTTAGTAAATGAAAAAATT
The DNA here is from genome assembly GCA_932178445.1 of Andricus quercusramuli. Taxonomy (NCBI): domain Eukaryota; kingdom Metazoa; phylum Arthropoda; class Insecta; order Hymenoptera; family Cynipidae; genus Andricus; species Andricus quercusramuli. Next base: position 227,078 of record CAKNXH010000376.1, read on the forward strand.
GGGTCAGTCATATTGAAATTACTGGAATAACTAATTTTTCACTTAGTCAGTTCTAGTATCGCAATCAAAATTTTTAACCAACAAAATTTTTTTTATTTCAATAATGAATCGTGTAATTTTTGCTATAATGCCTCAAATTGTTATTAAAATTTGTTTCACGAGTTTAGGAATATCAATAATTCAAGAAAACGTGATGCCGAAATGCAACATAGCGTGATTCCTCTGATTTGAAAAATTTGGCAAAATTCTGTAGGCAAAATACTTGAATTTTTTGCAAAATCATATTACATCAACCTCGAATCATGTTAATTGAAAAAGCTTTGCAAAGCTTAAACCGTCCAGTTTTTTTCTTATGATATTTAGAAAATGAGTGTTTCATAAAACACCCATTTTCTAAATATCATGAATTACCGTCCTTGTAAAATGCTTCCCTTAATCTTCAATAGAATATATACTAATATTGTGTATGCATAATATAGGTCAATCGATACGTCTAGAATCAAGGAATAATATTTTTCTTTCTTACATCAAATTTGAATTATGTGAATGAAAAAAGTTTTACTGTAAGGAACCAATTTTCAAATATCATAAAGTGCTATTCTAGAGGGCCATTATGTTCACAATCAGTGAAATATTCACTAAAGAAGAACCTACATTTATAGAAGTACTAACAAGAATTATTTTGGAAAAATTCTTATCACAATGAAAAAAATGTAGGACAAACAAATGTTGCTTAGTGCCCCATATTTGATTCTGTTTAGTTTCTGAAATTTGCACCTTGAGATCAGATTTCGTGTCGACGTGAGTTGTTAAAAAAAACTTTAGGAAGATAGGAATCGGGTAAATATAAGATGGCCTTAATGATAAGAGATGCGACGCTGTGAGTTTAAAATGTCGCTCGTTTTCGAATATAGTTTCATCATTTTATAGCAATAATACGTAGCATTGCGCAAAGCTTCATGTGGCAACACTTTTCCCCACCTAAATGATTATGTTTGCCAATAATGAGATAATGACTGGTATATATACAAGATTCACAACCTTATCAGTTGGAGCTGAAGAAATTTTTTAAATATTTGTTCTATTCCTGTGCCAAAATGAAGATTTTAATATGTACTCTGCTCGTCGCTTTGACAATAATTCTTAATTCAGTTGGTATGTAGAAAATAACGAAGTACCAAATACATCATATATGAAAATATCTTGAATCCAGAAAATTTCATTTTGAAACAGTGAAAACATATGTTACTATCACTGCACCTATTTCATCTTACTGCGTATAAAACACTACCATATGTCAAAAAGTTGCTCATGAGGAAACAAATTTATTTGATACCTTCAAAAAATCACAGTGTTCATAAAATGAGGACCAATAAATACTTTTCTTTAAAATTACAATTTTCTCAAAATTTAAGCAAATACCAGCAACTGAAAAAAATCTAAGTTCACAAATCTCTTGAGAATTAAGTTATCTTGAAGCAATACAAAAATTAAAAATCGGTTGAAAATTGCAGCTGGAATTGTGTTTTGAACATTTTTTAGTCGTTTTCTCCCACTGTGTGAACTTGATAGCAGCCGAACAAAATCTTCGTGTTTTTTGAGTCAAATATTAATATTAATTGACTTTGTGATCACACTCAGGTTCTGTTTAGTTTGGCAAAAATTAAACATAATTGCGGTTCGTTCGAAAACTTCATGAGTAAGAAATCTGTATAATTTGGGCTTTCAGAATCAAGTCCAATGCCACTTAGGGATCCTCCTAATCGGCCGATACGGCCATTTTGGAATGTGCCGCCGCCACCGCCACCTCCTGCGCAGCCGATGGAGCTGTACCGGCATAATCCCCGGGGACCTCCTGCATTACATTACGATGAGGGACAAATAGTTGGAGTATCGTTTAATGGAGCGTTTCATCATGTCGTAGATGTTGTGACACCTGGTGAGACTGATAATTTACAAACTAAAATACAATCTAACACAAAAATAAGAGAATTCCGCTTAAACCGTCCAGTTTTTTTCTAATTCGGGAGTGTTCTATCAGTGATGCCAATGTTGGTGCCTTTTGCTACTGCGCTTGCGTTCGGGCCGCGCACTGGTTGGCCACAATTGGTGCGTGATTCAAAATTGGAATTAAAAACAATTCTTGTGATTTAAATAGATAATTATTGAAAAATGCACAAGAATGTATATAAATTGTACAACTTCTGATTTTAGACATCTGAAATGAAATGTTTTGTGAAATATAAGTTATTCTTTGGAAGTCAAAGAAAATAAACTGTCATTTAAAAAATATATGTGTGATAAACTTTTTTCTTGTCTAAAATCAGAAGTTGTACAATTTACATACATTCTTGTGCACTTTTCAATAATGATTTATTTTCATTACAAGAAGTGTTTTTAATTCCAATTTTGAATTTCCCGCCAACTGTGGCCAACCAGTGCGCGGCCCGAACGCAAGCGCAGTAACAAAAGGCGCCAGTATTGGCATCACTGTGTTCTATGAGAGAATCCAGAGGCACCAGGTCGTTCAAGACGTCATCTACGAGAACTTTTGAAACGTTTAAATTGTGCTTCTTACACTTTCGTGCGCTAGGAGCTTTTTCGTAACTTTTGGCTAATTTCAGAGCAATTCCATACAATCAATAAATACCTCACATTTTACATTTACCTAACTAATCCAACACTTTGGCAGTATTGATATTTAAGCCTATTATTAGGCAAAATGTGTCTGTTAAATAAATAAGCCTTATATACAAAAATTAATCGAATCGTTAATGTCAGGTTTTCTGCTGGCTTGTGTTGTTTATCACCGCCAGATTTTTTGTTTTTTAATTTGTTAATTATTATAATAACGCAATATCAAAAGATAACAGTAGTGCGCCAAATCACTAGCAGTACATTTTTTATTGACAAATCTACTTTCTCGTACTATAGCCAAGATATCAAGGTACCAAGAACATTTATCCATTATGTACGGTTGAATTTCTCTCAATTCCCTTTTTATTTTAGGTATGTCAACTTTCCCTTCCCATCCCTATTATGTTTGAGTTGAGGATTCTTCAAAATCTGCAAATTGATTAATAACTATATTCTTCTTAAACAAACAGCTCCACAACCAATTGATGAACCACTACACGGGCCTTATCATCTTCCTGATGGTGCTATAGTTTACACTAATCGTAGAGAGCCTTGCGGAATAGTAAGAGGACAGGAGATTCATGAAATGCATGGTGAAGACGATAATTAAAAAAATTTAACATAATCTGAAACAAATATGAGAGAATGCTGCCTTGAACATGTAGTTATTTTTCTAACATACTGAATGTTTCATGAGCTTTCCCTTGGTCACCTACCCAAAATTTCGAATTCAAATGATTCTTAGCTTATTAAGTGGAAAGGGCAGCATAAAATGTAGATACCCCCAACTTCCAAAAGTATTCTCTAAAGCTGCATTAACAAAAAAAGTTTAATTTCTTGGAAAATTATTGGTAGACTCACAGCTTAGCACACACGGAGAAAATTGATTCGGGAAAAGATTCCGCAAAAATTGCGTAAAGCTGGGACGTACAGGCATTTGGCGAAACTTTTGAATTCATGTTGAGTAAAACGAATTTTGTTAAGAAAAATGAATTAAAAAATTACCCTTCTTACGAGGATTCAAGCGTTGGACCCATAGCTTGATTAACTCAACTTTGGGTATTTCGTGAATATTGGCTCCTTGTCCGAGCTTTACAAAAATTTGGCGGAATCTTTCCCTGATCAATTTTCTCCGTCCAGTTTATACATTAGTCCTAATTTAATGATTTTTGATAACCTTTAAATAATAAATTACCATATATTTATTACATTATCAGGTTCAGGAATAGTTAGACCTGGTCCTGGTTATTATGCAGAACATCAAGGAGCTCTTATAGCAGCTTGTAGAAACGATGGATTCATCACTTTTCGTTTGGTACATCATAATGAGGGTAACATCTGATACGATCATTGACGGAAAGTCAAAAACGGAGATAGAATGTTAAACTTATTTAGCAAATAAAAATAATTGAAATGGAGATGAATACCTTTTTTACAATCACATTTTCAAACGTCACATTTCCCTAAACAGGATTTGTTATCCGAACATATAATTCAACACGGACAATAACCAATGAAAGATCTTGAATGGGGGTAAATATCGTTAACAGAAGTCTTGAATTAGGTTTATCAAGACTGTTCCGAAAAATTCCTTATATCTATTGTTATACTTGAATTATTTACAAATATTGAGAGGTCGTTACGTGTGTCTTTAGGCCGAAAATCGTGGATGTATTCATGATTTTTTGAAACGATTTTAAATGAATAATGGAAATATTTTGAAACTATGTGACCGAAGAAAATTTTTTTATTTTTTGTTAAATTTGAATTATGTGAATGAAAAAAGTTTTACTATACCAAACAAATTTTCAAACTATTAAAAAGTGCTTATTCTAGAGTGTCGTCGTGTTCGCAAAAAGTGTGAAATTTACTGAAGAAGAACCTACGTTCTTAGAATTAAAAAAATTATTTATTTTTCAAACATTTTGATTTCATTACCAAAAAAATGTAGTACTATACAAATGGTGCTTGATGTCCCTTATTTAATTTTGTTCAATTTCTAAAATTTCCCCTTGAGATCTAATTTTGTGTCGACGTGAGTCATTAGAAAAAATGTTGGGAAGATAGAAATCGGGTGAATGAGATATAAATAAATTCAAATAATGGCCTTAATAAGAAAAGATGCCACGTTGTGAGTTTTCAATGTCGCTAGTTTTTACATCGACATGTGTTGATCTGGTCCATTCCACACTCGAATATTTTCAAGGAATGGAAATAAAATTTCCTCATTTTATATCAATAATACTTCGCATTACGCAAAGCTGTATGTGGCAACTCTATTCCCCACCTAAATAATTATGTTTGCCAATAATGAGATAATAACTGGTATATATACAAGATTCACAATCTTATCAGTTGGAGCTGAAGAATATTTTTTGAGAATATTTATGTTTCTCTACCAAAATGAAGATTTTAATCTGTACACTACTTGTCACTTTGACAATATGTCTTAATTTTGTTGGTGAGTAGAAGCGAATTAAGTACCAAATCTATCATATATGAAAATATGTTAAATCCAGATGTATCAACTATATTCAGAAAATAGGTTTTTTGGTAGCTCATTATATATATTTAATTCAACTTTGTATTTCATTTTGAAACAATTGAACCATATGTTACTATCACAATACGTATTTAATCTTATTGCATAATTATGTATGTATGGAAAAAAAGTGTCTTACTAGTTGTTATGAAATTTCTTCTTATAAATATATAGAGAGAATTTTTTGGATGGCAAATATACTTTTTCTTCATTTTTTCCTTCTTTTAGTACCATTGATTATACATCATTTGTTATCATTGATGTTACTTAGATTTTTCAAAGACTCTTTATTACAGCTGGAAGTGAATTTTTTCCTAACATATGGTTCAAACATTTCACATTAAATCTTTATACTTATCCTCAAGTTTAAGGCGTTGAATCTTTCTGTGTATGACAAAGCACATGGTCATATAAATAAAATTAATTAAATATATCTTATTAAATACCCAGTTCATAAAATTGAACATTTTCATATGCATATAATCACAACATCATGCATAATAGGTTTGGATCAAAATTTTCAAGAGGGTTGAAGAAAATAAGCAAAAGAGCACAAAATATTAGTGTGATGTTCTGTAATCATAGAACTTACATTTATCAGACTCAAGGTAATACTTCCGCCCTAAATCTGTACACAGAAGCCCTGAAAACTCACCACTTTCTCCTCGAACGCAAACTATTATGCTCGGTCTTACCTAAAAAACCTTGAAAAAACTCAAAATTTAAAAGAATATATAATATGCATCTGAAAGACTCTGAAATATGGTCCCATCCCGAATAAATACATGACCAACCCCAAGAACTCAACCCTTGCTACTGTAACCGAAACAATCATGGCGAGGTTTTCTTAAAAAACTCTCAAAAATTCAAAATTTAAATAAACCACACAAGTTAACTTGCAGGACTCCAACTGTATACATCAATATCTTCAAAAATTCACCCATTGATCATGTAATAAATACAGTCATGACCCGCCTTACTTGAAAAGCCACTCAAATTTCAAATTCGAGAATATCATATAAATTATCTTTGGAAGACTCCCAGGTATACCCTCACGCCGACTATATATGAGGAAACCCAAAAACTCAGCCCACTTGCAAACCACTGGCGGTCC
>CAKNXH010000377.1:17393-27533 GCA_932178445.1 Andricus quercusramuli
TGGATGTGAAAAGAACAGACAAGACCGCGAAGAATTTCTTGTTCGCGAAGAACTTTCGATTTTCCTTGGATTTTTCATTGAATGATTTTCAAAGTGATTGAAATTTAATTTTTAAAAAGTGATTGTAGACTTCAAATTTGAATCAGTGAAAAGTGACTGAATGAATGTCAATTTCGAATGACTCAAATATGGCTGATCCGATTACCAATATTGCATTTTCAGTTTAGTAGAATTATTTAAGTGGTAACGGAATTTTAGTCAGACAAATGATACCAGTTAGTTTATTGTGATGGAAACTACTGTACTCAGCAGGGTGATTTTTTTTTGCTTCCTTTTCACCTCAACTTGGCACGCCTACAAATTATTTGCTTTCTTCTTGAAAAAAATTAGTCAAGTTGTTTGATACCAGTGTGTCATATTACTTTAAGGTTTGTGTCATATTACCTGCAGGTCATTCAAGGTCATTTTGCAAATAATGGTCATCCAAATTTTTTGTTCGTGATAGTTCTTTTTTTAAATTTTGCTAAAAATTAAAAATGGAAAACGATAATTGTAGACAAGGTGCGGAATTCTTTGTTTTTGCTGCTTGCTTCTCATACTAGAGTGTCACACTAGAGAATAATTGAAATTCAATTCGAAAAAAAGTGATTGTAGACTATAAATTTGAATCAGTGAAAGGTGACTGCTTTAAAGTCAATTTCGAGTGATTCAAAGATGACTGATCCGATTCCAAATATTGCATTTTCAGAATAATAGAATTATTTAAGTGGAAACAGACTTTTAGTCAGACGAATGACACCAGTTAGTTCACTTTGATGGGACCTACTGTACTCAGCAGGGTAACTATCTTCGGCTTCATTATTTACTACAACCTGGCACCCCTAAAAATTGTTCCTTCTGCTGAGAAAATGACCCTCGATTTTTTTCAGAATTAAAAAAAAAATTAGAGGTCGCTCAAGGCCATTTTAGGACAAAAATGCTCATTCTCTATTAAATCGAAGCTTTTTTTCTTGAAAAAATTTGTCAAGTTATTTATTAACAGTGTGTCATATTACTTTGAGGTTTGTGTCATATTACGTTCAGGTCATTCAAGGTCATTTTTCAAAAAATAGTCATTCAATTTTTTTTTTGTAGTTTTCTCTTTAAAATTTTCATTAAATTAAAAAAGGAAGACGTTAAATCCAATTACCAATATTGCATTCTCAGTTTGGTAGAATTATTTAAGTGGAAACAGACTTCTATTCAGACGAATGACGCCAGTTAGTTTACTCTGATGGTAACTACTATTCTCAGCAGTGTAATTTTTTTCGCTTGCTATTTTACTCTAACTTTGCGCCTCTGCAAATTTCTCCTTTTGCTGAGAAAATAACCCTCTATTTGTTTTTGAATTCAGAATAAATACTGAAATTCCGCTCAAGGTCATTTTAGGGCAAAAATGCTCATTCTTCATTAAATTGAGTCTTTTTTAGTAGAAAAAATTAGTCAAGTTGTTTGATAACAGTATGTCATATTACTTCAAAGTGTGTGTCATATTACTTCAAGGTCATTTAAGGTCATTTTGCAAAAAAATAGTCATTCAATAAGACTTTGACGAATTTCTTCTTTGCGGATAACTTTCGATTTTTCTTTAAATGAGTTTTAAAGTGATTAAAATAAAATTTAAAAGAAGGTGATTGTAAACTATGATTTTGAATCAGTGAAAAGTGACTATTTCAAAGTCAATTTCGAATGACTCAAATAAAGCTGACCCGATTCCCAATATTGCATTTTAGGTTCGGTAGAATTATTTAAGTGGAAACGGACTTTTAGTCAGACATATGACAACAGTTAGTTGACTTTGACAGGAACTCCTGTACTCAGCAGGGTAATTTTTTGGCTTGCTCTTTTACTTTGGCTGAGAAAATAACCCTTGATTTGTTTAAGAATTTGAAGAAATATTTAGAGGTCAATCAAGGCCATTTTAGAGCAAAGATGCTCATTCTTCATTTAATTAAGGCTTTTTTCTTGGAAAAAATCAGTCAAGTTGTTTTAAAGCAGTGTGTCATATTACTTTGAGGTGGGTGTCATATTACTTTAAGGTCATTCAAGGTCATTTTGCTAAAAATTGTCATTCAACCTTTTTTATTAGTAGCTTTATTTTTAAATGTTGCTTTAACTAAATTTTTCGCCCCACGGCCCCCCCCCCCCCCTCTTACTGTACATCATTTATGGTTTCCAGAAATAATATGAAATGGAAATATGAAATTGAAATACGAGAATTTTTATCTTGTAATATTTTTAGGATCTGTCACAAACGGAACTTAAATGTTTTTCAGATAGAACTTTAACATTTTTAAATTAATTTATTTATTTTGAACAAGAAAAAAGACTTTTCGACCATTAAAGATGACTTTTTAACAAAATAATTTAATTTTTAACTATTACAGACTTTGAACAAAAATGGGTTATTGTTGATATTTTTAATAATAAAAATAAAATTGCAGTCAAAAAGTATGAATTTCATTAACAAAAATACGATTTTTCAGCAAATAAATATTTTTTATTCATGAAAATAGAAAATTTCACCTAAAATGCTGAACCTACAAGCCAAAAGACGAATTTTCTGTACAAAAATTGAATTTTTAACCAAAAAACATGAATTCTCAGCATATTTTTTTTTTAAACAATATATTTCGATTTCCAATGAAGGAGATGAATTTTCAACTAAAAATATGAATATTAAACAATAAATCATCCTTCAACAAAGTGGCTCAAACAAAATTTTCAAGCAAAATAATTGAATCCTCAAGCATAGACGAATTATTTGTAACCAAACAGTTGCATTTTTATTCAAGAGAAATAAAATCTTTACTAGGAACAGATGAATTTTTAAATTGAAGCTACAAATTAGAACAAAATATGATTATTCATTCAGAAAAGATTGAATTTTCAACAAAACAGTCAAATTTTCAACTGGAAATGATAATTTTCTAGAAAAAGATTTTTGTTTACTTTTTCATACAAAAATATGAATTTAAAACAAAAATTATATTTTGTAGGGAATAATAGAATTCTCAATAAAACAGTTCAATTTTCGACCAAAATGTTTATAAAATTTTTAAATTTTCAACAAAGTAGTTGCATTATTATGTAAGAATGATTTTTAAAAAAGAGTTGAATTTTCGACTACAAAGAATAACTTTGTCACAAAATTCTTAAATTTCTAACCGAACAGTTACATTTTTATCCAAAAAGATGCAATTTCTTCTAAGTGAGATGTTTTTTTAAATTGAAAAGACAAATTTTTTTTTATATAGTTGACGTTTCATCCAACGAAGATTTCAGTTGGACTTTTTAACAGCGAAATATGAGCTTTTAATAAGAAGTAAATTTTCTGCAAAGAGACTGGAATTTTCAACCCAAAAAGACGAATTTTCAACAAAATAGTTGAATTTCAAACCAGAAAGGATAAATTTTTAAAAAAATTATTGAATTTTTGACCAAACAGTATCATTTTTATGTAAGAAAGATACAATTCCTACTGAAGCAGATAAATTTTCCAATAAAAAAAGCTAATTTTCGAATCGAAAAGACAAATTTTGAAAAAAAGTAGAATTGCTGACCAAAAAGGATAATTTTTCAACAAGGTTGTTGAATTCTCAAACAGGTAATAAAATTTACAACTAAAAATATATTTATTTAAAGGAAGTCTCTGAAAAAAAAAGGAACATGAATAAAAGCAAAATAAATTACCAACAAGAATGTTATATCAGGTTTACCGCTAAACTTCATTAAAAAAATGTCCTAATTTTTCCGCAATCAATTTTTCATTTTTCCTGACAATATTTTCCCAACACTTTTTCTCATTTTTCTCGGCTAGGTTCGTTTTTCACTCCCTCCTCCACTCCTTTCTCCCCCTGGAGCTGTTACGTAATTCAAGTACGCTCCCTAAGTAGAAACGGACTTTTATTCAGACGAATGATACCAGCTATTTTACTCTGATGGGAACTACTGTACTCAGTAGTATTTTTTTGCCTTATTTTCAATTTCCACTTAACACCCCTACACATTTTTTTTGCTGAGAAAATGATCCCTGATTTTTTTCAGAATTGGAAAAAAATATCCAGAGATCGATCAAGGTCATTTTAGGGCAAACATGATAATTCTTAATCAAAATGACGCTATTTACTGATTGTTTATTTTTGGCGCGTTTGTATTGTCTTATTTACATCACAATATTGCACTTGGATTTTCCTTCAGGTTCTCAAAATAACATTCAAAGTTATTAATAAATAAATAAATAAACTCAAAGTCATTCTATTGAGAAAATGTTTATTTAATTCAATTTTCTTTAGATTTTTCTATTGATAAACAGTGAAAGTTTATTCGTTGCAAGAAAAAAATTACCCAAGTGATTCAATAGGTGTGTATCATATTACTTCAAGGTTTGTGTCATATTACTTCCAGGTGTGTCATATTACTTCAAGGTCATTCAAGGTTATCTTGCAAAAAATTTACATTTAATGTTTTTTTTCTGTTTCGCGGTAGTTTTTTCTTAAATTTTGCTTCAACTTAAAAATGGAAAACTTTATAAGCAGTATGATATCATAGCTCTATTATTATATGATCAAGTTTAATTGTCAAATTGTGAAAAAAATAAAAAAGCGATAAAATTTTGAAATACACCTAATATAGGATTCAATGATGAGAAGAATGATTCAAGTAGAAATGGGCATTTTTAGCTAGACGAACGACAATAGTTAATTTACTATGATTGGAGCTCTTGTATTCTGACGTAATTTTATTTCAGAAAAGTGTGTCTAAGGGCTTACTGATTTGTTCTGTTCCTGTTGAAAAAATAAATAACGAAATTAGGTAATTTTCAACAGGAAGAGTATTTCAGCACATTTTGTGCTCAGTGTAAACGATAGTAGAATTAGGTGAGTAGAAATGGACAGCTTTAGTCAGAAACTGAAGTATTTTTGAAGTCTTTTTTTGTATATATTTTTGTCTGAAAAAGAATTTTTCAAAATCTTACTAATTTTCGCTTTGACTATCCCAACATTAAGTTACTGGGTTCCTCAATTTTAAACGAGAATAGTTTCTTTCAGCTAAAATTCGGGTTACTGCAACTTTTTCTGTAATTTTCTAAACTTAAATTTGAGATAAAAATGTAAAAGATAAAGAGCTGAGAGAATATACTGGAAAGTCTATCCCACTATCGGAATCGAAAGGTTGGTTTAATTGTTCAAGTAGAAATTGACGTTTTTAGTAAGACAAAGGAAACCGTTTAATTTATTTAAATATTTTTGTTTATGGAAAAGTTTTCCAATAGCATACTGATTTTTCTTTTGACTATTGAAACAATGAATTGGGGTTACCAGATTTTTTTTTTGACTTTAGAAACTAAATTTCAGAAAGTAATCTATAAGAAAATGAAGCTAAAGATTTTTCTGGAAAGTTTCTACGTATGTCTTATTCAATTTTTGGTTTCAAATTGATTTTTTTTCAGTATCAAAATTGAACAATTTGGTTGAAATTTCGTTTTTTATTCCTTAAGAATTAATTTTTTCAAAGTGGCCTTTATTAGTCGACAAGCAGTCTTCTTTATAAAAAGTTTATCCCTTTTTTGTTAAAAATGCGACTGCGAAAAATGCGATCTATTTATTTGAAAATTGAACTTTTTTGTTGAAAATTATTTCTTTTTGTGAAGAAAATTCATTTTTTCATCTGGAAAGTAAAGTAATCTATTTTTGATTGAAAAGTTATAAGTTCTAAACTAAAGATCCAAATATTTGGTAAAAAATTAATGTATTTTATTAAATATTCATGTTTTTAGTCAAAAAATTCTGTATTGAGTTTGGAAATAAATCCTATTCATTGAAAGTTCATGATTTTTTTTTAGATTTCAACAATGTTCTTAAAAATTTGTCCTGTTAAGTTACATTCCACTGCTTCGAATTCTTTTTTTTAATATTAGTTCTTCAAACTGAAAATTTAAGGAATCCAGTTTTTGTTACAAATTCATCTTTTTTACTTGGAAATTCAACTATTTTTTGGAAAGTCAACTATTTTGTTGAAAATTTATTTAATTGGCTGAAGATTTTGCCTGTTTTGTTAAAAATTCGTATCTTCTCGTTGAATTCCACTCATTGAACGTTTTATTAATTTTTTTTTGTTGGAATGTAATTTTTCAAACTAAAAATTCAACTATCGCATTTTTGGTTGGAGACTTGTCTTTAATAGTTTAAAATTTTACTATTTTGCATAAAATCATCATATCTCAATTTTTTTTCATAAATTAATCTTTTACGTTTAAGAATTATTTTTCGTCCACGAAAATTCCTTTTCTTTCACTGCAAATGAACTTTTTTGTCAAAAATTAAACTTTTTGGGGTGACCTCATACGAATTATAAAATGATTGTAATTGAATAAAAAAAAAACATGTGACGGAAAAATAAGTTGCTAAATTATTGAATAATGAATCCTCAAGCCAAAATGATGAATTCTCAACAAAGAAGTGTAATAGTTGTTATTTCAACAAAAAATATCAAATCTTTATTTAAAAAAAAAATAATTTCAACATCAAAAAGACGAATTTTCTTTTCAACTTTTACCCACGCAGTTGAATTTTCAATTTTAAAATGAATCATCAACATAAAAGTGATTTAAAAAAAATTTATTTGATTTTTTATCCAAAAGAGATTTTAGTTTAACTTTTCAAAATAAAAATATGATTTTTCAACAAAAAATAAATTTTCTACGAAGAAACTTTAATCTTTAATCCAGAGATACGAATTTAAAAAAAAACGGTTGAATTTTCAACCGAAAAGGATGACTTGTTAACAAAATTAGTTACCTTTCAACCAAAAAAGACAAATTTTCAATAAAACAGTAGAATTTTGAACAAAAATAATGACTTTCCAAAAAAATTGTTGGAATTTCAACCCAACAGTTGAATTTTCATCTACGAATGATGGAATTTCTGCTAAAAAAACGACAATCTTAAACTTGTAATATTTTTAGCGTAGAATCTTTTATAAACGGAACATAAAACTTTCGAATTGAAATAAAAAATTCTCAAATTTATTATGCCTGACAGTTATTGAAAATTAAAGAAATACCATGCTAATTTTTGTTAATTGAAAAAAAATAGGAAAAGAGGTTCCGAATAAAAAAAAGCTACAGAATTTACAGATAAATCCCAATGTGGTGCTTAAACGTTGTTAGCATTATTCTAGTAGAAATGTACAGTCTTAGTCAGACTAGCTGAATAAAAGTTATATAAAAAAAATTAGTTTAATTTTTATCCAAAAAATATTTTAGTATGACTTTTCGACATAAAAATATGAGTTTTTAACAAGAAATAAATTTTGTTCGAACATACTTTAATTTTTAATCAAAATAGACGAATTTTTAACAGAACGGTTGAATTTTTAACCGAAAAGGATTTCTGCTAAAAAAACGAGAATCTTAAACATGTAATATTTTTAGCGTAGAATCTTTTATAAATGGAACATAAAGCTTTCGGATTAAAATTAAAAATTTCCAAATTTATTATGCCTGATATTTATTGAAAGTTGAAGAAATACCATGCTAATTTTTGTTAATTGAAAAAAAAATAGGAAAAGAGGTTCGGAGTAAAAAAAAGCTACAGAATTTACAGATAAATCCCAATATGGTGCTTCAACGTTGTTAGCATTATTCTAGTAGAAATGTACAGTTTTAGTCAGACTGACTGCATAAAAGTGATTAAAAAAAAAATTAGTTGAATTCTTATCCAAAAAAGATTTTAGTATGACTTTTCAACATAAAAATATGAGTTTTTAACAAGAAATAAATTTTGTACGAAGATACTTTATTTTTTAATCCAAAGAGACGATTTTTTAACAAAACGGATGAATTTTTACCCAAAAAGGATGACTTTCGAAAAAAAATGTTGAAATTTCAACCCAACAGTTGCATTTTCATCTACGAATGATGGAATTTCTGATTAAAAAACCAGAATCTTAAACTTGTAATATTTTTAGCGTAGAATCTTTTATAAACGGAACATAAAACTTTGGAATTGAAATAAAAAATTTTCAAATTTATAATGCCTGACAGTTATTGAAAGTTAAGGAAATACCATGTTAATTTTTGTTAATTGAAAAAAATAGGAAAATATGTTTGGAATAAAAAAAAGCTACATAATTTACAGATAATCTTATCCCAATTATTCTAGTAGAAATGTACAGTTTTAGTCAGACTAACTGAATAAAAGTGATTACAAAAAAAATTAGTTATTGAAAGTTGAAGAAATACCCTGTCTTTTGCAAGTTTTGTTATTTAAATTCCTGACTTTCCTTGAAAAGTTGTATATCTTATGTCGGTTGGAAAAAATTTTAGTACAGAATTTTAAAAAGTGCAGGTTTTATAGCCAACTGAGTTCAGTGGCATTCACGAGGATTTTAAATTTAGTTTACATTATTTCTACTCGGAAGAGTCTCATGGGACATTTCCATTATATGAATACAAGCTCTAAAGATATATGTATGCGAATGGATGTTATCCGTTGGGAACTATAGGTATGTCTAAGCAACACAATATTAGTTTTCTGCCGAGCTCGAGTTTACTATACACTTTTGGACCTTGCACAAGAGTGAGAATCTTAAGTTGCAATTTCCTGACTATGTAACAACCAGTGATGGGTAAGTTACTTTTTGAAAGGAACTTACTTTTTTCCATCTTATGATATCCGTAAAAATATGCAGAAATCATATAGGAGAAGTTAAACAACGCTTCCGTTCGCCGGACTAAAAATGTGAACTTCTACTTAAATTATTATATCCACCTTCAAATCCGATATTTGTTTGAAATTTTTGAAAAAATTTTGGCTTCGTTTAATTCGTACATTTTTCTGAAATTTAGTTTCTTCAAATTACCAAAAATTAACTAGCAACCACAATTTCCAGTAAATTCTATAGCTTTTTTTTCTTTTATATTTTTTTCTCAATTCTCTTTCTCTTTACTAAACATTAACAAGAACGAAAATCAGTTATTAGAAACACTTTTCGCAAAAAATTATATCTAAATACAGTAGCTTCCAACAGATTTAATTGACTGGCATACCTCGTCTGGTTGAAAATGTCCGTTTCTACTTAAATAATTCTACCAGCTTTAAAATCCAATATTAGGAGTCGAATCCGCATTATTTGCGGTAGTCAAAATTAACTTTGCATCAGCTTTAAATTATGGGAAAATTTTTAATTTGGAAATCGAGTTTAAAAATATATAAATTACTATAACTTCCCTACTCTTTAATAAAGTTTATTATTCTTTTAGGTCAATCAATGGCTTAGAACATTTTATTAGATAATTTTAAATTGAGGAAGGTTTAAAAGGAATGAATTTTGAGAATTTAGGAAATCTTGTCAATACAAATCTTTCTCTATGAGGAAGCAAAGAGTATTTCCAAGAGAGAGAATTAATTTTTAAAATAATTAGACAAATGTTCGATGAAATAGTTGAATCCTCAACCAAAAGATTGTTTTGATCAAAGAAGATAAAGTTTCTACAAATAATCGAATTTTCAATAAAACAGTTGAATTTACAAGGAGACAAGTTGAATTTTTTAGTAAACAGTTGACTTTTAATCTGGAAAACAAGAATTTTCAACAAAATGATTGAATCCTCAACCAAAGAAAAAGTATTTTCATCGAAGAAAATTAATTTTCCACTAATATACGAATTTTCAACAAAATTTTTAAGTTTACAGGAAGAAAAGTTGAATTTTTGAGAAAACAGTTGACATTTTATCAGGAAAACAAGGATTTTCAACAAAATGATTATTATTACCATGTTAATTTTTGTTAATTGAAAAAAATAGGAAAATATGTTTGGGATAAAAAAAGCTACAGAATTTACAGATGATCTTATCCCAATATTGAGCTTAAGCGTTGTTAGAATTATTCTAGTAGAAATGTACGGTTTTAGTCAGACACACAAGACAAACAGTTAGAAATAGTTAAGTTTACGGAAATAAAAGTTGAATTTTTGAGAAAGCAGTTGACTTTTAATCTGGAAAACAAAAATTTCCAATTAAATAGTTGAATCCTCAACAAAAAAAAAGTTTTTTCTACAAAGAAGATTGATTTTCAAATTAATTACACAAATTTTAA
>CAKNXH010000377.1:32533-42796 GCA_932178445.1 Andricus quercusramuli
ATGAACGAATTTTTTGGCTAAGAATTCAACTATTTCCTTGAACTTTATCTAGTTAGTTTGAAAATTATTGTTTTTTGTTGAATATACTTTTTTTGGTTGAGGAGTTAACTATTTTGTTGGAAATTTCCATTTTCCAGATTAAAAGTCAACGTTTTTCTAAAAAATTTGATTTTTTACCACGAGCAATTGACTATTTTTTAGAGAAGCCGTTGGTTGGTAGAAAATTAAACTTCTTTGATGAAAATACTTTCGTTGGTTGAGGATTAAAGTATTTTGTTAAAAATTCTTCTTTTCCAGTTTAAAAGTCATCTGTTCTCTCAAAAATTCAACTTTTCTCCTTGTAATCTTAACTGCTTTGTTGAAAATTCTTTTATTGGTAGAAAATCAATTTTCTTAAATGAAAATCTTTTTTTGTTGTTGAAAATTCATCTATTCCGTCGAAAATTCGTCTGAATTGCTTTAGAATTTGTGTTGAAAATATTTTTTTTCTTGAGGATTCAATAATTTTTTTGAAAATTCTTTTTTTCCATGATTATCTTCTTGTAAACTCAACTACTTTGCTGAAAATTCGTTTATTAGTGGAAAATTAACTTTCTCTTTTGAAAATACTTTTTTTTATTGATGATGCAACAATTTTGTTAAAATTTGTCTAATTAGTTTGAAAATTATTCTTCTTGGTTGAAAATACTTTTTGTTTGGTTGAGGATTTAACTATTTTGTTCGAAATTTTTGTTTTCCAGATTAAAAGTCAACTGTTTTCTAAAAATTTCAACTTTTCTCCTTGTAAATTTAATTGTTTTATTGAAAATTCGTTTATTAAAAGAAAATTAATCTTCTTTTATCAAAACTCGTTTTTTGGTTGAGAATTCAAGTATTTCGTTAACATTTGTCTAACTAGTTTGAAAATTGATCTTCCTTGTTAAAAATATTTTTTTTTTTTGAGCAATTAACTATTTTGTTGGAAATTTTCGTTTTCCAGATTAAAAGTCAACTGTTTTCTAAAAATTTCAACTTTTCTCCTTGTAAATTTAACTGTTTTATTGAAAATTCGTTTATTAAAAGAAAATTAATCTTCTTTGATGAAAACACGTTTGTTGGTTCAGAATTGAACTATTTTGTCAAAATTTGTGTAATTAATTTGAAAATGAATCTTCTTTGTTGAAAATACTTTTTGTTTGGTTGAGGTTTTAACTATTTTGTTCGAAATTTTTGTTTTTCAGATTAAAAGTCAACTGGTTTCTAAAAAATTCCATTTTTCACCTTGGCTGATTGACTATTTTTTCGGAACTCCGTTTGTGGTAGAAAACTAATCTTCTTTGATGAAAATACTTTCTTTGGTTGAGGATTCAACTATTTTGTTAAAAATTCTTGTTTTCCAGATTAAAAGTCAACTGTTTTCTCAAAAATTCATCTGTTCTTCCTGTAAATTTAACTATTCTGTTGAAAATTCGTTTATCAATAGAAAAATAATTTTCGTTGATGAAAATACTTTTTTTTTCTTTGGTTGAGGATTTAATCATTTCGTTAAACTTTGTCTAATTAATTTGAAATATATCTTCTTTGTTGAAAATACTTTTTTTCTGGTTGAAGATTTAACTATTTCGTTAAAATTTGTCTAATTAGTTTCAAAATTGATCTTCTTTGTTGAAAATGCTTTTTTTGGTTGAGGATTTTACTATTTTGCTGAAATTTGTCTAATTAGTTTGGAAATTAATCTTCTTTGTTGAAAATACTTTCTTTGGTTGAGGATTCAACTATTTTTAAAAAATCTTTTCTTCCTGTAAACTTAAAAATTTGGTTGAAAATTCGTATTTTAGTGGAAAATTAATTTTCTTTGATGAATACACGTTTTTTGGTTGAGAATTGAACTATTTCGTTAAAATTTGTCTAATTAATTTTAAAATTATTCTTCTTTCTTGAGAAAATTTTTTTTTTCGGTTGAGGATTTAACTATTTTGTTGGAAATTACCATTTTCCAGATTAAAAGTCAACTGTTTTCTGAAAAATTCAACTTTTCTCCTTGTAATCTTAACTGTTTTATTGAAAATTCGTTTATTGGTAGAAAATTAATCTTCTTTGATGAAAACACTTTTTTTGGTTGAGGATTCAACTATTTCGTTAAAAATTCTTGTTTTCCAGATTAAAAGTCAACCGTTTTCTTGACAATTCAACTTTTCCTTCTGCAAACTTAACTATTTTGTTGAAAATTGGTTTATTGGTAGGAAATTAATCTTCTCTTATGAAAACACGTTTTTTGGTTGAGAATTCAACTATTTCATTGAAATTTGTGTAATTAATTTGAAAATTAATCTTATTTGTTCAAATTTTTTTTTTAAGATTTAACTATTTTGTTGGAAGTTTTTGTTTTCCAGATCAAAAGTCAACTGTTCTCCAAGAAATTCGTTTTTTCACTTTGCGTGATTGACTATCTTTTCGAAAATTGGTTTGTTAGTAGAAAATTAATTTTCTTCGATGAAAATACTTTCTGTGGTTGAGGATTCAACTATTTTGTTGAAAATTCTTGTTTTCCAGAATAAAAGTGAAATGTTTTCTCAAAAATTCAACTTTTCTCCTTGTAATCTTAACAGTTTTATTGAAAATTCGTTTATTCATAGAAAATTAATCTTCTTTCATGAAAAAAAGTTTTTTGGTTGAGGATTCAACTATTTTGTAAAAAATTCTTGTTTTCCAGATTAAAGGTCAACTGTTTTCTTGACAATTCAACTTTTCTTTCTGCGAACTTAACTATTTTGTTGAAAATTGGTCTATTGGTAGAAAATTAATCTTCTTCTATCAATACACGTTTTTTAGTTGAGAATTCACCTATTTCGTTAAAATTTTTGTGAATAATTTGAAAATTATTCTTCTTCAATGAAAATACTTTATTTGGTTGAGGATTACACTATTTGATTAAAAATTCTTGTTTTACAGATTAAAACTCAACTGTTTCCTAAAAAATTCAACTTCTCTCCTTGTAAATTCAACTGTTTTGTCGAAAATTTGTTTATCGGTAGAAAATCAATCTTCTTCGATAAAAACACTTTTTTGCTTGATGGTTCAACTATTTCATCGAAAATTTGTCTAATTATTTTAAAAATTAATTTTCTTCCTTGGAAATACTCTTCGCTTCCTTATAGAGGAAGCTTTGTAATTGTAAGATTTCCTAAATTCTCGAAATTCATTCAATTAAACCTTCCTCAATTTAAAAATGTCTTATAAAATGTTCTAAGCTATTAATTGACCTACAATAATAATGAATTTTATTGAAGAGTAGGGAAGTTATAGTAATTTATATATTTTTAAAATCGATTTTCATATTAAAAATTTTTACACAATTTAAAGTTGATCCGAGAATAGGAAAATTTTGTTCATTCAAGACAAATCGATTGACCTATAACATTAATACATTTTACTGAAGATTAAGGAAGCTACTAATGAAGTTATGCTCATTTATAATACTCGAATAATATGTTTCAAACAGAAAAACTTTCCTTATCGACATAATTGAAAATTGACGCATCAATAAAAAAGACTTTTTGATTATAAATTTTCGAATTGATTAATTCTGACAATTTTTGTAAATGAATCATGAAGCTGGGAAAGCAATATGGTGCGACAGAACTTTTCCCTTCGCTTTTCCAGTTAAAAAAATTATTATTTCGAATACAAAATTAGATTTGTCTTACTTGTCTTTATATGTAAGAAAAAAATACTTCCGATATGTGGAAGCAAATACATTTGCTAATGGGAAGCAAAGTGCTCGTGAAATGAGCACTATATAATTGAAAATATAAAAAAATTGGAAACACTCTAAGCAGAATTCACAGCTAGTTTTCAAACGTGATGGTACACTAGTGAATAAGTAAAATGTCACTGATGCGAAGTTAATTTTGACTGCCGCAAATAATGCGGATTCGACTCCCAATATTGGATTTTAAAGCTGGCAGAATTATTTAAGTAGAAACGGACATTTTCAACCAGGCGAGTGACGCCAGTCAATTAAATCTGTTGGAAGCTACTGTATTTAGATATAATTTTTTGCGAAAAGTGTTTCTAATAACTTACTGATTTTCGTTCTTTTTACTGTTTAGTAAAGAGACAAAGAATTGAGAAAAAAATGTGAAACAAAAAAGCTGTAGAATTTACTGGAAATTGTGGTTGCTAGTTAATTTTTGGTAATTTGAAGAAATTAAATTTCAGAAAAATGGACAAATTAAAAGAAGCCAAAATTTTTTTTAGAATTTCAAACGAATGTCGGATGTAAAGGTGGATATAATTATTTAAGTAGAAATGTACATTTTTAGTCCGGCGAACGACACTAGTTCATCATTTCCTCTAATGGGAACTATTGTATTCAGACACAATTTTGTTCGAGAAAAAATTATTTGAGAGTTCACTGGTTTGTGTTTTGACTATTAAAATGATAAATTACTAAAGTTACTGATTTTCAACAGGATGAGATTTTTTAGCAGGAATTGGGTATAATAATTTTTTTTTCAATTGAAAAAATTATTTGTGAATAAATATTCACGAAATGAAATGAGCCACAGAATTTGCCGGAAAGTTTAGCTCAATATCAGATGTGAACGTTGGTGTAATTATTTAAGTAGAAATGTACATTTTTATCCAGACAATATACACAAAATTAATTTACTTTTATGGGAATTATTGGTCTCATATATATTTCTTCAAAACGAAATTTGTATAAAGGTTTACTAATTTGTATTTTGACTATTAAATTAATAATTTTCCACCAGAAATCCTTTTAAAATCCTTGTAATTTATCAAATCTTCAAAATACTCAGAGGTGCAATAAATTTCTCAAATCTGTTAAAATTCCTTGAAATCCTACGACCCTGAATTTCCTGAGACTAATTCAAAAGTGATTTATTATTTTATTCGAACCTTCGTCTGTGTATGATGCTTTGAAAAATTTGAAATTAAAAAATAAAAAGTTTAATTGCTCGATTTAGCTTAGATTTCCTTTCAAATAGGTTTTAAAGTTACTGAAACTTAATTTTTTCAAATTGATGGTACACTATTCCATCACTGAAAAGTCACTGATGCGAAATTAATTTCGACTAATGCAAATAATGCGGATTCGATTCCCAATATTGGATTTTGAAGCTAATAGAATTATTTGAGTAGAAACGGACATTTTTATTCAGACGAAATACACTAGTCAATTTAATCTGATGGAAACTAGTGTATTCAGATATATCTTTATTTGCGAAAAGTGTTTGTTAAAACGTTCCAATTTTTGTTTTGGCTATTGGAAAATAAATTCCGACATTTATTAATCAGGTATTAGATTATTTTCTTGTAATTGGAAGAAAAAATTGAAAAAAAAAATGAAAAACAAAAAACTAGATAATTTCCTTAGTAGTTCATTTATGGTCATTAAAAATTTTTTTTTAAATCTACAAATAGAAACAGCAAAAAATTGACTTTTATATTTCTCCCAATATCGAATTTAAAGGAGAGAAGAATGATTTAAGTAGAAATTGATGTGTGCAGTCAGACGAAAGAAACTAGCTCATTCACTCTGACGAGAACTATTGTATTCAGACAGAATTTTGTTAGCGAAAAAATGGTCTCAGAGCTTATTGGCTTGTATTTAAAAAATATATATTGTCCATTTTTTTTAATCAATTATGGAATCCATTCTGCAACTGCGAAAATCTGCAACCATTTTGATAAAAAAAATCGCGATACATACGAGGAATTTTGAAATATTTGAAGAAATTTAACAAGTTTGAAGAAATTTAGTGAAAACTCCCAGAAGTTGAAAGATTTATAGGGATTCAAACGATTATTTGAAGCACTTCCATGAATAATTTTATCTTAATTTATATAGAAAAAATATCAAATGATTTATACTTATTTTAATCGATTTTTACGATTCTCAATCATTTCAAAGAAATTAAATTTTATTTCAAGGAATGTGTACACATTTTAAGAATTTGAAGATATTAAAGCTTTCAAACGAAATTCAAAATATTTAAAAAGTTCCAAGGATTTCCCAAGATTTTGAAAGATTAGAGAAGATGAGATTCAGAAAAAAAGATATTTTTTTAAGGGATTTCAAGTAATTACAAATATTGAAATAGATTTTGAGTCATTTTAGGAAATTTCATAATATTTGAAGGATTCTATTGGACCTCCTAGGATTTCACGAAATTTCAATTTTTTTTAGTATTTCAACCTTCTGTAAACCATAATGAATAAGCTTACTTTAATTTATATTTGAGGATCGTCGAATTGATTGAGATCTTCGAATTTCAAGACGTTTAAAAAATTACAAAGGATTTCAGAGAATTTTTCAGTGATTTCAAAGATATTAATTAAATCCATGAATTTTTGCTATGTGAAGCTTATATGTACAGAATCGATATTTTTATTAAGGATTTTTTAATATCATTATTATTATTAGACAGCCAAAGTGAGGAGGAATGATGAGAGGAAAAGTAGAAAAAATAGGGAAAGGGTAGAAGGAAAGGAAAATTAGGAGAAATGGGGGAAGGGTACAAGGAAAGGAAAATTAGGAGAAATGACGAAAGGGTACAAGGAAAGGAAAATTAGGAGAAACGTGGAAAATAGAAGTTGAAAAAGTAGAAAAAATGAGGAGGAAGGTAGGTGAGATCGGGAAAGGTGGCGTAGGATAAGTGTAGGTGAAGAGCTAGGGGAAGTGAGGCCTGAACACTAGGAGAAGTGAGGTAAAATGTGAGATTCACGTAAGTGAAGAGAAATAATTTAAAGGAAGCAGGGAAGTGAAGAGAAATAAGGAGAGCAGAAAAGTAGGTGAAGTGAGAGGTAATGTGGCGAGGGGATGCATCGAAAACTGATGGGAAATAATGAGACAAAATGTAAGGGAAATAAGTGGTGAAAACGAGAAGGCATTGTAGGATAAGTGAGTGTCAAGGAAATAGAAGAAGATAGGCAAGGTTAAATGGAGAAAGCGGGAGGAAATGAGGAAGCAGGTTAAGTGAAGAAAAATTAAAGGAAGGTGTTGTAGGATGAGTGAGGATAAAGGAATTAGGAGAAGTTGGGGAAGGTTAACTAGGGGAAGCGAGAGGAAGTAAGTGAGTAGGGTTAGTAAAGAGAAATTAAGTGAGGGGTACCTGAAAAGCGAGGAGAAATTAGGAGTAATGAGGGAAAGGGGAAGAAGGGAAATGTAGAAAATGAAGGGTGCAAAAGTAGGACAAATGCGGCAGGAAAAAGGTGTAACGGGGGAATGTAGTGCAGGTACAGTGTAGGTGCAGAACTAGGAAAAGTGAGGGATGAGTAACTAGGAGAAGTGAGGTAAAATGTGATGGTCAGGTAAGCGAAGGAAAATTAGGAAAGCGGAAGCAGGGAAGTGAAGGGAAATCAGGAGCACGATAGTAGTGGAAGTTTGAGCTAATAGGCTGGTCGGAATGCATGAAAAGCGATAGAAAATGATAAGACAAAAAGAAAGGAATCAGTGGGTAAAACGGGAAGGTTTTGTAGGATGAGTGAGTGTTAAGGAACTAGGAGAAGCTAGGAAAAGTTGACTGGGGAAAGCGAGAGTAAATTAGGGAGTAGGGTAAGCGAAGGGGAATGAGAGGAAGGTGTTGTAGGATAAGTGGGAGTTAAGGAACAAGAAGAAGTTAGGGAAGCTTAACTGGGGAAGCGAGATGAAGTAAGGGAGTAGGGTAAAGTAAAGAGAAATTAGGTGAGGGATAATGGAAAAGCCAGGAGAATTTAGGAGTAATGAGGGAAGGGGTAGAAGGGAAAGGTAGAAAATAAAGGGTGCAAAATTAGAAGAAATGCGGCAGGAAGTAGGTGAAATAGCGGAATATTGTATGGGTTAAGTGTAGGTAGAGAAGTAGGGGAACTAAGGGATGTGTAACTAGGAGAAGTGAAGTAAAATCTAAGGGTCTGGTAATGAAGGAAAATTTGGGAAACCGAAGCAGGGAAGTAAGGAGAAGTCAGGAGCAGGATAGTAGTGGAAAACAGAGGTAATGCGATGGGGGGAGGAATGCATGGAAAATGATAGGAAATGATAAGACAAAAAGAAAGGGATGAGTGGGAAAAACGGAAAGCTGCTGTAAGATGAGTGAGGGTGAAGGAACTAGGAGAAGTTAGGAAAGGTTAACTAGAGGAAGCATTAGGAAGTAAGAAAATAGGGCACATGGAGAGGAATTAGGAAAGCGGCACTAGAAAAGCAAGGAGAATTCAAGATTAATGAGAGGAGGGGAAGCAGGGAAAGGTAGAAAATAAAGGATGCGAAAGTAGAAGCTATGCGGCAGAAATTACGTGGAATGAGAGAATGTGGTGTAGAATAAGTGTAGGTACAGAAGTGAAGTGAAGAAGAAGTGAAGAAGGGGAAGTGAGGGATGTGTCACTAGGAGAAGTGAGGTAAGATGGGATGATCAGACAACTGAAGGAAAATCGGAAAAACGGGAGCAGGGAAGTGAGGAGGAATCTGGAGCAGGATAGTAGTGGAAGTGAAAGCTAATAGGGTAGTCGAAATGCATGAAAAGCGATGGGAAATGGTAAGACAAAAAACGGGATGAGTGGGAAAAACGGGAAGATGTTTCAGGACGAGTGATGGTAAAGGAACTAGGAGAAGTTAAAGATTGTTAACTAGGAAAATCGAGAGGAAATAAGGAAGTAGAATGAGTTAAGGGGAATAAGAGGAAGGTGTTGTAGGATGATTGAGGGTAAAGGAACTAGAAGAAGTTATGAAAGGTTAACTAGGGAAAGCGAGAGGATACAAGGGAGTAGGATAAGTGAAGGGAAATTAGAGGAGGAGAGGTACAAAAGTGAGGAGGATTAAAGGGTGATGATGGGAGGTAAATTGAAGAAAGCAAACGGAAATTTGGGGAGGAGAAGTTGGGTATGTAAGGGGTGTTTCAGTAGGGGACGTAATAGAAGGGCTAGTATTTTAGTGCTAATGAGAAGTGGAGCGAAATTAAAGGCTTGGAAAGGAAATTAAATGGGAAGTAGAGGAGAAAGAATTTCATAAATAGAGGGAAAGTGAAGGTTGAAGTGGTGGGAGGGGAAGTAGGAAAGTAGTGGAGGTAAAGTTTGGAAGGGGAAGTAGGTATGTAGAAGAGGTGAAGTATGGAGGAAGTTTTCGAAGGTGTAAGGCGTATTGTCGATTTTCAAATTCACGAAATGTTCGCAACAAAATTTATTTTCTAACTGATTGACACTTATCAAAATTTCTGTGGATTTATGTTATCTGAACTTTCTCTCTTTCTTCGGGAATGAGAAAGTACGAGAATAAAGTGTGCTGAATGATGATATAAAGGGAAGAAGTTTTGCTCTAAATTTGAAAGATGGAGAGGTTCCTTCAACACCCTCGTAACTGAAAGGACGAAGATGTTCGTCGATGTTTACGAGGTTTCGAGGTCTTTTCATCTCTTCGTTGATCTTCGCTTTCCATCTGGAAGCTTTCATATATTCTGCACGAGCGAGCCTTCTCGTTTTCACCGAAATTCGGCGTCTGCTCGAAGTCGTCGTCAGCTCCTCGGTCATTCTCATCTCCACTCCTCCTGCAGAATAATTCAAAAGCTCATTAGCTCTACCATTTCGTAAGTTTGGAATAAAGTTGGCCCTCGTGCCGTTTCCAAAATGGAATGAGTTCAAGAGACAGAAGGGCCGACAGACGAAAGGGACTCGCTCATTCTCAAGGGAATCTTGATATTCTGAGAATATGAGTTGCAGATGTCTTCCATAGAAACTCAAAATTAATTTTGTATAAAGTTCCAAAAAAGGATTACCTTCGGATAATTCAAAAGTCCGTTTATACGGAGGTAGTCCTTCATATATAGGGATAATAAATTCTGAAGAGTCAAAATTATTCAACTTTGGTGGGATAGAGCCTACTAACTTTTTAAATGTGGGTTGAAAAATATTCTCAAGGTTATTTTTATGAAAATATTCATTCATTCAGGGAATTCAGAAAATTCAATAAATTCAAGTGATTAAGATAATTCAAGGAATTCAGAGAATTCAAGAAATTCAGAAAATTCAAGGAATTCAGAGAATTCAAGGAATTCAGAGAATTCAAGGAATTCAAAGAATTCAAGGAATTCAGAGAATTCAAAGAATTCAGAGAATTCGAGTGATTCACATAATCCAAGGAATTCAGGGAATTCAAGGAATTCAGGGAATTCAAGGAATTCAGGGAATTCAAGGAATTCAGGGAATTCAAGGAATTCAGGGAATTCAAGGAGTTCAGGGAATTCAAGGAATTCAGGGAATTCAAGGAATTCAGGGAATTCAAGGAATTCA
>CAKNXH010000377.1:64724-78296 GCA_932178445.1 Andricus quercusramuli
TAGAATGTTTAAAGTAGAAGTGGACATTTTTAGCTAGACGAACGACACTAGTTTATTTACTACAATGATTCAAGTAGAAATGGACATCTTTAGCTAGACGAACGACACTAGTTTATTTACCAGAATGTTTTAAGTAGAAATGGTCATTTTTAGCTAGACGAACGACACTAGTTTATTTTCTAGAATGTTTCAAGTAGAAGTGGACATTTTTAGCTAGACGAACGACACTAGTTTATTTACTACAATGATTCAAGTAGAAATGGACATTTTTAGCTAGACGAACGACAGTAGTTTATTTACCATAATGGTTCAAGTAGAAATTGACATTTTTAGCTAGACGAACGACACTAGATTATTTACAAGAATATTTTAAGTAGAAATGGTCATTTTTAGCTAGACGAACGACACTAGATTATTTACTAGAATGTTTTAAGTAGAAATGGACATTTTTAGTTAGACGAACGATACTAGTTCATTGACTCTGATGGGAACTATTGTATTCAGACGTATTTTTTTTGGCAAAAAATGTGTCTAAAGGCTTACTGATTTATGCTTTTAATTTTGAAATGTTTCTGAATAAATTTAATATGAAAAAATAAAATAAAATTGTTCGAATCATGTGGAGTAGAGCAAAAAAGGACGTACAGGTATTTTGCAAATAAAATTGCTCCATACGAAGATTCATTATTTTAGTGGAAAATGCAGTATTTTTTTTCCTTTTGTTTAACAATTTTTGTTTTTTCGAACTGGAAATCAAGCAATTCATTCATGAATTAGAAATCTTTGTTCATTAGAAACTAATTTTCTTGGCTGAAATTTGACATTTCTAAGCAGGAAAAAACATTTTGGTTGAAAATTTGAATAGTTTCTTAAAAAAGTGTTCCTTTGTTGTTAAAATATTTATTTTGTTGACTCAAAATTTAGATATTCCATCCTTTATTGGCACTATATTCTATTTAGTTGAAAATTTCACTTTTTTGTTGCAAAACTTTTTGGTCGAAATTTCAACTGTTCAAGTTTCATTATTTTAATTGAAAATTCATTGTTTCAGTTTAAAATTTGTCCATTATTTAAACTGTTTTTTTTTGTCAATGGAAATTCAGCTATTAATTTATGATTTGAAAATTTATCTCTTTTCTTTTTTTTTAAATTAAAACTTTTGTTAGAAATTTGATATTTTTTAACAGGAAATGCAAATATTTGATTGAAAATTCATGTTTTTTTTTAATTCTTCGATTTTTTATTCCATTTCAAGATTCATCATTTTACTTGAAAATTCCTCTTTTGGGTTGAAAATTTAACTTTTCCATTTAAAAATTCATAATTCTAGATAATTGTTTTTGAGAATTCAAATAATTTGTTAAAAATTTGTTTCTTTTCGGATATAATAAGCAATTATTAATGTGGTGAATTTAATTGATTATAGTCTTCTTTTGATCAAAAAGTGGAAAATAAGAATAAAAAATGGAAAAACTGAGACTTTTTAACACTATTCTAAGAAATAATTTCTAAAGTTAATAATAAATTGTCGCAACGATTTATGTTAACATCTAGTTATCAGTAGAAAGTGATATTTTATGTACGAAAAACAATTTGTATTTAAAAGACCGCAAAAAATCATTATTACCGACAAAAATTTGCTAAACCTTTAAGTATTATTTCAATAATTATTATTTGAAAATAGTAATTTAATTAAATAATCAATTTAATAATAATTAATAATTGAATAATTATAATTCCTATCGATTTAATAATTTCGTAATTGATATTCGTCTGTAATGATTAATTTTTAACTTGTGGAATTGTTTTGGGATCCTAGGAAACTTGTGAGGAGAATATTTAAAAAATTATTAATTAATAAATAATTTGATGTTAATTTTTGTTATCTACTGCTTTTTAATAAATATTTTCTAAATTGATTTTTGAATTATAGAAAAAATGGCTCTCAAGCTCCGCGGGGATTCGAACCCAGGTCTTTTATATTGCCGGTCTAATGATCTTACCCACTAAGCTACGGAGAGACTAGATTAATTTCTTCACAACACGTACAAGAGCAATTTTTCCATAATTTAGAAATGAAAAGTCAATATTGAAAAAATATTGATCCCGGACAAGTAGACAAAACACAATTTACATCAAATTTTCGAATACAATGTATCTGGTCAAGACAATAACATCAAAAAATATAAAACATTAGAATGTTTGAAAAATTAATCTTCCAAGTTTACTTATCTCGTTTCTCCGTAGCTTGATGAGGAAGAGCATCAGACCGGCAACCTGAAAGAGCTGGGTTCGAATCCCAGCGGAGCGATATGCATAAAAATTTGAAAAAAAAATTCTAACGTAATTTTGAACCACCCTATTGTTGATTTATAGGTAAAACTACTAGAAAAAGAATCGCCAAGCGAATTTTCAGCTTCTTGGACAAGTCTAAGAGAAAGTTTTGATTTAATGGGTACCCTCTGCCTCAGGGGGTTTGACAAAGTAACTCAATTTTCAAAATGGTTCGTCATTGCATCCCCGTCTTTACCACCACATTCCACTCCAACCGGAGGGTTCTCAGCGTGACCTACATCAAGCTACTAATCTTCTTGAATTGCCCTTATCGGAACAACTGATCCGTCGGAAGTTGTCCTTATTTGGCACTAATACAGTGACACTAGATTGAAATCTTGTCTCAAGCAGGATTCTCAAAGTTCCGTTTTGATCGACGTAATTCACAAAGCACTGGTTTGAGCGTTTCTGCTTTGATCTAATTTGACAATAATTGTTGCACTTCATTAATAACTCATCCTGTTTCCAAGTATCTCAATATAATGTCCAAAGAAGGACATGAACACTTTGCTTCTCCTTGGAAAATGAATTTGCTTCCTCATAGAGGAAGCATTAGTGTTTTTTCAAATAATAGAAAAACCGAAGTCTTTATTTTGAGCTATTTTAAAAATAGGAATTTATGAATCAAAGAATTGTGAACACAAAGACGAACTAGAAAAATGACATTTTGTACTCGAAAGCTTTATGATTTCCTCACAAACATTGTCAGAACTATTTTATTTGAAAATTTATGATCTAACAGACTTTTCTTTTCTTGCCTCAACTTTGAATTATGTCGATGAAAAAAGTCTTTCTGTTCGAAAAATTTATTTAAAATGTTGTAAATGACCATAACTTCCTTCCTTTCTAATACAATGACATAATATTATAGGTCAATCGATCCGTCCTCATTCAAGGAATTTTTGTATCTTCCCATAAACTTTGAATTATGTTAATGACGAAATGTTATGAAAATTTAAAAAATGTTACTAGAAAAATTGATTTTAAATATAATATTAATGACGATAACTTCCCTACTCTTTATTAAAATTTAATACTATTAGAGGTCAATCAATTCGTCTCGAACCAAGGAGTTTTTCTATTCCGCATCAACTTTGAATGATGCTAAAGAAACAAGATTTACTATAAAAAACCGTGTTTTTAAATATCATGCATGACTATAACTTCCTTACCCTTCAATAAAAGGTATCGATATTATAGGTCAATCGATTCGCTTTGAACCAACGGTACGTTTCTGTTCTCGCGTCAGCTTCAAATGATTAGAAATAACTAATTTTTACTATAAAAATCGATTTAAATATAATCTAAATGACGATAACTTCCTACTCTTTAGTAAAATGTATTAATATTATAGGTCAATCGATTCGTTCCAAATCAACACATATTTTCTGTTCTAGCATCAGCTTCAAATTATTCGAATTAACCAATTTTTACTATAAAAATCGATTTTTTATAAAATAAAAGACGATAAATTCCATACTGCTTAGAACGATGTATTAATATTATAGGTCAATTGATTCATTTCAAATCAACACATATTTCCTATTCTCGGTTCAACATTAAATTACGTAATTAAGTAATTTTTACTGTAAGAATCGATTTGAAATATAATATAAATCACGAAAACTTCCTCAATATTTAATAAATTGTAATAATATTATAGGTCAATCAATTCGTCTCAATCAACACATATTTTCTATTCTCGCATCAGCTTAAAATTATTGGCATCAACCAATTTTTACTATCAAAATCTAATGTCGATATAATAAAAGACGATAACTTCCATACTCTTCGGAACAATGTATTGATATTATAGGTCAATCGATTCGTCTCAAATCAGCACATATTTTCTATTCTCGCATCAGCTTTGAATTATCAGAATTGAACAATTTTTGCTACAAAA
Organism: Andricus quercusramuli; assembly: GCA_932178445.1. Taxonomy (NCBI): domain Eukaryota; kingdom Metazoa; phylum Arthropoda; class Insecta; order Hymenoptera; family Cynipidae; genus Andricus; species Andricus quercusramuli. The sequence goes on from CAKNXH010000377.1 coordinate 68,962, forward strand.
ATCGATTTTAAATGTAACATAAATGACGATGACTTCCCTACTCTTTAGTAAAATGTATCAATATTATAGGTCAATCAATTAGTTTCAAATCAACACATATTTTCTGTTCTAGCATCAGCTTCATATTATACGAATTAACCAATTTTTACTATAAAAATCGATTTTTGATCAAATGAAAGACGATAACTTCCATACTGCTTAGAACAATGTATTAATATTATACGTCAATTGATTCGTTTCAAATCAACACATTTTTCCTATTTTCGATTCAACTTTAAATGAAATAATTAAATGATTTTTACTGTAAGAATCGATTTCAAATATAATATAAATGACGAAAACTTCCTCAATATTTAATAAAATGTTATGATTTTAGGTCAATCAATTCGTCTCAATCAACACATATTTTCTATTCTCGCATCAGCTTTGAATTGTTACAATTAAATAATTTTGGCTATAAAAATAGATTTTTTATAAAATAAAAGACGATAACTTCCATACTGCTTAGAAGAATGTATTAATATTATAGGTCAATTGATTCGTTTCAAATCAACACATATTTCCTATTCTCGATTCAACTTTAAATTACATAATTTAATAATTTTTACTGTAAGAATCGCTTTGAAATATAATATAAATGACGAAAACTTCCTCAATATTTAATAAAATGTAATAATATTATAGGTCAATCGATTCGTCTGAATCAACACATATTTTCTATTCTCGCATCAGCTTAAGATTATTAGAATTAACCAATTTTTACTATCAAATACGAATTTCAATAGAATAAAAGACGATAACTTCCATACACTTCAGAACAATGTATTGGTATTATAGGTCAATCGAATTGTCTCAAATTAACACATATTTTCTATTCTCCCATCAGCTTTGAATTATTAGAATTAACCAATTTTGGCTATAAAAATTGATTTTAAATGTAACATAAATGACGATAACTTCCCTACTCTTTAGTAAAATGTATCAATATTACAGGTCAATCAATTAGTTTCAAATCAACACATATTTTCTATTTCAGCATCAGCTTCAAATTATTCGAATTAACCAATTTTCACTATAAAAATCGATTTTTGATGAAATTAAAGACGATAACTTCCATACTGCTTAGAACAATGTATTAATATTATAGGTCAATTGATTCATTTCAAATCAACACATATTTCCTATTTTTGATTCAACTTTGAATTACATAATTAAATAATTTGTACTATAAGAATAGATTTCAAATATAATATAAATTACGAAAACTTCCTCAATCTTTAATAAAATGTAATAATATTATAGGTCAATCAATTCGTCTGGAACCAAGGCATTTTTTTTATTCCGCATCAACTTTGAATTATGGTAAAGAAAAAAGTTTTAGTATGAAAAACCGTATTTTCAAATAGCATGCATTACCAGAACTTCCTTACCCTTCAATAAAATGTATCAATATTATAGGTCAATCGATTCGCTTTGAACCAGCGCAACGTTTCCATTCTCGCATCAACTTTAAATTATCAGAATGAGGAAAGTTTCACTACATAAATAAATTTCAAAAATATATAAATCACTATAAATTTCCTACTCGTTGAGAAAATGTAATAATATTGTAGGTCAATCGATTCATCTTGAACCAAGAAATTTTTGTATCCTGTGATCAACTCTGAATTATGTTAAAAGAAAGTTACATTATAAAAACCCGTATTTTCAAATATTATGTACTACGATAGCTTTCTTACCCTTTATTAAAATGTATGAATATTATAAGTCAAACGATTCGTATCAAATCAACAGATATTTTCTATTCTCGCATCAACTTCAAATTATTAGAATTAACCAATTTTTACCATAAGAATCGATTTTCAATCAAATAAAAGACGATAACGTCCATACTCGTTAGAACAATGTATTAATATTATAGGTCAATCGATTTGTTTCACATCAACATATATTTCCTATTTTCCCATCAGCTTCAAATTATTAGAATTAACGAATTTTTACAATAAAAATCGATTTTAAATATAATATAAATGACGATAACTTCCCTACTCTCTAATAAAATGCTATAATATTATAGGTCAATCGATTTGCTTTGAACCAAGGCAACGTTTCTATTCTCGCATCAACCTTATATTATGAGAATAAGGAAAGTTTTGCTACAGAAATCGATTACAAAAATATAGAAATAGCTATGAATTCCCTACTCTTTGAGAAAATATAACAATATTGTAGGTCAATCGATTTATCACAAACCAAGAAATTTTGTTATCCTTTAATCAACTTCGAATTGTGTAAAAAGAAAGTTCAACTATAAAAAACCGTATTTTCAAATATTATGACTACCATAGCTTACTTACTTTTGATTAAAATGTATGAATATCAGAGGTCAATCGATTCGTCTCAAATGAACACATATTTTCTATTCTCGCATCAGCTTCAAATTATTAGAATAAACCATTTTTAGCATAAAAATCGATTTTTTATAAAATAAAAGACGATAACTTCTCTACTCTTTAGTAAAATGTATTAATATTATAGGTCAAACGATTCGTTTCAAATCAACACATATTTTCTATTCTCGCATCAGCTTGAAATTGTTAGAATTAACCAATTTTTACTATGGAAATCGATTTTCAATCAAATAAAAGACGATAACTCCCATTCTCTTAAGAAGAATGTATTAATATTATAGGTCAATCGATTCGTCTCAAATCAGCCCATATTTTCTATTCTCACATCAGCTTCAAATTATTAGAATTAACCAATTTTTACTATAAAAATTGATTTTAAATATAATATAAATGACGATAACTTGCCTACCTTTTGATAAAATGCTATAATATTATAGGTCAATCGATTTGCTTTGAACCAACGCAACGTTTCTATTCTCGCATCAACCTTAAATTTTGAGAATGAGGAAAGTTTTGCTATAAAAATCAATTTCAAAAATATATAAATCACTATTAATTCCCTACTCTTTGAGAAAATATAACAATATTGTAGGTCAATCGATTTATCACAAATAAAGAATTTTTTTTATCCTTTTATCAACTTTGAATTGTGTAAAAAGGAAGTTCAACTTTAAAAAACCATATTTTTAAATATTATGTACTACCGTAGCTTTCTTACTTTTCATTAAAATGTATTAATGTTATAGGTCAATCGATTCGTCTCAAATCAACACAATATTTGCTATTCTTGCATTAGCTTTGAATTATTAGAATTAACCAATCTTTACTATAAAAATCGATTTTAAATATAATATAAATGACGACAACTTCCCTACTCTTTAGTGAAATATATCACTATTATAGGTCAATCGTTTCGTCTCAAATCAGCACATATTTTCTGTTCTCGCATCAGCTTTGAATTATTAGAATGAACGAATTTTGACTATAAAAATCGATTCTCGATAGAATAAAAGACGATAACTTCCCTACTTTATAATCAAATGTAAAAAAATTATAGGTCAATCGATTTGCTTTGAACCAACGGAACGTTTCTATTCTCGCATAAACCTTAAATTATGAGAATGAGGAACGTTTTACTACAAAAATCAATTTCAAAAATATATAAATCACTATGAATTCCCTACTCTTTGAGAAAATAGAATAAAATTGTAGGTCAATCGATTCATCTCAAACAAATAAATTTTTTCATCCGTCTATCAACTTTGAATTATGTAAAAAGAAAGTTGAACTATAAAAAACCATGTTTTCAAATATTATGTAATACTATAGATTTCTTACTCTTAATTGAAATGTATGAATATCATAGGTCAATCGATTCGTTTCAAATCAACACATTTCTGCATCAGATTCAAATTATTCGAATTAACCAATTTTTACTATAAAAATCGATGTTAAATATAATATAAATGACGATAACTTTCCTACTATTTATTAAAATGTGATAAAATTATAGGTCAATCAATTCGTCTCAAACCAAGGAATTTTTCTATTCTTCATCAACTTCGAATGATGGTAAAGGAAAAAGTTTCACTATGAAAAACCGTGTTTTCAAATATCATGCATTACCATAACTTCCTTACCCTTCAATAAAATGTATCAATATTAGAGGTCAATCGATTTCAAAAAATATATTCATGAAAAAGGAAGAGATTGTTTAAAATATGTTTCTCTCTAGTTTTTATTCGAGATATTCAAAAATTAATAAAAATAATATTATTAATAATAATAATAAATTGTTCAAATAATTATTTCTGTTAACTTCAATTAATTATTTCTCTACTCTAATGGAAAATGGTGAAAAAACTTGAAAATTCAGAAGAAATCGCAGCTATTCAGTATTAATACAGATGAAGATAGCTATAAACAATAATAATTAGTTTAAAAAATTATTGTTGTCATATTGAAATAAATATTTCAAGAATTTTCTATCAAAATTAGAAGTTATCAACAAAATACAAGAGTTTTCAACCACATAGTTGACTTTTGAACTAAAAAAGATGAATTTTCAACAACAACAAAATAAATTTTCAAAAAAATATACAGTTGAATTTTGTATCAAATGGTCTTTTTTGTGCCTGGAAACCGGCAACGTCAACAGAAAACAGCCGCTCACTGTTTTAAAGTGCGTTCCAATAAAAAAAAAATAATTCGACAATTAAAAAAGAAGGCTCTAGTCACGCACATCTATGAGCCTCCAGATTATTTGGTGAAAATATTAAATTAAACAAATACATCATTGTAGCCGTATTTTGTATTATCCTAAAACCCGACTCGTTTGAAGCACCTTAAAGGTTGATTATGCTTCGAAATAATTTTTGAATTAAACATTTTCACAAAAAGCCATTTTCAGCATCTTTCTCGTGGGGTCCTTCGTATCCTATCCTGAAGTCTTCGACTGTAAAATCAAGTTTCGACAAATTTCTTTTTCCGTTTATATTGCCTTGTATTTGAAAGACAGTAAAATCTAGTCCAAGCAACAAAGTTGCAAGGTAGGAGAATCAGATTATATTGTAAAGTTTGTAAATAAAATAGGAACGTGCTTCTCCAAACGTGAAAATAAGAGAATTTCAGACAGTGACACAAATACCTACACAGGCAAAGTCACGCGATAGGCAATTCTGTTTTCTGGTCAATGACGATAATATTCCCCTAAAAGTACTTCTCATTGGAAGCCAAAACCTTTTTTCAGCGATCCGTCCACTTTCGCAAACACTCCATAAAGTTACCTTTCGGAAAAGCTGAACAACTGCTACCTCGCATTCTGCTTTATTCCCTCTGCGACTTGAAATCGTTTTCTTTTTAGGGGATACCTCAATCTGTGAAACAACCAGAAATCAGAGAGAATCAGTTCACTGTATTGAGCTGCCGGAGTTGTGTGAGGTCGTGTTCCACCATAACTTGCTGAATAAGCTGCGATGAATGGGCAGGCACGTCGTACTGCTGAAGGACCCAGTTGCCACTTTTTGGGCTCATCCTTAAATCTTATCTCAAAATTTCCGAAACTATATTTTCCGGAATCACAACGTCCTCCATTATTTCCTTAAATGTTGAACGATGAGTTTCGTCAATTGAAAATCTCACTCGTTCCACATTTTAAGAAGTTTCAACAGTTGAAAGTCTGCCAGAGCATGGATCATTTGATACAACTTTTAATAATGATCAACATAGTTAAAATCATCTTCCATAACGAATCCAGAGATATAAAAAAAAATATTTGATGAAAATGCAGTTGTGTAGTTTCTTCATTAGGGCGGTAGAATGGTCTACTGTGTATATACTAGAGTATCCTCCTGACTGTTATCACTACTATTATTATAAAATCTTTAGAGTGGTACTAATGAAGCTAAGGCGCTAGTTTGTCCGAGTGATAAAAGTTGATTGCGTTTTGAGTTCGAAACATAACTACCTAATAAAGCGTATCTAATAGCATTCTTAGAGGTGCTCGCAAGGAACATGAGAATTTATGGAGAGAGGTTGATCCCAAGGCAGTGCTACATTTCTAGGATTAATATACTGGACCCAGTTTTTGCATCTTGGATGTTTCTGGTGTGATAGAATTGAGTAGATACTTCCTTCGTATATAGCAGTGCCTTCCAGACTGTTATCACTACCATCATTATAAAATCTTTATAGTAGTCCTCATTGAGCTTAAGGTCTACTTTGTCCGATCTTCAAAAGTTGATTGCAGTTTGTGTCAGAAACATACGTGTGTAACAAAACGTATCTAATGGCATTATAAGAGATGCTCTTAAGGAATATGGGCATTTATGGAGAGACGTTGATCCAAGTGATTCACTATCCAGTAATTCAGTCAATTTAGAGGTTCCACTTGACTCAATTTTTGTACTTCTGATGTTTCTCGTTCAGAGTGGTACTCATGGTGCTAAGGTGCTACTTTGTCCGAGTCTTGAACGATAACTGCGTTTTAAGATAGAAACATAACTATTCAATAAAATGTATCTAATAGGATTATTAGAGATGCTTGTGAGGAAGATGGGTGTTCATGAAGAGAGCTTGATCTCAAGGCAGTGTTAAATTTCGAGGATGTACTCCACCCAGTTTTTGCACCTTCAATGTTCCTGGTATGATGGAATTTATTATGACTTCCCTGTGTACATAGCAGTGTGTCTTCATGACTGTTACCACTAGCGTTGATCTAAAAATTTCAGAGTGGAACTCATGGAGCTAAGGCAATTCTTTGTCCAAATCTTGAATGATGATTCCGTTTTGAGTTGGAAACATTACTTTTATAGAGAAAGCTTGATCCCAAGGCAGTGGTATCTTTCTGGGATGAACTGGACACTACTTTTGGCAACTTGAGTGTTATTGGTATGATAACCTTGGCTAGATCTTACCTATGAATATAACAAAGTGTCTCTATAGTGATTTGTTTCAGGTTTCAATCGCGTGCAAAACTACGAACCTTGCCGACGTTCTGTGAACATTGCTGTTCACTTCTTCAGGGCTAACCTGAAATTGAAGTTCCAGGTTTTAATGTTCTTATATGTTCTGTGATACCTTAGATGTAGGGTAGGATGCTTTATCAATTTTGTGTGTGTAATCGTTCTGTATTAGGATTTGTTCAACGTTCAGCAATTCCTTTCATAAGGTACCTTTAGTTTAATTGAGACAGCTCTTTATACATGGAGTTTATGTCCTAATGTGTTATCAGATCTTCTGTAAACTAGTACTTCCAAGGAAGGCAATTTTCCTTTTTGTTCAATTTCCATGGCGAATTGGATATCAGGGCGTAATTGATTGATGAAATCGAAAAACTTGTGTAGCTCATCTGGTCCAAGTCTCCAGATGACAAGAGTGTCGTCAATGTAACGGCACAAACATTTCAGGTTAAGACTTGAATTGGTTCAAGATTTTAGTTTCTAGACGTTCCATAAAGATGTCGGCTAATACAGGTGAGATTGGAGAACCCATTCTTGCGAAAGATTAAATAATAAAATCTATTATATCAGAGATTGGTACTTTAGAAGAGAGCGGTACTACGTCCAAACTCACTAGGATGTCTTGGGGTTGAATGTGAATCTGTTGTATCTTTTTGATGAAGTCAAAAGAGATTTGGACATGTGCGATAGAGTGTTCTGTGAAGGGATTTAATTCTTTGGTGAGGAAGCGTGCTACCCAGTGGGCAAAACAATTAGGGATGTCCTAAGACGTCTCTTGGACATCCTTGTGATGCTCTTGAGACGTTAAGTGTCAGTGCGAAAGATGTCCTGAGATGGTCCTATGTCTTTAAAACGTCCTTAGAATCTGTTCAGGACATTTGACGTCTCAGAGACTTCGATTTGTACTGAAATTAGACGTTCCAGGAACGTCCCAAGGCCGTTCTTGGGAATTTCATGGTTTTGTGCTCACTGGATAGGTTTTAAGCTGTTGCGTTTCTTGCGCTGACGACCGGTCTGAGTGAGATGTTCTTTTTGTAGACTTCTGGGAGTCCGCAAAGTTTCGGAGAGATGGGATCAGTTGACGCTAATTCAGATATTGGTTTGCTATCAAGTTCAGAATCTTTTAAAAGGGTTTCTGGTTTGCTGACTATTGATTTTGTGGATTCATTTTTAAGTTTTTTCATATGTGTCTACAGCTAAAAGTACCATGGTTTTCTTTTCTTCTTCAATTAGTTTTACTGTTATGTTGCCTTTGTCTGCTGGTGATATTATAATACTCTTATTCTGAATGAGTTCTTCAATTGCTGCATTTACTTGTTTTGTTAAGATTGAGGGGATAAGTTGGGCTTGGCGTAAGATGTTGGCCATCCTACGTCGTAAGACATTCGCTTTTTCGGGTGGAAGGGTACATATTTTGGATTCCAAATTACCGATGATTTCTTCTTTCGGGATTTCGGAGGGAGCTACTGCAAAATTATGTACTTTAAATAAGACTGAAAACATTTCATTGCTGAGGGGATGTTCGGAGATGTTTTTCACTTTGTGAGTGGTGTTAGCTCACTGGCAGTAATTTTCCAAATTTTATTCTTCATTCTTGAGCGGAAACACCTTCAATATGTTAGGATCGGTCGAGTGATAAGCTTTCCGATGTTCCACTTGTTTTATGTATAATTGATTTGAATTTAGATGTTCCAAAATGGTTTTCCAATCGTAAGAATTTTTTGGAATGATGTTCATTACAAAATATTTAGACTGGTGCTTATGGATCTAAGGCACCAGTTTGTCTAAACCTGAAGCGATGACTGTGTTTTTACCTAGAAACATAACTTTCATAATGAGAGCTTGACTATAAGACAGTGGTAAATTTCTGGGATACACTGGGACCCAGTTTTGCTTGTTGGATGTTTCTGTTGTGATGGAACTTCTTAGATCCTCCCTTTCTGTATAGCAAAGTGTCAAACGATGATTACGTTTTGGGTGATAAACATAACTTGAGCGAAGAGAACTTGATCCAAAGGCAGTGGTACATGTCTAGGATGTCCTTGACCCAGCTGTTGCACCTTGAATGTTTCGGGTGTGATAAAGTTGTTTATATCTGTTCTGGATATGTAGCAGACTGTCTTTCTGACTGTTATCATTAGCATTATTCCGAAATATTTGAAGTTCTATTTATCAAGCTGAGGCACTAGTTTTTCCGACCCTAAAACAATGATTGTGTTTTTACTGAGAAACGTAACTTTTATGAAGAGAGTTTGATTATAAGGCAGTGGTGAATTCTTGAAATTGACTGTACCCCGTTTTTACTTGATGGATGTTTCTGATGAGACGGAATTGGCTAGATCTTTCCTTTATGTATACCAAAGTGTCTAATTGACTGTCATCACTAGCATTATTAAGAAACCTTTAGAGTTGTACTAATGCAGCTAAGGCTCTACTTTGTCCGAGCCTTGAACGATGATTGCGT
>CAKNXH010000377.1:78306-120411 GCA_932178445.1 Andricus quercusramuli
TATTATAAAATCTTTAGAGTTGTGGTGATGCAGCTAAGGCTCTACTTGATCCGAGCCTTGAACGATGATTGCTTTTTGACTTAGAAGCTTAACTTCTCAAGTAGAGCTTGATTCTAAGGCAGCTGTAAACTTTTTAGATTAACTGGACCCAGTTTTTTCATCTTGGATGGTTCTGATGAGATAGAATCGGCTGCATCTTTCTTTGTGTATTGCAGTGTCTTCCTGACTGTTATCACTGGCATTATTAAGAAACCTTCAAAGTTTTACTTATGCAGCTAAGGCTCTATTTTGTCCGAGCCTTGAACGGTGATTGCGTTTTTACTTAGAAACGTAACTTTTATGAAGAGATTTTGATTATAAGGCAGTGGTAAATTCTTGAAACTAACTATACCCAGTTTTTTCGTCTTGGTTGCTTCTAATCAGATGGAATTGGCTACAATTTTTGTATATAGCAGTGTCTTCCTGACTTTCATCATTTGCATTATTATAAAATCTTTGGAGTTGTACTGATGCAGCTATGGCTCTACTTTATCCGAGCCTTAAGCGATGATTGCTTTTTGACTTAGAAGCGTAACTTTCAAGAGGAGAGCTTGATGCTAAGGCAGTGATAAATTTTTCAGCTTAACTGGACCCAGTTTTTTCATCTTGGATGTTTCTGATGAGATAGAATCGGCTACATCTTTATTTGTGTATAGCAGTGTCTTCCTGATTGTTATCACTAGCAATATCATTAAATCTTTAGAGTTGTACTTATGCAGCTAAGGCTCTTTCTTGTTTGCGCCTCAAACGATGATTGCGTTCTGACTTAGAAACGTAACTTTTATGAAGAGAGTTTGATTATAAGGCAGTGGTAAATTCTTGAAAGTAACTTTACCCAGTTTCTTTATCTTGGTTGCTTCTAATGGGATGGAATTGGCTACAATTTTTGTATCTAGCAGTGTCTTCCTGACTGTTATCATTAGCATTATTACCAAATCTTTAGAGTTGTGCTGATGCAGCTGAGGCTCTACTTTATCCGAGCCTTGAACGATGATTGCGTTTTGACTTAGAAGCGTAACTTTTATGAGCACAGCTTGATTCTAAGGCAGTGGTAAATTTTTAAAAATTAACTGGACCCAGTTTTTGTATCTTGGATGTTTCTGATGATATGGCATTGGCTACATCTTTCTTTGTGTATAGCAGTCTCTTCCTGACTGTTATCACTAGCATTATCAATAAATCTTTAGAGTTGTACCTATGCAGCTAAAGCTCTACTTTATTCGAGCCTTAAACGATGATTGCGTTTCGAGTTAGAAACATAACTCGCTTCACTTGCAGAGAACAAGTTTCCTCTTGGAGATTAGAGGTTCGTGATGTATCTAATAACGTTATTAGAGATGCTCGAAAGGAACTAGCGCATTTATGGAGAGTGCTTGATCCCAAGGCAGTGGTGAATTTCTGGGTTGTAATGGAAGCAAACTAAAGTAAGCGAGAAGAGGTGAAACGTTATCGTCTTCATCCCTCCTTCTCCCTCTTACTTACCGAGTTACTTACTTCAGTTCATATTACACACACCCACCTTATCTTTGTCCCACTTTGCACATTGGTCCCTAGATGCACCGAACATGACAACAATGCTTGGTTGAATTTACATAAAGTTTTTGACATACCACATGTAGGATACTTGAGACTTGACGCATGGCTGAGATTCCCGAATAATGCAGCAGAGATGCAAGTTCTATAATGTAAAGCTAGCACCTGATGAAGAACTGGTTCAAAAATGATATGAGGGTCATTTTCATATAACTTGAGTCTAGCACAAAAGGGTTGTCCGTAAAGTATGTTACTAATTTTAGGGTGGAAAGGGTCCTGCAAAAAAAGCGGTTCGTAGCAGTGGGGGAGGGGGGTAGTTGGAATAACGTTATGAACTCAGATAACATTTGACACATGTTCTGATGATAAATTTGAACAAAATTTTCGAAAGAGAGCCCTATAACGATACAGTTCCATTCCGACTAAAAAAAGATTTCAATTTTGAAAAAAAAAGATTTTAATTCATTAAAAAAAACGATTTTTAAAAAAACTGGTTGAATATTTGACCAAAGAAGATTAATTTTTAAGCAAAAAAGGTCAAATTTTTTTCCAAATAGTCGCATTTTCACCAAAAGAGTTAAGTTTTCGACACAAAAATATTTTTCAGTACATCAAGGAGAATTTAAAAACTTTTGAAACAATTTTTTAAAATTTTCCATTAAAAAGATAAAAATTTGACCAAGCAGATTCGTTTTTCACTGGAAACGACAGCTTTGAAGCTGAATACATCAATTTTCAATAAAATAATTGAATTTTCAACTTGAAAACTTTGATTTTCAATTGAAGATGGGATAGTAACATTTTCATTTAAGAAATTATTCTTAGCAATAAGAAATGAATTTTTAACCAAAGTAATTAATTTTTATCTAGAATAACAAACCTTTAACTCAAATAAAATAATTTTCAAACAGAAAGGATGACTTTCTGAATAAATTTTTGAATTTTTAACAAAAAAAATTAATTTCCTACTAAAGAAAAATGTGTCCTACGGGATAGGGGTTACATTTTAAACCAAAGAAGATGAATTCTCAAATAAAAAAACAAATTTTCAACAAAATAGTTTTTTCAACCAAAGCAGCTTTTTCAGTCAAGAAAGAAAAAAATTTCATCAAAATTATAATTTGAGGGGAGAAAAAATGTCAATCATAAACTTAGAATTTATTTAACTATTTATTTTTTAGCTTAATGCGTTTGCTTATTTTTCATATAATAAAATCTTCAAAAATTCCTAAATATCCTCTAAACTATCTGGTTTGTCAAACACACTCATATTTCAATAAAATGGCAAAAGTTTATCCAACAGTTGCTGTGTTTTTAACTCTGGAGGATGCTCGCTTTCCATCCGATTTCCCTGTAATTAAATTTACTCAATCAACGAAAAGGGGTTAAGGGATGAGAGAATGGAAGAAGAGGTAGATTGAGAATTTTCCGATCTAACTATCAGAGAACCATTTTATTGTGAGGATGAAAAAGTTGCCTTACACAAATCTATTTCCACTATAACTATATAGCAATAACTAGGGTATTACAACGGGTGATTATAATTCAATGAAGTAATTAAAAATACTTATTTCCTGATCGTATTCTTCATCAGATGATTACAGAAAGAATTCCTAACACCTCATTAACCCTATTTTCCTCCCTTTCCTTTCACCACGTCTCCCTTATACAGTTTCCCACTTCTCAACTTAATTCATTCCTCACGCATCCCATCCCCGCTCTTTCGCACACCCTTCACTTCTCTTACTTCTCCCTCCTCTAAATCCCAACCACTGACATTCTTCACATCTCTTACTTTTTCTACTTTTTACCGACTCACTTTCCTTACTTCTCCTTTCTTTACTCAACCTCTCATCACATGCTTCATTTAGAGTCGCTTCTCCTACTTGTCAAACCCTCACATGCCACCCTTTGAATCCCAACACTTGCCTTCTCCTACTTCCATTTCCATCACATCAGTCACTTCCGATTTCATCCCCTCTCTTTCACATACTCTTACCACTTTTCTACGCAACCTGCCCATCTCCTTGTTGAATCTACTTTCCACCTCTCCCTTCCCTCACGTCTCCTCACTTTCACATACTTGCAGTACCTCCATGACCACACTTTCCGACGCCTTATTAACCATACTTTTCACCTATGTCTTTCCTCAGGTCTCCCTCATCCAGTTTCCCCCTTCTCAACTCAATTCATTCCTCATGCATCCCATCCCCGCTCTTTCTCACCTCTTCACTTCTCTTACTTCTCCCTCCTCTGAATCCCAACCACTGACATTCTTCACATCCCTTACTTTTTCTACTTTTTACCGACTCACTTCCCTTACTTCTCCTTTCTCTACTTCATCTCTGCTCACATCCTTCATTTAGAGTCGCTTCTCCTACTTGTCAAACCCTCACATCCCACCCTTCGAATCCCAAAACTTGCCTTCTCCTGCTTCCATTCCCATCACATCAGTCACTTCCGATTTCATCCCCTCTCTTTCACATACTCTCACCACTCCTCTACGCAACCTGCCCAAGTCCTTGTTAACTCTACTTTCCACCTCTCCCTTCCCTCACGTCTCCTCACTTTTACATACTTGCACTACTTCCATGCCCACACTTTCCAACGCCTTATTAACCCTACTTTTCACCTTTCTCTTCCCTCAGGTCTCCTTTATCCAGTTTCTCTTTCCTTAACTCTCCTGCATTCATTCCCCATGCGTCCCACCTTCATGATTTCTCAACACCTTTAATCTCTTACTTTTCTTTCTTCTACATCCCAACCTTCAATATTCTTCAAAGCCCGCACTTCCACCTTCTGCTCCCGCACTTCCCTCCATTCTTATTTTTGTACTTTACCTTCAATCACATCCTTCACTTATACTCGCTTCTCCTACTTGCCGACCTATCACATCCCGTACTTCCAATCCCATCACTTGACTTCTCCTACTTTCATTGCCGTCACTTACTCACTTCCCATTTCATCCATTCACTTCAAAATGCTTCCACTGCTTCGCTGCCCACACTGTCCGACCCCTTATTAACCCTACTTTTCATCTCTTCATACCCTCACGTCTCCCTTATACAGTTTCCCATTCCTCAACTCTCCTGAATTCGTTCCCCCTGCTGCTCACCCCAGCAATTTCTCATTACTTTCACTTATCTCACTTCTCCTTCCTTTACATCCCAATCGTTAACATTCTTCACATCCCTTAATTCTTCTACCTTCTATTCCCTCACTCTCCTTACCTCTCCTCTCTCTACTTCACCTTCCCTTGCATCCTTTACTCACACTCACATCTCCTAATTCCCAATTCCTCACATCCAACAGTTCTAATAAGATCACTTCCGTTATTTCTTCATCCTCTACTTCCCCTAATTCCGCTACCATACTTATCTTACCTCATCTAACCTCCGTTACTTCTCCATTATCTACTTCCCTTCTTCTGAGTTCCTCTTCTCCTTTCTCTACTTCTCTTCTCTACTTCTCCTCTCTACTTCTCCTCTCTACTTTTCTTTTCTCTCCTTCCTCACCTCTCACCTCCCTCACTTACTCTCACTTCTCCTACTTCCCAACCCCTCACATTCCACACATCCAGTCCCACCACTTCCCTTATTTCTTCATCCTCTACTCCCCCTAATTCCACTCCCATACTTTTCTTACTTCTTCTCCCCTTCCTGTTTTACTTCTTCCTCATCCATGTAAATTTTAATCATAAGAATAATATAGATCGAAATAAAGCGTAAAAATGCATGAAATTTTTTTTTCTTCAACTGTAAAATTTTTTTCTACATAGATTTATTTGTTATTTTTACCTGAGTCTTAAAAAGTGTTGAATTTTTAAGTTAAAAACATGAGCTTTCAAAGAAATATGTGAATTTTCAACAAAAAAGTCGATTTTGGAACCAAACAATGAAATTTTTAACCAAAAATTTCAGTTCTGAAGAAATTATATTCATTTTTCACAAAATAGTTGAATTTTCTACCAAAGTGTTGAATTTTCAAGCCTAACATGTGAATCCTCTTACAAGACATTTGAAATTTGAACTAAATAGTTGCATTTGTATCAAAAAATGATTTTTTCTGTCAAATAGAAAAATTGTTAAAAAATGCATATATTTTCTACCAAATAGTTAAATTTTACACCAAGGCGAATGACTTTCTATCAAAAAGGACAATTTCCACTAAGACGAATAAATTCTGACCCAAATAGTTGAATTTTCAACTAGAAGAGATTAATTTTCAACTAAAAATGGAATAGTTGAATTTTCATTGAGAAAAAAAAAAATTTTCAATAAAAAGAAAAAAAATGTTTAAAAGATTGTTGAGTTTTCAAAAAAAATGTAATATTTGGTATTTAGAATTAAAAAATTCAATTTCAAATAAAAAATAGTTTGACGTAACCAAAAAGACGAATTTTCAACCAAATACTTCTACGAAATAATACGAATCGTCAACCAAATACAGGAATTTTCTAAAAAATAGTTGAATTTTCAAATAAGAAGATTAATTTTCTGCGAAAAAAACGAATTTTCAACAAAATGCATACATTTTCGAACCGAATAGTTCAATTTTCTACCACAAAAAAATATCAAGTCAAAATTTTATGTAGTCAATTTTTTATTAATTTTTTATTAAATATTTTTCTAAACATTTTTTTATTAAACAGCTGAATTTTTTAAACAAAAAAGGTAAGTTTTCAACAGGAAGAGGTCTAGTTAAATATATATTAAGGAGAATTAATTTAAAATTTTAAAAAATATTTTTTTTCTACAAAAAAGTTTAATTTTATACTAAATAGTTGAATTCTTTACCAAATTATGGGATTTTTAAGAAGAAAAAGCGAAAGTATTTGTAAAGAAACAAAAAATGTTTTCATCCAAATAATCAACTTTCTACAAAAAAAAAACGAATTTTAAACGAACATAAATTTTTTTAACAAACTGTTCAATATATTATGAAAATACTATTTTTTAACAAACTACACACATTTTTTACTAAATATTTTTAAAAATGTATGTGATTTTAGTCCAAATTTTATTTGATAAATTTTTGGTTTAAATTTCGGTTTTTTCTAAGAATTGTAAACTAAATACTTGCGTTTTTATAATAAAAGAGATCGATTTTTAGCTAACAATTCTGCAGTCAAATTTCTATTGAGAAGCATTAATATTTGACGAAAAAACGAATTTTCTACAAAACAATTTAATTTTGAACTCATTGGTTGATTCTAATAGAAAACTGTGGAATTTCCCACCAAAAGACAATTTTTTTATCAAACAGTTCAATTTTTAAATCGGGGATATCAATTTTTAACGAAAAAGTTGATTCAAAACCAACTAGTTGAATTTGCAATAAAATAGTTGAATTTTGAAAAAAAAATCTTCAAATAAAAAAAAAAAAATTTTCTTTCTAAAAACACGAAGTATCAGCGAAAAAAATATTTTAATTTTAAAAAGTTTTTAAATTTCTAATTAAAAAAAAGTTGATTAGAAAAAAATAAAATTTTGTAATTTAAAATAAAAATGTATTTCAAAAAGGTGAATCCCCAACGGAAATCTGCAATCTTCAATTGAAAGAGAAAGATTTTTTACCAAACAGTGGCTTTTTAAACAAAAGGAAAAGACATTCCACTAAAAAAGACGAATTTTCAACAAAATACATCAATTTTCTACAGAATAGTTAAATTTTTTATAAAATTGTTTAATTTTTAAGCAGTAGATATGAATTTTTTGAAAAACAGTATAATTTTCAACCAAAAAATGTGGATTTTCAAAAAAAAATTTAATTCTTAACCGAAAAGGATTAATCTTTAACCAGGCTATTGCATTTTTAAACACAAAAATGAAACCTACAGAAAGAGACACATTAAAAAAAAAGAATATACAAGAAAATGGTTAAATTTTCAATGAAAAGAAAATGTTTTGAATTGACAACTAGAAAAAGATGAAATAATAACAGAGTAGTTATCTCTGACTCTAACAAAAGTAACAAACCTAAAGAGCCTTTCTTTCATTCCAAGTATTCCAAATTATAAAAAAAGAGAAAATTTATTAACTAAAAAAGAAAATTAAACATGATTTGAGTAAAACAAATATATTCAATTAAAAATATGAGTTTTCAATTTGAATCTCATTCTGTTGTGGAATGGGCTGCGAAAACATTCGGATTATTAGAAAAAAAAAAAAAAAAAAAAAAAAAAAAAAAAAAAAAAAATCGTCATTATTTATTATTATATCAATGTCTGAGGCTCAAGATTGATTTTTGCATGGTAGGCACGGTGCTGTCCCGGCATATCTTATTTATCTTATTTATGATTCATTATTAGTTTATTATTGAAATGTTTTGATTATTATAATTAGAAAAATATATTGATTACTATTCATCATTATTATTATTATTCATTATTATTATTATTATTATTATTATTACTAATTCAGGAAAGCCTCAATATATACGAATGAAAACATAACTGTATGAGTTGAAACCATCATTAGATATCAAACACTGATCATCAACAATCTAGGTAAATGAGAAGCGAGAGGGCCACATCACCGGTAATAGAGAGTGGAATTACAGCAATTTGTAACCACTATCAGCGAGAGCTGTATTTATCGGCTTGGATGTCAATATTAGGCGAATGGAATGTCACATGCACGATTCATTCATCTCAACTAATTCACTGTATTAAACACAGCTTATCACCCCCAAGTTCGCTTTGCTCGGTTTCAAGTTTCTCGGCTACCCTCACTTCTCACTAGTATTCACATGAGATTCCATTCCCATCAATTGAGAAATTTTCCTTCTTCTTGTTTGCTCAAAACCATTAAAAATCTGTTCAGAGTATCAAGTTGATTCAACAGAATATCACTGGTATATCTAAGATCAGGTTGGTTTAAAAAGCAACAAGGAGATTGATCAACACAGAAGGAAGATCAACCCTCTTCCAATCATAATCTAATCTTTTGCTTCATGCTTTTCATAATTTTTAAAAATGTATCAAGAGCTGCCCGGTATCAAAAAACTTTCGAAGATAGCTGAAGTGTGTCCAGTTTTCAAAAATGGTATGAATTCAGATGTTGCCAACTGCCGCATCTATTCAGTGTAACTTTTCCAAAATTTTCGGAAGATGTCTAGCTCAAAGAATAACTGAAAGTTTGATACTATAACTTTGTCCAGAACACCATGGTTTCTTGCATAAGAGATCCTTGATTGCGAATGTTGATTCTTATCCCCAAGAGGTTTCAGAATATTTAGCTACAAATCGGTAGGTTGATACTGTAGATACTGTAGATACTGTAGATACTGTAGACTTTCCGAAAGCCTTTGATAAGCTCAATCATAACAACTTAGAAATTCCATTCAATCTTATCAATACCATTGAATCATTTTCAATAGGTAGACCACATGTGCCAAATTAATGTTACTTATCCGAACCATTCACACCGCCTCAGGATTACCGGAAGGTTCTCATTTGACCAACCATCAGCTCATATCTATTGAGTGTAACTTTTCTAAGATTTTCAAAAAACAGCTTGAAAAAATAAATAAGAATTTGATGCTACAGCTCTACATAGAAGAACATGGTTTCTTGCCTGAGGAATCCACGATTACGAACTTGGCTTCTTTCACACAATGTTTCCAAATCTCTAGGTGGTGAACAGTAAGTTCTTGATGAGCTAAAGTTCCTGTCCAGTCAGATTTTTCAAAGGCCTTTCATAAGTTCAAGCATAACAAGCTGGAAACTTCACCTAATCTTATTAATACTGTTAAATCATTTTTAGTAGTTAGACCACATGTTGTGCAAGATGCAGGCTACTCATCTTAGCCATTCAAACTGACCTCAGGGGTACAACCTGGTTTTTATTTGGAACATCTAATTTATCTGGTATGCGTTCTGGACTAGTCAGTGGTCATCTAACAGCATCATCAATATTTTTCGGACAATACAAAAATCTTTGAAGCAATATTATACATGGGAGATTGTATGAAGCTGCAAAAAAAGATTGACTGAATATTACGAGTTGTGTAAAGTCAATGAACTCCCCACCAACCCTGATGAGTTCATAACATTGTCTGGGTCAGACAACATGATCGAATTGGAGTACCAGCTCGGAGATACGAATTTAGGAACATTTGTTACAGTGAATGATCT
This sequence comes from Andricus quercusramuli, assembly GCA_932178445.1. Taxonomy (NCBI): domain Eukaryota; kingdom Metazoa; phylum Arthropoda; class Insecta; order Hymenoptera; family Cynipidae; genus Andricus; species Andricus quercusramuli. Next base: position 88,016 of record CAKNXH010000377.1, read on the forward strand.
AGGTATAATCTTCAGCTCTGATCTATTGGGTTGGAAAATAGGTCGGTTGGGTTCTTTGTAGACAGTTGATCAGTATTCATTGCATCGAAAAAACAAAGTTAGATCAATCAAATTATTTCCATTTTTCGCTATGACCTCTTGGCATTTTTGGACCAAATTCATTATACCATGTTTGTAAAATGTCTCGGAATTTTCAATGAAAAACCGGTTCAGGTGATTTTTGACACTCCTCATCAGTAAAGGTTTCTCCAATCAGGAAAAATAGCTACCCGAAAAAAAATTGTTAAGCCTTGGTCATGATGTTTTGCCTCATCCTCCATATACATCTGACATAGCATTCTTTGATTTCCGTTTAGTATGATCTTTACCCCTGAATGGAAAATCCTTCACTGATAAGCAGTGTCAAAAATCACCTGAATTGGTTTTTCATCAAAAAGCCTCAGACTTTTTAGGAAGGCGGTATAATGAAATTAGTGAGAAGATGGCAAGAGTACATAGAGAGGAACGGTGATTTATTAAATTTTGTTTTTCCCATGCAATGAATAATGATCAATAAGAAGCAAACAAACTCATCTGCCAACATTCCTAACAGATAAAAGTTTGGTTTTAATTTTCAAACTTGTTGCACTGTTTCAGCTACCTTCGAATGATTCTGAAGCCAGGTAATGATTGTTATAATGTGCACTTTTGTCCTGAAAGTCTGAAAATCAAATTGAATGTAACAATTCCTTAGTCTTGGCTTCACAGTCAGCAGCTTAAGAGCTATAACACCCGAACTTTCAAACGCGTTTTTCTCGAAACTACATTTTTTAAACTGGCGACCATCATTTCTCAAAAACGGTTCAATCAATTACTTTCAAATTTTAATGGTACATTCAGCACATGTACGGCTATCGCCGGAACTAGGATTTTTGAAAAATATTGAACGGTTTTTTTTCATAAGAAAATAGTCTCAAAAAATCTTGAAATTTTGGGTCCTATTGTTTGAAAGCATACAAAAAATTGAATTTTCAAGATTTTCAAAAAATCCTAGTTCAGACCAAAGAAAAAATCCATAAGACGTTGAAGATCCTTCATTAAAAAGTTATAATTCATAATTTGAAGTCAAGTATTAATACCATTGTATGTGGAAATAAAATAAAATACATAATTTTATATTTCTCCTTTCATCATTAATTTGTCATTAAAAATATAAGAAATTTAATTTGAATGTGTAACTGAAATTTATAAAGTTTATTGGGTAATTATTTTGATAAAAAATTTTTAAAATAAATTCAGTGTTTGATTCTGCATGAGTGAATCTTTGAAGGTAGTTGATTTGAGAAAACCTATAGGTGTCCCACACATTTTTGTCTGAAAATTATTATTAAATTAAAAAACAGTTTGATCCATAGAAAATTTTATTTCTTTTTCAAATTTTTTTCAAGGTGTTTTCAAAGGTAGATTTTTTTTAATTATTATATTTTCAAATTCAAAAAAATTTTGACTTTAGTTTTAGGTTATAGCTTTTTTAAAAATATTATTGAATAGATTAGCATTTTTATAAGTAGGAGAATTCATTAATTTATTATTATTTATTATTTATTAATGTCATAGTTTATATTTCAGTTAAATAACATGAAATTTTTTTTTAAATGTTAACTGAAAAAACGAATTTTCAACAAATGAAGATTTTTCAATGAAGAAAAAAAGTTTTACCAAAATTTTTGAACCTTCAAGCCAAAAGATGAATTTTCTCTACAAAAATTGAATTTACAAACAGAAAATATTACTTTCGTAAAAAATTATTTTTCCACGAAACTGATGAATTCTTCTCAACAAAAATTAAATTTTGAAACAAGAAGATTATTTTTTTGTACTAAAAAAGGAGAATGTTGAACTAAGAAAAATAAATCTTACAAAAATGAAAAATTTACATTTTCAGTTCAAAAATTATTTTTGCACAAAGAAAAAGCACTTTTCCACTAAACAGTTGAATTTTTAACAAAAGACATAAGCCTTCGATAAAAATTTTTTTTTCGACGATGTAGTTTAACTTTGACCCCAGCAGTTTAATGTTCAATTTAAAAAGAATAATTTTCAGCAAAATAGTTAAACTTTTATCCAAGAAAGATGAAATTTTTCTTAAAGCAGATTCATTTTTAATTAAAAAGAAAAAATTTTTTTTTAATATTTGAATTTTCATCTAGAAAATATTTTAGTTCTTTTTCAACACCAAAATAATAAATTCAACCATATAGTAATTTTTTCTCAGGAAAGTTAAATTTTCGACCAAAAAGTATGACTTTTCTATAAAATTATATAAAACTATAAGTTAATTTTCTGCTGAATTGATTAATTTTTAAATAAAAAAAAGAATTTTCAAAAAAGAGTTGAATTTTCACCTAGAAGGACTTCAATAGAATTTTCCACAAAAAATACAAATTATAAACAAAAAGTAAATTTTCTAGGAAATAGTTGAATTTTCAACAAAACAGTTGCATTTTTGTCCAAGAAAGATGCAATATTTCTGCTACAACAAGATGAACGTTTGAATAAGAAGGACAAATTTCCAAAAAGAAATATTTTTGATCCCTAAAAAATGTGAAAGACAAAATTTTAAAGATTTAAAAGCAGACATGTTCCTTAAAAAAGCAATAATAATTATTTGAATATAATTTCTGATTTTGATAATTATAGTCCATTGTGTGACATAATTTTAGATTCTTTAATTCAATAAAAAAAATTATAATTCAATCATTTGAATATAGTAGATTTTTTTCGATAAAAATAGTTAATTTGGAAATGTTAACTGTTAATCTTTTGATGTTTCAAATTGGTGAACAATATCTCTTTCAAAATAAGTTTGAATTTAAAAGAAAATATATTATTGTATCTCAACTTATATTTAATTATTTATGAACGGTTTTATTGTAAAAAGATTTTCTAATTTATTTTTAATCATTTTTAATTTTCATTTTGTCTTCAGTTATGAATCTTAGATCCCAAGTGGTACAGTTAGTGGGAGGCATTGAGGGGAGTGGGATTAGGAGAAAGAAGTGGTAGGAAAGTGGGAGGGAGTTAGGGAATGTAAGTAGGGTAAATGAAGAGACATAAGTACAAGGGAAGAAGGGAAGAGAGAGGAGAGAAAATCAGGAAAGGAAGCTCAAAAAGGAAGTAGGAAAAGAAAGTGAAGAATTAGGTGAAGTGAGGGAAAGGTGGGAGGGAGAGCAGGGGAAGCCATGAGAGTGAGTTGGAATTAGAGAAGCGTCGAGGCAAGAGGGGAGGGAAAGTGGGAGAAGCAAGAGGAGGGAAATAGGATGAGCGGAAGTAGGTGAAATAATGCGGTGTGATAGGAATAAGGAGAAGAAGTAGAAATGATGGGACTCAGGGGAATTAGGTGAAGTAAGGACGTATGATAGGAATAAGGAGAAGGAGTAGAAATGATGGGACTAACGGGATAAAAAGTAGAGGTCATCAGGCGAAATTAGAAGATGCCTAGTAAGGGGAAGTGAAAGGGCAGGACTACTGGATACAAGTCGTGAGAGAGTGAAAGGAATTAGTGGAGAGGAATTACGGAAAGAAGTGGAAAAAGAAAGTGTGGAAAGAAAGTAGGACAGTAGGTAAAGTAGGGAATGTGATAGAAAATGGTGGAGGGAGAGTAGTGGACGCCATAGGGAGTGAAGACGTATAATAAAATCGTCGAAACGCGGAGAAGGGAAGGCGAAGAGAAATACGTTGAGCAAAAACAGCTAAAGTACGGACAAATGAAAGGAATAAGGGAAAGACATAGAAGTGAGGGTAACGAGGGATAGAAAGTAGGGTAAATTGGTGTAAATTAGGGTGAGGGAGTAAGGGTACATGAAGGGTAGTTAGTAAGGGGGAGTGAGTGAAGAGAAGTAGAGGAAATAAGTGGTAGGAAAGTGGGACGAAGTTAGGGGAGGTAAGTAGGGGAAGTGAAGAGAAATAAGTACAGAGCACTAAGGGAAGTGAGAGGAGAGAAATTGGGAGCAGGAAGTTGAAAAAAAAAAGAAGAGAAATAAAGTGAAAAAGTAGAAGAAATGAGGGAACATCAGGGACGAAGAGCAGAGGAATTCATAAGAGTGAGGAGGGATTAGAGAGACGCAGGACATGAGGGGAGGAAAAGTAGGAGAAGCGAGAGGAGGGAAATAGAATGATGGCAAGTAGGTGAAGTAAGGACAAATCGAAGGAATAAGGAGGAGTAAAAATGATGGGACTAAGGGAATCACAAGTGGAGGTAATGAGGAGAAATTAGAAGATGGTTAGTAAGACGAAGTGAAAGGAGAGGTCTACGGGAAACAAGTCGTGAGTAAGTGAAAGGAATTAGTGGAGAGGAATTAGGGATAGAAGTGAAAAAAGAAAGTGTGGAAAGAGAGTGGGAAAGTAGGTAAAGTAGAGAAAGTGAAAGAGAATGGCGGAGGGAGAGTAGTGGACGCCATGGGGAGTGAAGGGGTATAGAAAAAGCGTTAAAACGTGAAGAAGGAAAAGTAGCGAAGGCAAAGGGGAATACGTTGAAGCAAAATAGGTAAACTAAGAACAAATGAAAGGAATAAGAGAAAGACATAGAAGTGAGGGTAATAATGGAAAGAAAGTGAGGGTGATAAGGGAAAATGAAAAGAGTATTAGTGACGGGTTTCGGGGAAAGGGGGCCCATGGGGGCATGTAGTAAAAAAGCAAGAAGTTAGAGGAGACTAATTGAGGATAGCAGTGGGAAAAAGGAGTCCGTAAAGGAAGTAGAGAGTTAGAGGAAGTGGAGAGTTAGAGGAAGTAAGGAAAAATTGTAAACGGAGAGTAGTGGAAGCCGTCTGAATAATAGTTCGCGCAAAAACTCTCCCGCGAAAATAATAAATTTCGTTCTAAAAGCGCTCGACCAGTTTCGCAACTGTATGATCGATTCTTCTTTATTAACTTCCTTTCCGAACGGGCATTGAAAATAAAAAAATGCCACACCGTCTCCGGTCGAACGAAGATTTATAGTTACGGCGAGAGCGCCGATTGGTTGGAGGCGTTCTTGGTTGGTTCACCGAAGAAATACGTGATCCGGAAGCGCGATGTATTGTACGTCTTGCCACGACCTTACCTAACTACTAATCAAAGTTTCCATGTAGTAATTATTTTATTGATACGTACGAGCGTGGCACGATTTTTCTCAATTCCTCGCTCAACGACCCTGTGTGCTAAGGTGGTTCGAAAAAATTAATTTTCTTTTTCTGTCTCCCCCCCCCCCCCCTCCCCCAATTTTCTTTCATTTGATGAGAAAATAAGTTAGCCTTTTTTTATTTAAAAGGAAATAATTATCGTTATTCTTATCCCTTAAGTTCTCTATAAATGCGTTGATATCTCTCGAAATTTGTAAAATCACCTCAAATCTTCGAAATATTTATAAATCCCGCAAAAATTATCGAAAACCCCCGACATTTTTTCAATTATTTGAAATTCCGTAAAAAATCCTAAAGTCTTGAAATTATTGAAAGCCGTAGGTTCATTTAGTCATTCAGAATTCTGTACAAATTTTTTACAAAATAAATGAATGGATCGTCCGTTTCTACATATTTTTTTGTATCGATTTCTTCAATCTTTCAACATTATTCATTCCTATACTGTTTTTTTTAATGTTATTAGTCAACAATTTGTGGCTTAGTGACAAAAGTAAATTTGTCACCAGAAAATATAACCAGTTAAATGAAAATAATTATTTCTCAATATTGCAGCTAATAAAATCAATAGTCCCAATTAAAAAAAATATGTATTTTTTGTTGCAGGTGAGTTCATTTTGACAACCATGGGCGCAGAAATTTTGTGAGCATACGCTATAGTTTGAAAAAAACTCTGCTACGCCTCGAATTTGACTTGACTACGCCTCGACTTTGTCTCGACTACGCCTCGTTTCCGCAAACGGTTGCTCGCCCGTGAATAGGCTATCTGCTTCCTCGGTGCATAATACACTATTCCGTGCAAGATGAAGTATATTTTGAGAGTAACTAAAAAAGTAACCATTTTTATACTTCCTGTTACTAATGAAGCAACTAGTGCTCATTTCGTTACTTGTTTCCTAATAAAATGTAATTAAACCCAAAAATGAAGTATCAACCAATAAGATTGATTTTCTACGGAAAGAGACAAATTTTCAATAAAATACAGGTATTTTTATCGAAGTAGTTGAATTTTCAATTAAAAACGTGAATTTTCCATCAAAAAATAAATGGGTAAATTTTCAGATGAAAAATAAATTTTAAACAAAAAGAAACGAATTTCTAACAAAATATTTCAACTTTCAATGAAGAGAAGGAATTTTAAACTGAAATCATGCATATTAGAAAAAATAACTTTCCAACAAAATTATTGAATTTTCAAAAAAAAAAAAAAATTTTAACCGAAAGAGAAGAAAGATAGAAAAATGTAATAGTTGATATCTCAATTAAAAATTTTTCTATTTTGAATAAAAAACAATTTAAATCAAAATATAAAATGGAATAGTTAATTGAATTGAACAAAAATAGTTAGCTAAATTTTCAGTAAAAAAATTAGTTTCGCATAAAAAAGCAAATTTTCAACAAATAGGTAAATTTTCAGCCAAAGTAATGAATTTTCAACTGAAATAGTTAACTTTTCAGTTGAAAGATGAATTCTCAAACAAAATTTTTTTTTAACAAAATGGTCGAATTTTCAATAAAAAAGAGATGCATATCTAACTAAAATAATGAAACTTAAAAAAAAAATTTTCAACAAAATTATTTAATTAAAAATAAAAAATTTTTCAACCAAAAGGGATGAATTCTCATCGAAAAATGTAATAGTTTTCAGTTTAAAAATAGATTTTCAGTTTAAAAATAGATTTTCAGGCAAAAAAAAAAAATGTTTTCATCAAAATGGTTGAATTTTCAACGAAAGAGATTAATTTCTAACTAAAATGAAGAACTTCGAAGAAAATCACTCTTTAACTAAATTGTTAAATTTTCTAACAAACAATTTTTTTGGCCAAAAGACATGAATTCTCATCGAAAAGTAATCGTTGATATTTAAATTAAAAATCTTTGATTTTCAAATAAAAAACAATTGAATTTACAATAAAAAGTGGAATAGGTAAATAAATTGAAGAAAAAGAGAATAGCTAAATTTCCAGTAACAAAAGATTATTTTTTAACAGAAAAAAAATGAAATTTCGATACAATAATTAAATTTTCGACCAAGAGGATTAATTTTGAAAAGAAATGGTGCATCTACAGCTAGAAAATGAATTTTTAATAAAGTAATTTGTCTTTTAACTGATTTATTTAATTTTTGACTAAAAGAGATCAATTTACAATCAAGAATGGAATAGTTAAATTTTCAGAACGAGAAATATTTTTTTAACAACAAAACAAAAACGATTGTCAATCTGAAAAAAAGGATTTTCAAGCGAAGATAATAATATCCTACATGAAAATTACCCTGACTTCCCTGCTGTTTGAAAAATGTATTCATATTATAGGTCAATCGATTTGTCCCGAACCAAGGAATCTTCTATATCCTTGCATCAACTCTGAATTATGTCGAAGAAAAAAGTTTTACTAAAGGAAACCGTATTTCCAAATATTATCCATTGCCACAGCTTCCTCACTCTTTAATAAAATGTATCAATACTATAGGTCAATCGATTCATTTCGAGTCAACACATTTTTTCTGTTCTTGCATTAACTTTGAATTACAACCAGAAGAAAGTTTTACTATAAAAAAAAACGATTTTTAAATACATAAATTACCATAACTTCCTTACTCTTCAATGAAATGTATTAATAGTGTAGGTCCATCGTTTTGACTCGGACCAAGAAATCTTTTTTATTCGTGCATCAACTTTGAATTACGATAATGAAAAAAGTTTTGCTATAAAAAACCGTATTTGCAAATATTATCCATCACCATAGCTTCCTTACTCTTTAATGAAGGGTAATAATATTATAGGTCAATCGTTTAGACTCGAACCAAGAAATCTTTTTTATTCGTGCATCAACATTGAATTACGATAAAGAAAAAAGTTTTCCTATAGAAAACCGTATCGATTCGTCTCAAATCAACACACCTTTTCTGTTTTTGCATCAATTTTGAATTATGTTAATGAAAATAGTTTTACTACAAAAAAAAAGTTTGTCAAAATATATAACTGATAATAAATTGCCTATTCTTCAATAAGATGTATTAATAGTTAGGTCAATCGATTTTCCTTATATCCAGGAATCTTTTATATTCTTGCATCAAATTTAAATTATGACAATGAAAAAAGTTTTACTATAAAAAGCCGATTTTCAAAATATATGAATTACCATAACATTTCTACTAAAAAAAATGTATTGATATTGTAGGTCAATCGGTTCACCTGAAACCAAGGAATCTTCTATATTCGTGCCTCAACTTCCAGTTATGTTGGAGAAAAAAGTTTTACTATAAGAAACCGTTTTTTCAAATATTATACATTATCACAACTACCTTACTCTTAGATAAAATGTATTAATATTGTAGGTCAATCGTTTCGTCTCGAACGGAGGAATCTTTTCTGTTCTTGCATCAACTTTCAGTTATGTTGATGAAAAACTATTTACTATAAAAACCCGATTTTCCAAGTATGTAACTTACCACAACTTTCGTACTCTGTGATAAAATTTATTATTTTTTAGGTCAATCGATTCGTCTTGAACCAAGCGATCTTTCGTATTGTTGCATGAACTTCAAATTATGCTCTCGAAAAAAGTTTTACTATACAAAGCCGATTTTCAAAGTATATACATTACCATAACTTTCCTACTCTTGAACAAAATGTATTGATTTTGCAGGTCAATCGATTCGTCTCGAACCAAGGAATCTTGTATATTCTTGCATCAATTTTGAGTTATGTTGAAGAAAAGAGTTTCAGTATAAATCCTTATTTTCAGATGTTATGCATTACCATAGCTTCCTCTTTCTTCAATGAAATTTATTAATATTATATAGGTCAATCGATTCGTTTCAAATTAACACATCTTTTCTGTTCTTGCATGAACTTTGAATTATGTTGTTGAAAATAGTTTTACTACAAAAAAAAAGAATTTTCAAAATATATGACTTATAAATATCCTATTTTTCATTAAAATGTACAAATAGTTAGGTCAATCGATTCGCCTTTAATCGAGGAATCGTTCATATTCTGGCATCAACTTTAAATTAAGATAATGACAAAAGTTTTACTGTAAAAAGCCGATTTTTAAAATTTATGAATTATCATAACATTTCTTTTCTTAAAAAAATGTATCGATATTGTAGGTCAATCGATTCGTCTCGAACCAAGGAATCTTTTATATTTGTGCATCAACTTCGAGTTGTGTTAAAGAAAAAGGTTTTACTATAAGAAACCGTATTTTCAAATATTATGCATTACCATATCTTCCTTACTCTTCAATAAAATTGATTAATATTATATAGGTCAATCGATACGGCTCGAACTAACACATTTCTGTTCTTGCATCAACTTTGAATTATGTCAATAAAAAAAGTTTCACTATGAAAAAACTGATTTTCCAAATATATAACTTACCATAACTTCCGTACGCTTTGATAAAAGACATTATTTTCTAGGTCAATCGATTCATCTTGAACCAAGAAATCTTTCATATTGTTGCATTAACTTTCAATTATGCTCTCAAAAAAAGTTTTATTATGAAAAGCCGATTTTCGAAACATATAAATTACCATAACTTTCCTACTCTTGAACAAAATGCATTGATTCTGTAGGTCAATTAATTCTTCTCGAACCAAGGAATCTTTTATATTCCTCCATGAGTTTTGAGTTATGTTAAAGAAAAGAGTTTTACTATAAGAAACCTTATTTTCAGATGTTATGCATTACCATAGCTTCCTCACTCTTCAATAAAATTTATTATTATTATATAGGTGAAACGATTCGTCTCAAATCAGCACATCTTTTTTGTTCTTGCATCAGCTTTGAATTATGTTAATGAAAATAGTTTTTCTACAAAAAAAAAAACGATTTTCAAAATATATAACTTATCATAAATTCTCCATTCTTCAATAAAATGTATTAATAGTTAGGTCAATTGATTCGCCTCAAATCGGGGAATCGTTTATATTTTTGCATCAATTCTAAATTATGATAATGCAAAAAGTTTTACTATAAAAAGCCAATTTTCAAAATATGTATATGAATTAGCATAACATTTCTACTAAAAAAAAGTTATTGATCTTGTAGCTCAATCGATTTGTCTCCAACCAAGGAATCTTTTATATTGGTGCATCAACTTCGAGTTATATTAAAAAAAAAGTTTTTCTCTGAGAAAACGTTTTTTCAAATATTATGCATTACCATAGCTTCCTTACTCTTCAATAAAATTGAATACTATTATATAGGTCAATCGATGCTCTAAAATCAACACATCTTTTTTTTCTTGCATCAACTTCGAATTATGTTGATGAAAAAAGTTTTACTGTAAAAAACCGATTTACCAAATATGTAACTTACCATAACTTTCCTAAGCTTTGATAAAATGTATTATTTTTTAGGTCAATCGATTCATCATCAACCAAGGAATCATTCATATTGTTGCATCAACTTTAAATTATGCTCTCGAAAAAGGTTTTACTACAAAAAGCCGATTTTCAAAATATATAAATTACCATGACTTTCCTACTCTTGAACAAAATGTATTGATTTTGTAGGTCAATTAATTCTTCTCGAAGCAAGGAATCTTTTATAGTCCTGCATCAATTTTGAGTTATGTTAAAGGAAATAGTTTTAATATAAGAAACCTTATTTTCAGATGTTATTAATATTATATAGGTCAAACGATTCGTCTAAAATCAGTACATCTTTTCTGTTCTCGCATCAACTTTGAAATATGTTAAAGATAATAGTATTACTACAAAAAAAAAAGATTGTCAAAATATATAACTTATCATAAACCCCGTATTTTTCATTAAAATGTACAAATAGTTAGGTCAATCGATTCGCCCTGAATCGAGGAATCGTTCATATTCTGGCATCAACTTTAAATTAAGATAATGAAAAAAGTTTTACTTTAAAAAACCGATTTTTTAAATTTATGAATTATCATAACTTCCCTACGCTTTGATAAAATATATTATTTTCTAGGTCAATCAGTTCATCTCAAACCAAGGAATCTGTAATGTACTTGCATCAACTTTGAGTTATGTTGAAGAAAAAAAGTTTTACCATAAGAAACCGAATTTTCAAATATTATGCATTACCATAGCTTCCTTACTCTTCAATAAAATTAGTCACATTATATAGGTCAAACGATTCGTCTCAAATCAGCACATCTTTTCCGTTCTTTCATCAACTTTTAATTATTTTAATCAAAATAGTTTTACTAAAAAAAACGATTGTCAAAATATATAAATTATCATAAATTCCCTATTATTAAATAAAATGTATGAATAGTTAGGTCAATCTATGTGCCTTGAATCGAGAAATCGTTTATATTCTTGCATCAGCTTCAAATTATGATAATGAAAAAAGTGTTACCATAAAAAAGCGGATTTTCAAAATATATGAATTACCATAACATTTCTACTAAAAAAAGAATTTATTGATATTGTAGGTCAATCGATTCGTCTCGAACCAAGGAATCTTTTATATTCATGCATCAACTTCGAGTTATGTTGAAGAAAAATGTTTTGATATAAGAAACCGTTTTTTCAAATATTATGCATTGCCATAGCTTCCTTACTCTTCAATTGAATTTATTAATATCATATAGGTCAATGGATTCGTCTCAAATCAACATATCTTTTCTGTTTTTGCATCAACTTTGAATTATGTTAATGAAAATAGTTTTACTGCAAAAAAACGATTGTCAAAATATATAACCTATCATAGATTCTCTGTTTTTCAATAAAATGTATTAATAGTTAGGTCAATCGATTTGCCCTAAATCGAGGAATCGTTTATATTCTTGCATCAACTTTAAATTATGCTCTCGAAAAAAGTTTTACTATAAAAAGCCGATTTTCAAAATATATAAATTACCATAACTTTCCTACTCTTGAACAAAATGTATTGATTTTGTGAGTTAATTGATATTTCTCGAACCAGGGAGTCTTCTCTATTCTTGCATCAGTTTTGAGTTATGTTGAATAAAAAAGTTTCACCATAAGAAACCGAATTTTCCAAATATTATGCATTACCATAGCTTCCTTACTCTTCAATAAAATTAGTAATATTATAGGTCAATCGAATTGTCTTAACTCAACACATCTTTCTGTTCTTGCATCAACTTTGAATTATGTTAATGAAAATAGTTTTACTATAAAAAAACCGATTTTTAAAATATATAACTTACCATATATTTCCTACTCTTGAATAAAGTGTAATAATATGTAGGTCAATCGATTCGCCTTAAGCCAAGGAATCTTTTATATTCTTGCAGCAACTTTAAATCATGCTAATAAAAGGAGTTTTACTACAAAAAGCCTTATTTTTACAATATTATTGAGTGCTCAAAAAATGCAATGAATATTTTTCTGAATCCTCTAGTCAGTTTGAAGATATTAGTGGTGAAAATATTCCTTCCAAATTTTATCAATCCATTTGCAACTATTTCCTGGAAAATGTTAGCATTACAAAGCTTCATCTATGAGGAAGCAAAAATCGCACAATTATTTCTACCCCAAATGAAAAAAGGGGGTGATGTTGAGCAGCATTGGTCGAGGGTTCTCCCAGGGGAGGTTCTCGACAGAGTTTATTTATAGAGTAGCTATTGGAGACATAAGTTTGTCAGGCGAGGAGAGCCCAGGGAAGACACATTTTGATATACGCCGCGATATTCCGGACTTGAAAATCGCCAGGGACAAACGCGACGCTCCCTTCCACTTTCTAAAAGTTTCACAAGACTCTCAGCTACCAGCGTCCTGCAGGACTCTCTGCCGCTTGCCAGAGGGATTTCATACTGTGAGGTCTGGACATGAATAATAGGGAGGTCCTTATATACTTTTTTTGAAAACCGTTTGCTTCCTCTTGCAATTCTGGTGCGAATGCCCCTAAAGAGAATGTCTTTCAACAGAAAATTTTTCATTTAGATCCTATTTAATCCTATTAATAAATCTCTTTCAGAAAAAATCTCGAAATCTATCGAAATATCTCGAAAACCTTTCATAATAATTCATTTTAATGTTATTTGCACTCTACAAGGAACATGTAAACATTTCTAATCCAGTCGCAGATGTTCTTCTTTGTCATATGATGTGCGCGTTAAATTTCGGCCGATCTATTCTATATTCTATTCTATACTGATTCTAATAAAACTTACATTTTCTGGAATGTGTTTAGAGAGTTATTGATAATTGAAATCGTCAGAAATGAGAGTTCAAATTTGAAAAAAAGAACATAAAGTAAAAATAATTTGAATATTTGAATAAAAAGTATAGATCAAATGCTTAAATGGTTATCTGAATTCAATTCTCAAAATTATATATTTCATGTTTAAAAAATATAAAGCGAATATTATTTGAAGATGATAGTTTCATGCTTTTTATGCTGTAATCAGCTTAATTAATTATTGGTTGATAATTGATTATTTACTTGAATGTTATTTAATTGAATATGGGCTATTATTTTCCAATAAATGCACCTATATAGAAATGAAATTTCAAGTTTGAAGGAGAATATATAATTTAAAAATCATTTGAGTGCTTCAATGCAAATAATTGTGTAATGCTTTCCATGTTATGAACTGATCATTTAATTATTAACTAATTCTATCGAATTAATACATAAATTTATTATTTATTTTGAGGTTATTTAACTGAATATCGGCTATAATTTGTATAATAAAAGTTTTTTTACATTCAAGATTCCTCTATTTCAATTAAGTAATTTCTCTCAATGTTTGTGATGTTGCGAAATGAGTATCTGAATTTAATTTTCAAAATTATATGTAACTTTGTTTCAGTTTTTTCTCAAATTACTAAAAATGTCACTAATAAATGAAATTTTCAGAAATGAAAGTGAAAATTTAAAAAAAAATGTGAAGTAAAAATTTTTTGAATGCCTGAAGGAAAATTTATTATAGTTTCATGTTTTGTATGTTGTGAAAAGATTAATTAATTATTAGATGATTAATAAAGGCTATGTAATTGAATATTGGCTATAATTTTTATTATAAGAGATTATTTATGCTGAAAATATCTCAATTTCAATTGTATAGCTTTTGTACATTTTTGTGATGTTGTGAAATACGTAACTGGACTATATTTTAATTTTTTCTGTGATTAGTTTTGAAGGTCATTAAAAAAAAAATTGATTAGCATTTTTTTTATTTTCTAAAATACATCTATTACAATTATATATATTTTTTGATTCTGTGATGTTGTGAAATGAGTATCTGAATTTTCATCATCATCATGAACTTGACCATTTTTCTGCGAATAGGATCAATTAGTTGAGTGAATTATGATTCCTACAATACTATGCGAATATACAATAATTATTAATTATTTAAACAATATTCTTGAAAAAATTCAGAGTCTAGCTATTTGTCAACGAATGGGCTATATTTTTCAACAGAATCAACTAAGAATATATTTTCGATTTTCTTTTTCTGTGAAGATTTTTAGAGAAATAGTTTAATCATCAAACAAGAAAATAAATTTACAACAAATGTAAAAAAAATTAAGGAACTGTCTACTATTATATTTTTCATTAACAATTTGTGTTTTTTGTATAAAAATGTACCAATTCGGTTGAAAATGAGACTTTGTGCTAACATTCAACAATTGGGTTAAAAATTGGTTTTTTCTTGTCTGAATAATGTTTTTTGGGTAAATATTTCACTTTTCTGTTGAAAATTCATCTTTTTAGGTAAAAATTTGCTTTCTTTTTCATAAATTCTAGTGAAGATGAATTTCCAACTAAAATGATGCATCTCTAACCAAATAATAAATTTTCAACAAAGTAGTTTGACCTTTAAGCAATTGGCTCAATTCCAAATGAAAAAAAATTGTTAACGAAGAAGATTATGCTTCTACCAAAAAAGACAAGTTTTTCACAAACTAAGTAATTTCTAACCAAATACTTGAATTTCTAAAAAAAATATTAATTCACGATCAAGAATAGAATTGTTGTTGGGTCTGCTTTTTTGAAAATGTCAATTTTTCTAAAATTTATCAATTTTTAGCTTTACATAGGGATTATGGTCCAATGTGGATGATTGATTTGACTGAAAACTCAAGAATCTACACGATTCACAAAGTTGTAGGTGACTAAGCAAGCTGCCTGGCGATGGAGATAATGGCAATGGCTTTCCCCAGGTCGTTAATAATTACCCGTTTTACTCTTGACCTTTCGCTCGAATTTGAACCCTTCTGTCTTCAAGCCGATCGAGAGGCGTTGGACCATGACACGGGTTCCGTGTAATTTTGGTCTACTGAGCTTGATTAAGGATTTAACTCCATTAAGCTTTGAATGCTTGAATTAATTTGTGTAAAAAGCAGTGTCTGACATGTGACAAGTCGAAAGTATCAAGTCACCTTCGCTTCACTGTTTCATTTATAAAATTTGTGATACTTAATTTTGAATAACAAAAAGCTTCAGATAGTTTTTCATTTTTTGTCTTCATTTTGTGGGTATACTCGTCCATCCTTGGAAAGGATCCACCTGAATAGTTCGTTTGTTCCATTGATGTATCTTCTTCCAACCGTGCTTTATGATAAGTTGATGCTGATTGATGCTGACTAGGAAAGAATTTGATTAGAAGAAGTTGAATTTTCTATTCATACTTGTGCATCCTTGGAAAGAACCCATCTATATAGTTGGTTTGTTCCATTGTTGTATCTTTTTCCAACTGTGCTGTATGATTAGATGATGATAATTGATGTTGACTGGGTAAGAATTTTATTGGAAGATATTGGATTTCGTTAGTATACTGGTCCATCCATAAGAAGAACCCATCTATGTAGTTGGTTTGTTCCATTGTTGTATCTTCTTTCAACTGTACTGTATCATTAGATGATGATAATTAATGTTGACTAGTTAAGGGTTTAATTAGAAGATGTTCCATTTTGTTTGTGTACTCGTCCATCCTTCAAAAAGCCCATCTATATAGTTGGTATGTTCCATTTTTGAATCTTCTTCCAACCGTGCTGTATGATTAGCTGATGATAATTGCTGTTGACTATGTAAGAATTTAATTAGAAGATGTTTGATTTTGTTAGTCTACTGGTACATACATGCAAACAAACCATCTGCATGGTTTGTTTGTTCCATTTCCGTACCTTTCTCTAACCGTACTGTATGATTCGCTGATGATAATTGATGTTGACTAGGTAAGAATTTAATTAGACGATGTTGGATTCTGTGAGTATACTCGTCCATCCTTGGAAAGAAACATTTGCATAGGTAGTTTGTACCATTCTTGTATCTTCTCCCAACCGTGCTGCATGATTAGCTGATGTTAATTTATGTTGACTATGTAAGCATTCAATTAGGAAATGTTTATTGTTATTGGTATACTAGTCCGTCCTTTGAAAGAACCTGTCTATATAGTTGGTTTGTTTTATTTGTATCTGCTTCCAACCATGCTGTATGATTAACTGATGCTAATTGTTGCTGAGCAGGTAAGAATTTGAACCGAAGATGTTGAATTTTGTTTTTATACTCATCCATCAATGAAAAGAACCTATTGGTAAATTTGGTTTGTTCCACTGTTATACCTTCTTTCTACCATGCTATATGGTTGGCTGATGTGGATTAATGATGACCAATCAAAAAGTTATTTTGAAAACGATGAATTTTGTTTGTATGCTCGTCCATCATTAAAGAGAACCCAATTGTATAGTTGGTTTGTTTTCCTGATATATCTTCTTCCTAACGCACTCTTTCATTAGATCATGTTAATTAATGTTTACTAGGTAAGCATTTTATTGGAAGATGTTGGATTTCGTTAGTATACTGGTCCATCCATAAGAAGAAACCATCTATATAGTTGGTTTCTTCTAGTTGCTTTGTTCCATTGATCTATCTTCTTCCAACTGTCCTGTATGCTTAGATGATGACAATTGATGTTGACTTGTTAAGAGTTTAATTATAAGATGTTCCATTTTGTTTTTGTACTTGTCCATCCTTGAAAAAACCCATCTATGTAGTTGGTTTCTTCCATTTTTGAATCTTCTCCTAACCGTGCTGTATGATTAGATGATGATAATTGATGTTGACTAGTTAAAAGTTTAATTGGAACATGTTTCATTTTGTTTGTATACTAGTCCATCCTTGAAAAACCCCATCTATACAGTTGGTTTGTTCCATTTTTGAATCTTCTTCCAACCGTGCTGTATGATTAGCTGATGATAATTGATGTTGACTAGGTAAGAATTTAATTACAAAACGTTCGATTTTGTTAGTCTACTGGTCCATCTATGGAAACAAACCATCTGCATGGTTCGTTCGTTCCATTTTCGTACCTTTCTCTAACAGTGCTGTATGATTCGCTGATGTTAATTGATATTGACTAGGTAGGAATTTAATTAGGCGTTGTTGGATTTTGTTAGTATACTCGTCCGTCTTTGGAAAGAACCCGTCTGTATAGTTGTTTTTTTTCCTTTTTGTATCTGGTTCCAACCTATTTGTATGGTTGGTTTGTTCCACTGTTATACCTTCTTCCTACCATGCTAATTGGTTGGCTGATGTTACTTAATGATGACCAGTTAATAAGTTATTTGGAAAAAGTTGAATTTTGTTTGTATGCTCGTCCATCATTGGAAAAAACCCAATTGTATAGCTGATTTGTTCCACTGATATATATTCTTCCTACTTTACTCTTTTATTAGATTATGTTAATTGATGTTGACCAGGTAAAAATTTTATTGGGAGATGTTGAATTTCGTTAGTATACTGGTCCATCCATAAGATGAATTTTATGAAATTATTTTTTTTAGATCTTGAGAATGGCTCAAAGCCGAGCCGAAACGTCGATCTTATTAAAATTTTGACACCATAATTGAAATGTGTTGTTTTTTATAAGACTGTAATGACCAAAAATTTGATCACTTGGATTTCATCTGTATAATTGGGTCGTTCCTATATTGTATCATTTTCCAAACTTGCTGTATGATGAGCTGATGTTAATTCCTGTTTACTAGTTAAGAATTTAACTGGAGGATGTTATTTTGTTTCTATACTCATCCATCGATGAAAATAACCATTTCTATAGTTAGTTTGTACCATTGTTGTATCTTCTTCTACCCAAGCTGTATGATTAGCTGATGCTAATTCATGTTGAATATGTAAGAATTTAATTTGAAAACAATGGACCTTGTTGGCATACTGGTCCATCCTTGGAAAAAACACATCTTTATAATGGGGTTGTTTCATAGTTGCATCTTCTTCTAACCATACTATATATTATTATCTGATGTTCATTAATGATGACCAGGTAAGAATTTGATTAGAAATATTGGATCTTGTTGGTATACTGGTCCATCCTTTGGAAGAACCCGTCTGTATAGTTGGTTTGTCTATTGTGGTATCTTGTTTCAACCATGTTGCATGATTAGCTGATGATAATTAATGACGACCAAGTAAAAATTTATTTGGAAATTTCGTCGAATTTTGTTGATATGCTTGTCCATCATTGGAAAGAACCCATTTGTATAGTTGGTTTGTTCCACTCTTGTACATTACTTCTATCGTGCTATATGGTGAGCTGATGTTAATTAATGATGAACAATTAAAAAGTTATTCGAAAAACGCTGAATTTTGTTTGTATGCTCGTCCATCGTTCGAGAAACCCCAATTGTATAGTTGATTTGTTCCACTGATATATCTTCTTCCTACCGCACTCTTTTATTAGATTCTGTTAATTGATGTTGACTAGGTAAGAATTTTATTGGGTGATGTTGGATTTCTTTAGTATACTGTTCCATCCATAAGATGAACCCATCTTTATAGTTGGCCTATTCCATTGTTGTATCTTCTTCCAACCATGCTATATGATTGGATGATATTGATTCATGTTGACTATGTGAGAATTTAATTGAAAGATGTTGGATTTTGTTAGCATACTCGTCCATCCTTGGAAATAAACCACCTGTGTAGTTTTTTTGTTTCATTGTTGTACCTTCTTCCAACCGAATTGTATGATAAGTTGATATTAATTGATGTTGACTAGGAAAGACTTCAATTGGAAGAAAATTTTGTTTTATGCTAGTCCATCCTTGAAAAGAAACATTTGTATCGTTAGTTTGTACCATTATTGTATCTTTTTCCAACTGTGCTGTATGATTAGCAGATGTTAATTCACGTTGACTATGTCACAATTTGCATAGAGAATGTGGGATCTTGTTGGTATACTGGTCCATACTTGGAAAGAACCCTTCTATATAATTAGGTTGTTCCGTGGTTGCATCTTCTTCTACCTCTACTATATAATTAGCTGCTGTTGATTAATGATGACCAGGTAAGAATTTGATTAGAAAATATTGGATCTTGTTTGCATATTGGTCAATCCTTTGAAAGAACCCGTCTGCATAGTTGGTTTTTTCTATTGTGGTATCTGGTTTCAACCATACTTGATGATTAGCTAATATTACTTGATGTTGACCAAATAAGAATTTGAATGGAAGACGTTGGATTTTGTTAGTATATGCGCACATCATTGGAAAGAACCCATTTGTGTAGTTGGTTTGTTCCACTGTTCTATATCCTTCCTACCGTGCTGTTTGAAAAGATGATGTTGATGGATGTAGGCTAGGTAAGAATTTTATTGGTAGATGTTCGATTTTGTTTTATTCTCGTCCATTCTTGAAAAGAAACATTTGCATAGTTATTTTATACCATTGTTGTATCTTCTTCCAACCGTGCTGTATGATTAGCTGATGTTAATTCATGTTGACTATGAAAGAATTTTATTAGAAAATGTGGGATCTTGTTGGTATACTGGCCCACACTTGGAAAGAACCCTTCTCTATAATTGGGTTGTTCCATTGTTGCGTCTTCTTCTAAACGAACTATCTAATTAGCTGTTGTTTGTTAAGGACGACCAGGTAAGAATTTGATAAGAAAAAATTGGATCTCGTTGGTGTACCGGTCCATAATTTAGGTAGTGTTTTTAATTCTTTTTGTTGTTTTTGTTAGTATACTTGTGCATCCTTGGAAAAAATCCACCTGTATTGTTCGTTTGTTGCATTGTTTTACCTTCTTCCAACCGCTCCGTATGATAAGTTGATGTCAATTGATGTTGACTAGGAAAGACTACAATTGGAAGAAGTTGAATTTTGTTTTATACTCGTCCATTTTTAAAGATGAACATTTGTGTAGTTAGTTTATACCATTGTTGTATCTTTCTCTATCCGTGCTGTATGATCAGCTGCTGTTAATTCATGTTGACTATGTGAGAATTTGATCAGAAAATGTTGGATCTTGTTGGTGTACTGTTCCGTACTTGGGAAGAACCATTTGTATCGTTAGCCTGTACCATTATTGTATCTTCTTCCAGCCGTGCTGTATGATGAGCTGATGTTAATTAATGTTGACTATGTGAGTATTTAATTAGAACATTTTTGATATTGTTGGTATACTGATCCATATTTGGAGAGAACCCATATGTATAATTGGGCTGTTCCATTGTTGCATCTTTTTCTCACCGTATTATATGATCAGCTGATGTTGATTAATGATGACCAGGAACGAATTTGATTAGAAAATATTATATCTTGTTGGTATAATAGTCCATTCGTTAAAAGAACCCATCTGTATAGTTGGTGTGTTCCATTGTTGTATATTTTTTCTACCGCGCTCTATCGTCGGCTGATGTTAATTAATGATGAACAAGTAAAAATTTCTTTGGGAAATATTGAACTTTCTTTTTATGCTCGTCCATCATTGGAAAGAACTCATCTATATAGTTGGTTTCTTCCATTGTTATATCTTCTTACAATCGTACTGTATATTTAGCTTATGATAATTGATGTTGACTACGTGAGAATTTAAGTAGATGTTGGTTTTTGATAGTATACTGGTCCATTCCTGGAAAGAATCCATCTGTATCCTTTTTTTTTTGTTTCTTCATCGTACCTTCTTCTAACCGTGCTGTTTGATTAGCTGATGTTAATTTATGTTGACTAGGTAAAAATTGAATTAGACGATATTGGATTTTGTTAGTATATTCATCAATCCTTGGAATTAACTTTCTGTATAATTGGGTTGTTCCATTATTGTATTTTTTTTCCAACCCTGCAGTATAAGCTGTTTTTGATTCATGTTTGGTAGTTAAGAATTCAATTAGAAGAAGATTTTGTTTGTAAACTCGTTCATCCATGGAAAAACCCATTTGTATAGTTAGCTTGAACCATTGTTGTATCTTCTTCCAACCGCGCTGTATGATTACCAGCTGTTAATTCATGTTGACTATGTAAGAATTTGATTAGAAAATGTTGGATCTTGCTGGTGTACTAGTCTATACTTGGGAAGAACCATTTGTATCGTCATTCTGTACCATTATTGTATCTTCTTCCAACCTTGCTGTATGATTAGCTGATGTGGATTCATGTCGACTATGTAAGAATTCAATTAGAAAATGTTGGATATTGTTGATATACTGTACCATCATTTTTGTGTCCATCATTTGGAAGAACCCGTCTGTATAGTTGGTTTGTCTATTGTGGTATCTGGTTTCAACCATGCTGTTTGATTAGCTGATGTTAAATGCTTTGTATGCTCGTCCATCACTGGAAAGAAACCGTTTTCATGGTTGGTTTGTTCCAGTATTGTATCTTCTTTCTACCGTGCTATATGGTTGGCTGATGTTGAATAATGATGATCTAGTAAAAATCTAATTAGAAAATGTTTAATTTCGTTCGTATGCTCGTCCATCATCGGAAACAAACCTTTTGTATAATTTGTTTATTACACTGTTTTTTTATCTTCTTCCTGCCGTGCTGTTTGATGAGATGATGTTAATTGATGTTAGTTAGGTAAGAATTTTATTGGAAGATGTTGGATCTCTTTAGTATACTGGTTCATCCAGAGACAGAACCCATCTGTATAGTTGGCCTATTCCATTGTTCTATCTTCTTCCAACCATGCTGTATGATTAGAAAATATTGATTCAGGTTGACTATTTGAGAATTTAATTGAAAGATGTTGGATTTTGTTAGTATACTCGTCCATCCTTGGCAAGAATCCACCTGTATACTTCGTTTGTTTCATTTTTGCTGAGTGTCTAGCCTTTCTTCAAACAAAAATTCCAGGACTTTTCCAAGTTTTCCAGGACACTTGCCTAGCAAGGGAATTGTTCATCTCCGGAGAGTCATGGGACCGGTACCTCTAGAGAAAAAGGTTCTCCAAGTACTTGAGGCTGTTGCTCTTGATGGTTCGGAACCCACCTTAAACTGTAGGTCCCCCTCCCACAACCAAGTAAGTGTCTGGGGGGTGTGTAGAGGAATAGGAAGAGATACAAGAAAAATGTGAACCCTTAGGGGACACATTAGAAGCTTCCATTCCAATTCCCTAAAATCTTATTTTATAGAGGAACAAGTTTTTTTTTTGGCATTGATCATTTTATCACGGTGAAACATCACGACGTTACGATAGAAAATATTCAAAGTTTCTCTTGTTTCAGCTTCAAAAACCATTTAATGAAAATTTCGAAATTACATATTTTTTTGCTGTTTATAATTTAGCTAATTCAGGTTTACTTGCAATGATATAATGAAATCGTCAACGAATAAGTTGATTTTTTAACCAAATTGTTGAGATTGCAGCCTACAAAGATGAATTTTGTACTGAATAATGGAATTCCAAACAGAAAAGGTTGCATTTAAAAGTAAAACCAGTTGAATTTCCAAATAGTTTAACTTCTAACCTAGAAAGATGAATTCTTAACCAAAAAGACGAATTTTCAACAAAGCAATTTAATTTTCTACCAAAAAATGAACAATTTTCAATAAAATGAACAATTTGCAAACATATAATAACATTGATTTCCAACCGAATAGTTAAATTTTCTACTAAAGACGATAAATTTTCATCCAAAAATGAAATAGTTAAATTTTCAGTTAAAAAATCAATTTTCGTGGAAAACAAGGATTTTCAACAAAATAGTCAAGTCTTCAACCAATATAATAAATTTTAAGAAAAGTAGCTTAATTTTCAATCAAGTAGTTGAATTTTCAATCAGGAAGATTTTCAGTTCCTAACAAAAATAGAATAGTTGAATTTTGAACGAATAAAATAAGTTTTTAACAAATAAGTTGTATGCTCAATCAAAAGGTTGAATTCTATACCAAAAGGGTGAATTTTTAATGGAAAATTTAATAGTTAAATTTTTGACTAAAAAGGAACAATTTTCAACCTAAGATGGAATAGGTGAATTTTCAATTCAAAACATTAATTTTCATACAAAAATAAAGTTTTTTCAACAAAATAGTTCAATTTTAAGGCAATAAGATGATCTTTTATTGCAGTTTTTTTAGATTCCAATCAAGTAATTGAATTTTTGATAAAGAAAATAAATTTTCTAATAAAAAAGAGATGAATTGAAAAAAAACGAATTTTCAATAAAATAGTTATATTTTTAACCTTTAACCAAATAGTTAACTTGTAACCTACAAAGATGAAGTATTAAACAAAACGAAGAATTTTCAAAGAAAATTAATTTTCTACCAAAAAAGAAAAATTTTCAACAAAATATACCAATTTAGGACAAATAATTTAATTTCAAACTGAAAATCATTAATTTCCGGTAAAATAGATTTGAACTAAAACTGAATTTTCTACCAAAGAGACGAATTTTTAACAAATAAAGAATTTTCAGCTGAGACAGGAAAAAATGTCAAAGAATTTGTTGAACATTCAAGCCAAAAGACAGCATTTTCATCCAGAAAATATTAATTTTCACCAAAAAATTGTAGTCTTAATCAAAAAAGAGAAACATTCCACAAAAAGGATTACGTTTCTACCAATAAACACCAATTTTTGACTTAAAAAAAAAAGATAAAATTTCGGCAAAAAAATGGGAAAGTTACATTTGCGGGTTAAAAAATTGATTTTAAATGAAAAAGAAAATTTTCAGCAAAATATTTAAATTTTTAATCAAAGAGATCGACCCTCAAACAAACAAATTTTTACCAGAGTGGTCCAAGTTTTACCCAAGTGATTGAATTTTCAATTTAAAAATATCAATTTTCAGCCAAAAAATTTGTAATCAAATGATACAATTCTTCCCAAAAATCAGTCATCAAGATGAAGCAACTGTGAGAAAAGAAATAAAAATATAAGGCAAATAAATTACTAACTAAAATAATTACCAGTTCCAAACTTCATTTTCGAAATTCTCTAACTTTGTCCCGACCAACTGTTTACTTGATCTATTCAATAATATTCAAATACTATTTCGATTGAAGTTTCCTGATAAAACGAACAGTCTCTTGTTAAAAAGGTAATATTTTTCCGCTCAGCAGAGAAAAAGTTTTAAAAACTATTTTTTCTTCAAAAGAACAAAAATTCCAGAACCATGAGCAAAATTCAAGGACTTTTCCAGGTTTTTCCAGGTGAAAACGAATTCCAGGGCTTTTCCAGGTTTTGAGAGATTCCCAGGACACTAGACACCCTGATTGTTGTATCTTCTTTTTACGTTGGCTCACCGATCTCCCGGTTTCGCCAATATAGACTTTGCCACAAGAACAAGATATTTTATATACTCCCGGATCACTGAAAGGTTCCTTTTCATCTTTAGGGTTCTTTATGAGTTGTCCTATTTTCACAGGTGCCTTGAATATAGTTTGAATGTTGTGTTTGTTGAGAATCCTTCCCATTTGTTATGTGTTACCTTGAATGTAGGGTAGGATGGTGGTCTTTTTTCTCTCCCTTTCTTTAGTAGGTTGTGTTGACTTGTTTTTTTGAGTGTATTTTCTTATTGCTTCATCAATTTGTTCGTTTGTGTAATCGTTTTTTATTAGCATTTGTTCAACATTTTGAAGTTCCTTTTGTAAGTTGTCTTTATCTGTTATGGAGACAGCTCTTTATACAAGGAAGTATAATCTATATTTTCGAAATTTTAGAAAACTGCTACAATACCTCATGCTAATTTTTTTCTCAAATTTCTTGAAAATGAGGATATGAGCGGCCTGCAGTAAGCAAGCGTTACCTAGCGTTACCAACCGTTACCTTCGAAAATCGTCATAATCGAGAACGACAATAATTTAGGAAACTGATGCAATACCACATGCTAATTTTTTCTTCAAATCTCTTGAAAATGAGGATACGAGCGGCCTACAGTAAGCAAGCGTTACTCAGCGTTACCAAGCGTTACCCTCGAAAATCGTCATAATCAAAAACGACAATATCCTTCAGAGATTCCTTGATAAGAATTGAAAGATTCTTGTGAGGTTTTTCCATTTTTATAACAATTTTGTGTCAACCCAACAGTCCCAGGCTGACAATACTATTCATAGGATGAATTTCTCTGCGCTCAGAAGAGTAGGGGAAAAAATCGATATACGTTAACAGCTTCAGACAAAACCGTGCATTTCTAATTCCGTCAAACGGAACCTGGAGTTTCTATATATAGAAGAAGTAGATGTGGGCGGTAATAACTTATCAGATCAATTACAGTTATTACTTTATTCCGCCTCGATGCGGCCGCTGAACTTTATGTCGCGATGAGGCTAGCTCGTAGCTTCTGTCGCAATTTCGCACCTTATGCCGTGGATCGTAACTCTGTTATAAAACGA
This sequence comes from Andricus quercusramuli, assembly GCA_932178445.1. Classification (NCBI taxonomy): domain Eukaryota; kingdom Metazoa; phylum Arthropoda; class Insecta; order Hymenoptera; family Cynipidae; genus Andricus; species Andricus quercusramuli. Next base: position 113,723 of record CAKNXH010000377.1, read on the forward strand.
AAAAGAAGGAACAATATTCAGGATGAACGGTCCATCCACTGTTTTGCTAAATGTTGCGTGAATAACGAATAAACGGTATGTCAGTCACAATAAATCTTTCAGTTTTATTGTTACTCTACTGCTAATGGAAAAAGAGTGAAAGAGGTCGTAATCTCTCTTTTTAGTCTTTACTTGCAAAGTATTAAAGAAACTGCCAGTTAATGCACGCGTTTAGTTCTCTAGGTTTTTATTTTTTAATATTAAAAATGCAAACACTTTAAAATTCTGTAATTACACTTTTTTAGGTCTCCTGAAGTTTAAAACCTTTTTTTAATGAGTTGAATAATCCTATCAAAAATAAATGGTGTTGGCAAAGTCTATATTGGAGAACCGGGAGATCGGTGAGCCAACGTGGAAAGGAACATGAGAGCTCAAAATCCTGATAGGTTTTATGTCATTTTGAAATTAAATCTAGTAGTCAATCTCATTGATAAGAAGAATCCATTTTTTCACATGTGAGAACATTAATATGAATTAAAAATTAACTTAAGTGACAAAATAAAAAAAAAAAATAATTTTCAACATAGCAGTTGATTTATCGACCAGGAAAGATGATTCAGCAAAATTTTTCACAAAATTATTATACTTTCATCAAGGTAGTCAAATTTTTCACCAAAGAGATGAATTTTTAACTTGGAAAGGTGAATTTTGAAAGAAGAATAGTAATTTTTTTCCATTAGTCGAATCTTGAACTAACTACAAGAATTTTTTACCAAATTGATAACTTTATATCTAAAAAAGATAATTTTACAACCGAAAATGAAATTGTTGAATTTTGTGTTGAAAAAAAAACTATTTTCAAGAGAAAAAACGAATTATGAACCAGTTGGATTTAACGAAAAAGGCAAATTTACAACAAAGTAGTTCAAGCTTCAACAAAATAGATGAATTTAAAAAAAATAGTGAATTTTTTAAGCTAAAAAATCAAATTTTTTATGAAGCAGTAGACTATTGTACCGCAAAAGGGAAATTTTCAACGTAAAGGTAATTTTTTATGAAATAAAAATTAATTACAAAACAGCTGAATTTTTGAATAATATGAATTTTTAACTAAAAGTAGCATCCTTAAATGAAAAATTAATTTTCAACATGAAAAACAAATTTTCAAACTGTTAAATTGAAACTTGAAAGATTAATTTTCTATCCAAACAGAGAACTTTTCAAAAAAGTACATGAATTTTCTACCAGATAGTCTAATTTTCATCTTATAAAGAACAAATTTTCAGCCAAAAGCTATGAATCAAAAATCAGTTTAATCAATCGTTTCTAAAAAAAAATTCTCCCTCCACCCTGCCGGGAATCGAACCACTGAAATTCCGATTGCCGGTTGGGGGCTTTCTCATTAAGCTACAAGAGAGAGCAAGAGATTTTTCCACATGGAAAAATTAGTTCAAAGTCTTTTCAAGATCCATAATTTTTTCTTAAATAGGGAAGAAAAATTGAAATTTGAGTAATTGATTTAGAAAAAACTGATAGTGCCATAAAAAAATTAGTGAAATTAGGCACTAGGCACCTACAAAAGAGGGTTCTGTAGCCAATTAAGTCCTCAATTAAGACCTTCCAACCATCCCTGTATTTTCTCTCCTCTACTTCCCATACATCGATCTATTTTCCCTCTCCACCCTACTTCCCCTCCCGGCGCGTCAACCTTCGTAACTCCTTTCCTCTAAAACTTCTTCCTCATCTACTTTCCCCTCTTCTCACGATTCCTCAGATTTTCCCACACTTGCTCTACCCCCTCCTTTCCCCTCACTTCCTCTATTTACGCTGCCCTTATTTTCCACTGCTTCCTCTAATTCCTCTACTTTCACTTTCCCTCACATCCCCTCACATCCAATACTTCATCTTTTCCCCTTTCCTTCCACAACTACATCCTGATTTACTTTCCACTTTTCTCACGATTCCCCACATTTGCTCTCACTCCCTTCACACCTCCTTTCCCTTAACGTTCTCTTCCCCTCCTTTCCCCTTACTTCCCTTATTTATGCTCTCTTCATTTCCCACTGCTTCCTCCACTTTTCCTACTGTCATTTCCTCTCATATCCCCTACTTCCCCCATCTGGATTTCCCCTTACTTCCCCTACTGTGTGAATTTTTTTTACTTGAAGGGAAGATAATTCCTAATACAGAATAAAAATTTCGAATAATTATTTTGAATTTAAACAAAAAAAAGTTAAATTCATCTCAATATGAATTATATAACTATAATTTTTGTAGGTTTCCTGAGAAATGGAATTTTTCTTCAATTCCAGATATATTGCAAAATTATCCAGAAAATTTTGACGTTTTTTCTATTTTACAGGATTTCACAACATTTTAGAAAAAATGTAAACAAATTCAAAAAATTATCGAGACTTGAAGAAGTTAAATTAAATTTAAATTTTTGGAAATTTTACATAGTCTTAAAATGTTCTTAATTTTTCCAATAATTCCTAAATTCCTAAACTGGCTGGATTTAATCCTGGAACTGCCATCCAATCTTCTACATAATTTTTGTGAAATTTTGGAATTGTTCTGAAATTTTTAAAAATCTTAAACATTCTCTAAGGATGAATTTTTCCAAATTGAAAAATTGCTTCGAATTTTTTCAGAAATCTTAAGAAATATATATTATTGTCTTGAAACATTAAAAAATTCTAAAGAAGCCTTATTGCAGCAATTTCCCAAAATCTACAAAAATTATTTTTTATAATTCTTCTCAAAATTTGAATTATTTTCAAATCTTTTCAAAATTTATCAAATTGAATTTTTTTTTAAGTAATGCAATTTCTGTAGAGTTTTGTTATATCCTACAGAATAAAAAAGTTGCCTCATAATCTTAAGATGTTTTTCGAAATTTTCGCAAAATAAAAAAAAAAGTTTGAAGTAGTTCCCCGAATATTTGGAAAAAATTTTATTTTCTTGAAAGCTTTTAAAATTTTTAAAAAACATGAAATTTTCAGTTGGGATATTCATAATAAATTCAGCAACATTCATGATGAGTTGATGAATTTTCTGATTTTTTAAAACAAATTTAACCAAAAAATGCATTATTCGGGAATCCGTCAATGGAAAAATTGTTTTTTTTTTAAGCTTAGTTAAGCTCAGTTGATAAATTCTATAATGTTTTAAACAAATTCAATAAGCATATGCATTATTTTGTTATTTCTCAAAGAAACAGTTTTTTTTCAATCTCAGTCCTTTCAGTTTAAGTTTCTCAGAATTTTCGTGAGATTAATTCATGAAATTATGAATTTTTCTAAAATGATCATAAAGTTCTCAATTAAAAAAAGTGACATCGTAAAGAACGAATTTTTCTGTCAAAAAATGCCTGGTTGATGCACTTGTATATAAAATTTGTTAATAGTATAAACAATAATAACCTTAAAAAGGAATGTCTCCATCATTATATTTTCCGTCTTCAGCTGTAATAAAAGATTGAACTAAAAAAATATCCAAAGTGAAAAAAAGTACATGGCACAATTTCGCATTGAAACGACCAGATTAAAACTTCCATAATTGGAATAGCAGAATCAAAACTTTCCCACTTCATAAATAAATGCGGGGAATGGTTCGCGTTGATGAATACAAAAAGTAAGCAATTTTTCAGAAAAAAAGTAACCTACTTTGCAGAAGGAACTTTTTTTGATTTTCTGTTTGTTTGATACTTTTTGGAAGGATCGAAGAACCACACATGTTGAGCTGAGGATAGAGGATTATTGATTCAAAGGTGGATTACGAGTACATTGCGAGTGCATTCTGCAACCATCACGAAGAGCGAAGCCACTTTCTCCAAGAGTTTCACGTTTTGCACTCAATGCAAATGAGTCACTGGCAATTTACGTTTCCATTAGCCTCTGCGTTCAACCCTTGGCCGCAATTAAATTGCCTTCGCTCGAAAAAACTCGCGGCATTCTCAACACTTTAGAGCTGTGTGAATATAGATCAAGATACTACCACAAACTCTCTTGGAATCGCTGTGGTATTCAAAGTTCTTCAATTTTAAAGCGAGAAACAACTCTTGAAGACAGAAGAGATTTCGTTTTACTATTGAGAATAGATTAACAATTATATGCAATAATCTGCACTAAATTTTAGATGAAATTCCCTCATGCAGCTGAGGGATCGCCAGGCGCTGTCGCCGAGACTTTCCAGCAGATGTACGTGAAGTTAGCACACTAGCAATTAAATATTCAACTTTCGTATCACAGAATAGTTTAAATAACCTTGGGATGCGTTGGGAAGCCAATTTTTCCCCTTCGGAAGAAAAAAGTCAAGAAGATATTGAGTTTTCAAAATTAGAGTGCTAACTTTACGCTGTGAAACAAATTTTAATTTAGTTTACAAATTTTTCTACTAATCGTTTGGATGTCGTTAGGATGCGTTTGGAAGATCACTTTTTACGTTTGAAAGAAGAAATTATTTGAGTTATCGAATTAAAAAATCATTAGCACCATACTCAAGGGCGGCGTCTTCTCAAGTGGTAGTGACCTTCTCTGGTCAGCCGTGATAACATTTCTTAAATTATAGAATCGTATCGAATTTTCAAAGTTTCGAAATTTACCAGAATTCCATTTTCAAATTGGTGATTTAGAAATAATGTATTCAAAATCCACGTTCTTTGACTATTTTTCTTTAAAAGTTGAAAATTAAAAGTGATTTTACGACAATATCTAGATTCACCGAAATTGAGCTGCGATATTTGAAGATTTCTTAATTATCAGGGACAGTGCCCAACTCTTCGCCGTTTAACCAGTTTTTTCTAACCTTCTACCCAACTTTCCATTATACAGCTGAGGGATCGCCAGACGCTGTCGCCGATACTTTCCAGCAGATGTCTGTGAAGTTAGCACACAAACAATTGAATACTCAACTTATGTTCAGTAAGATCGTTTGGCTTCCATTAGGATGCGCTTGCGAGCCAATTTTTTTCCGTCTGGACAAAAAGACTCTAAAAGATATTGAGTTTTAAAAATTAGAGTGCTAACTTGACGCTATGGAACAAATTTTAATTTTTCTCTCAAATTTTTTTAGCAGTCGTTTGGATGTCGTAAGGATGCGTTTGGAAGATCAATTTTGAAGTTTGGGCAATGAAATTATGTGAGTTATCGAATTAAAAATTCATTAGCACCATACTCGCGAGCGGCGCCTTCTCAAGTGGTAGTGACCTTCTTTGGTCGGCCGTGTTAACATTTCTATAATTACAGAATCGTCTCGAATTTTCAAAGTTTCGAAATTTACCAGAATTTCATTTTCCAATTGGTGTTTTAGAAATATTGTATTTGAAATCCACGTTCTTTGGCTGTTTTCTTTATAAATTGAGAATTAAAAGTGATTTTACGACAATTTATAGATTCACTGAAATTGAACTGCAATAGTTGTAGATTCCTCAATTATTAGGAACAGTGCCCAATTTATCGCCGTTTAACCGGTTTTTCGTAACTTTCTACACAACTTTCCATAATACAGCTGAGGGATCGCCAGACGCTGTCGCCGATACTTTCCAGCAGATGTCTGTGAAGTCAGCACACCATCAATTAAATATTCAACTTATGTTCAATGGAATCGTTTGGATGTCGTTAGAATTCGTTTGCAAGATCACTTTTTACTTTTGGGAGATAAAATAATGTAAGTTATCGAATTGAAAAGTCATTAGCACCATTCTCGCGAGCGGCGTATTTTCAAGTAGTAGTGGCCTTCTTTGGTCAGCCGTCTTAACATTTCTGAAATTATAGAATCGTCTAGAATTTTCGAAATTTCAAATTTACCAGAATTTTATTTCCAGTTGGTAATTTGGAAATATTGTATTCGAAATCCACGCTCCTCAGATATTTTTTTTATGATTTGAAAATGAAAAGTGATTTTACGACAGTATATAGATTCACCGAAATTGAACTGCAATAGTTGTAAATTCCTGAATTATTAGGAACAGTCCCAATTTATCGCCGTTCAACCGGTTTTTCCTAACCTTCTACGCAACTTTCCTTAATACATCTGAGGGATCGCCAGACGCTGTCGCCGACACTTTCCAGCAGATGTCTGTGAAGTTAGCACACCAACAATTAGATATAATATGTGGTACCTCGAAAACTGTGGTACCAAAATTTTCCATAAATGTTGAAAATTTGTTGATTCTGTATATTTTCAAAATTTTCAAAATTTCTAAAATGTTCCAAATTTACAATATTATCAACATTTGTAAAATTATATAATCGTCTCAAACCTTCTACCCAACTTCCCTTAATACAGATGAGGGATCGCCATACGCTGTCGCTGACCCTTGATTTTTTCAAGAATGCAAAAAAAATTATTGATAGTAATCTATAACGGTTATGATATTCAAATTTCTTGAATTGGTAGTTGGCTAATGTTTAATTTAAAGGAATCGTGATTAAACGTTTTTGAACTGAATGTAACCCGAATAAATTAAAAATAATGAAAAATAACGATAATAATTCATCATATTAGAGCATTAAATATGAGAATTTTTCAAACCTTGGCATTGAAAATTGAATTATTTTTCGTTTAGAAAGGTCCAAAGATATTAAATATTTCGAAGTAAAAAAAAAATTCAAATGAAAATGCTTAAAATCAAAAAATTTCAAAAATTGGAAACGTACATAGCAATCTTGTTTTCTATTTTTTCTCAATCTTTAATTTTCAATATAGAT
>CAKNXH010000377.1:120511-130997 GCA_932178445.1 Andricus quercusramuli
TAGAATTGAAGCAGTTAAATCTTAAAAATTATTATTAACAATTTGAATTTTCTCATTTTTAAATGATTCTAGTTTAAGTACAAAAAAAGTTACAATATCACAATTCTTTGTTGATAAATATTTTTTCAGTTTTGTATGAAATTCGAATTCATTTAATTTTTATTTTTTTTAAATGCATCATTTGAGTTGAAATTTATATGAAAATTTGAATGGAGAATTATTCTTAATATTTGAAAATTCATCATTTTGATTAAGGATTTCACTTTTTCTTTTAAATTTTATTCTTTATTTAAATTCATCTAGTTGAAAATTCTTTTTGTGTTGTTTGTGAATAATTAGTTAATTTACTTAAAAATGAAAGATTCCATTTTTGGTTGGAAATTAATCTTTTTTAGTTGCAAATTGAACTATTTTGTGGAAAATTTATCTACTTCGGTTAAAAATGTATCTTCTTTGTTGAAAATTTGTCCATTTTGTTAAGGATTTACCTATTTTTCTGAAAATTCGACTTTTTTCATTGAATTCGAAAAGTTTATAATTCGTTTTATTCTGTGAAGAAGTAATGTCTTTCAACTAAAAATTAAACTATTTTAGTTCTGCTTGAAAATTTACTTTTTTGTTGGAAATTCAATATTTTTATCAGGGATTCAATTTTGTTAAAAAGTTGTCTTTCTATGTTAAATTCAATTTTTGAAATTGAACTATTTTGTTGAAAATTTCCCTTGCTCGCTTGGATTCAAAGAGTTGATAATAATTTGCTTTATTTTTCTGAAAAATAATTTTTGTGCTAAAAATTGAGCTATGACGTTTCTGGTTCAAAATCTATATTTTTAGTTGAATAATCGACTATTTGATGGGAAATTTTTACATGAAAATTTTTTTTGAAATTCATCTTTTGTTCGAAAATTAATTTTCTTGGTTCAAAATTAACTTTTCCATCAAAACTGTGACTTTTTTACATGGCAATTCAAATATTTTTTTGAAAATCCGACTAATAATTTCTTTCGTAATAACCTAGGCATCTTTCAACGAGAAATCTAACAGTGACCTTGGATTTGACCTTGAACCTCATATTCAAGGTCATTTTGGGGTCAGCTTTGTTTTTCAAAATGGGAATCCCTAGTTTCGGTGTTAGAATCAAAAAGAGCGGGAAATTTTACGTCCATGTATGTGTTTGAGTCGAGGGGTAACGTGACCTCTACAGGTGAAATAAAGGTCAAAGTACTTTTTCACAGGACCTTGTGGGAATCTCGCCGAATTAGCGAAAAAAAGTAACCAAAGTAGTAATAGGGAATATCCTGGGTAACTTTCAACAAGGAATCCAACAGTAACCTTTAACCTTCGTTTGACCTGTAGAGGTCACCCTAACCTGTAGAGTTAAATCTTGTCCTAAGCACATACCCGAAAGTAAAATTTCCCTCTCTTTTCGATTCAGGCACCAAAAATAACGGCTCCCTTTTAAAAAAAAAAAGATGATCTCAAAATGACCTTGAAAATGAGGTTCAAGGTCGAATAGGTATAATTTGTTATATAGTTTCGTTGAAGAAATTCGTTCAACCCTTAATGTTTGAAAATTTCTTATTATGGAATTTTAAATTGTTTATCTTATCAATATTCGGAATTAAAAACTTTCAAGATGTGAAAATATGGAATGAAAAAAAAAATTAAGTAATGGTATTTAGGATCGTTTAATCTTGATTACGAGGATAACGAGCGACCCAAAAGGTGTATGAAGGGTGGAAAAAAAAGGTTTTGAAACCCTTCCTTAACTGGTGTACTTATTAAGAACGGTTACCATTTCCCGCAGGTTGGCACATTCTCCCTCTCTCTTCTTGTTTCGGGAAGAAAAGCTACCATGTTCCTCCACAACCCTCTCACTTGCTACAGCCGTGGCTTAATTGTTATAAATTGCTCCCTTCGGTTCGCGAAATGATTTACCATCTCGCCCCGCATAAATTGCAACAAAGATTTTCTCTAAAAGAGTAATTTACGGGCTCTGACGTCACAAGAGAAATTTATGCTTAACGAGCATACTTTCACCAGAAGACCATTCCGAAAAAGTTCAGAATCTGACATTTATGTGTAAAAATTAGTTAAAGTAGGCTCCGAGCGCCTAAAAAAAAGGGTTTCGTAGCTTATGAAGACGCTAATTTAGTCTTTTGAACCTCCTCAAATACTTCCCCTCTTTCACTTCTTCTGAATTCCCCTACTCCCCCTTCCGTCACATTACCCTTGCATCACTTTACCCTTAGCTTTGCTTTCCCCAACTCTTCCTACCCTACTTTCCTTGCTCATCGCTTCCTTAGCTCACACGCCTTCCCCTACTTCCTTTCACCAGCCTTTTTTTCCCCTCTTTCCCTTTTGCATTTCCTCTTAATACCCCAACTTTCCCTTCCATCACCTCATCCTTCCATCACCTCATCCTTCCATCACCTCATCCTGCCATCACTTCACCCTTAACTCTGCTTTCTCCAACTCTTCCTCCTCTACTTTCCCTGCTCATCGCTCCCTTAGCTGAGACACGCCTTCCCCTACTTCCTTTCACCAACCCTCACTTCCCTCCACTTCTCACCATCATTTGTAATCATTAACCCTATTTCCGTTTTCGTATAAACATTTCTCCTACTTCATCTCCCAACACTTCGCTGACTTTCATTCTCCTTATTCTCCCTCGTTTCCCAGAATTTTCCTCCACAATATCCCGTAACTCTCCCTGCTACACTTAATTCCTTTCCTCGTATATCCCCCACTTTTCCTGAAGTTATTTTCAGAATTTTTTCTTCTTCCCTTAACCTAGTTGTGGCTTCATTTGCTGCTTACCCTCCGCTCATTTCCTATCACCTCTAGAAGTGAAGAGAGAAGGAGGTCTTCTACTTTCCCTTTCCTTATTTCCCCTCACTTTAGCTCCACTGATTTTCCCTTAGTTCTCCTACCATCTTGACTTATTTTCTCTGCTTTCTTGTCACACACTTTACATCAGTTTCGCTCCCCTGATTTCCTCTTACTTCCCCTACTTTCCCTGAGCTCATTTTTTCTAATCCCTCTTCTCTTATTCCTCCTCAAATTACTCGCTTCCCCTAATTTTACTTTCCTCATTTACCCTCACTTACCCTACTTTTTCTTCCTCAATCTCCCATCACCGACCCTACTTCACCTCCCACCATTTCTCCTCACTTCCTCTCCTTAGAAAAAAAGTACGATAAGCGGACGGTAAGTAAGACGCCTAGTTTTTTTTTTCAATCGTAATAAATAAAATTAAAAACAAATTTTTTAGCAACCACTTTTTTATAGGATGCTCAGTTTTTGTTTTAATCATAGAAAATAAAATAAAAAATTGGAATATTAAATTTTTGCAATAAAAAACAACTATTTCAAAATGAAAAAATTGAATAACAATAAATAGAAATTTTCAAATTAGAAAAATTAATTTTTTGCAATAGAGGCTTGTATAGAGTAATAAGACTGAACATTTTTCTATCCACACTTTTTTTTAGATGATTAGTTTTAAAAATTAAAATTAGAAACTGGATTTTTTTTTAATCGACAAGGGATTAGAACACAAATCGTCATAACTTGGATAAAGGTTATTAAAAATGTTTAAAAAAATTTACCGATACAAAAGGATACTCTAAGGATGTTCAAAAAATAATAAAAATCAATGAAAATTAATTAATATTAAGCTCATAGATGTATAATTTTTATTATTCACTTCTGACGTCACTTTTCAGTCCCTAGGAAGTAAAAAGTATTCTTTACTCCCTAGAGAGAAAAAAGCAGATATTTAGCCCCACATCGTAGGCGTCGAAAAGGGCTGAAATAACTAACGAATGTTAAAAACCAATTTTTTTAGGATTTTTGATAATCGTTTGAACAATTTGAGTTTTTTTGAATAATTTTAATTCCTGTTAATCAGAAAAAGTTATTGTTTTCTGGAATTAATGACGCAGGCTATGAATTTTGAGAGTGATATTTTTTGTGAAGGATAGTTTTCATCTATCCGTGATCAACAAAATCGATCGGAAAAAATACCTGTTTAAAACGTAAATGAAAATTGTTTATAAAATTCGAGTTAAAATTATGAAATAAGAAAATACTAAATAAAAAGAGATTAAAAAAAATTATTTCTTATAGAGAGGCGAAAGTCAACTATTATTGATTGTTTAAATAATTGCAAACTTAAGGATATTGCAAGAATGAACGGAATTGTTTAAGCAAATCAAAATTGTTTAAGTAATGGTAAACTGTCTTTCATCAAAAACATCTTAGCGAGAAGGGTACATCATCAAGGTAAACATCATTCGAGAAGGGTACAAGGTAAAATCGGCTATGGTATGAAGTAAAGTAGGATAGGGTATAGTACAGCGTGAAGCTGAGTTGAATAAGAGGTACGTGAGTTAGGGTACGTGGGTTAGGGTACGTGGGTTAGGGTACGTGGGTTAGGGTACGTAGGTTAGGGTGCGTGGGTTAGGTTACGTGGGTTAGGGTACGTGGGTTAGGGTACGTGGGTTAGGGAACGTACTAAATTCGGGCAGATCTACAAAACCCTTAAAAATTGGAATTTATTTTCCCAGAAAGTTGCAAATTTGAAGCATCCTAATCCTGCTGAATTATAATAAAGCGAAACGCGTGCCCTTGTGAAATTTAGGGCTCTTAGAGAAAGCAGCCTAAGTACGAGAGGTGTTCACGACTCGTATCTAATCTCCTTAGGACTAGGGTGTTGTCCTCCACTTCTCCACTTCACCCCATAGGGTCACGAAAGGGCTACGAAGCAGCAAGATGAGGTTAATCTGCAAGATGTCTGGCACGATTTCCAGATGGTGGTTTATTACGCCGTTACATGCTTCGAAGGGTAAGACTCCGGCTTTCACGAAATTTTGAAAATTTTATTTTCATTTTTATTTTTATTTTTATCCATACATCACTCTCTCTACTCTGTTAAGGGTGTTTCTATCTTCAATCACATCAGAAAGCTACACACTGGAATCTACCTTGCAAGCTCTGAGCTTTTTCCTTTTCATGGAAGCTCGGGTCTAAACCAATTTTCCCAGTACGGAACAATTTTTAAATTTTATTTTGTATTATTTATATTGTATTTTTCACACTCTGGAAATAAATAAATAAAATAAGTGATGTTTACCTCTTGTATTACAACTGAGCTTGCGAATACTCGTCCCAAAAAATTAGCACAATTATTAGTTCAATTTCCATCTAGGAAGATAATTTTCCACCCGAAATGTAATAATTGTATTTTTAATTTAAAAAATTCTGTTTGTCCGAAAAAATAATTTTTAGCGAAATTGTTTAATTAAAAGGGCTCAGCGAAGTATGTGCTTTTCAGAAATTAAAGAATCTTCTACGAACTACGAATTTTCAACCAAAGCAGTTGAATTTTCAAAAAAAAAAAAAAAATTTCTGAAAATTGAGGAACTTTTAACCAAATAATTGAATTTTGAAAAAAAAAATAATTTTCCTGAAAATTGATGAATTTTTAACCAAATAATTGAATTTTCAACCAAAAATATTACTTTTTCAGAAAATTGTTGAGCTTTTATCCAAATAATTGAATTTGAAACCAAAGAAGATGAATTTTCAAGCAAAAAATAACTTTTTCTTAAAATTGTAGAATTTCTATTTAGAGAATCAATTTTTGAATTTTTGTTGAATATTCAACGAAGAAGACGAATTTGAGACTAATGAATAGTTTCAAATCAAAAACATTCTAAATAACCAAAAAGACGAATTTTTAAGAAAATAGAATTTTCAACCAAAAAAATTAATTTTCCATTCAAAATATAAATTTTCAAAAAAATGGAATATTTGAATTTTCAGGAAAGAAAATGAACTCTGAACAAGCAAGAAACAGATTTTCAGAAGAATAGTTGAATTTTCAGCCAAATAGATGATTTTGCGACTTAAATGATGAATCTTCAACGAAAAATATAAATTTCCAAAAAGAAGAGTTGAAAAATTCAAAGAGATGATCTCAGAAGTGGAAAAGATAATTTTTGAAACAGAAATGCTGCAATAAAATTTTCAATTACAAAAATTTAATTCTTTTCAAGTTTTCAAAAAAATAGTAAAATTTTCAACCAAAAAAATATCAGTTTTTCATTTAAAATATAAACTTCTAAAGAACAATGAAAACTGAAATTCAGGGAAGAAATCATTTAAAACATGAAAAATAAATTGTTAGCAAAATGGTTAAATTTTCAACTAAATATATGATTCTGCAAGTCAAATGATGAATCTTCAGAAAAAAAAAAAAAAAAAAAAAAAAAATAAAAATTAAAAAGAGTTCAACATTCAGCCAAAGAGTTTAATTGTGTACACAGTAAAATTTATCGTTATTTACCAAATAAGACAAAAAAAATAACAATTTTGGACCCAAAGTTCACTTTTCAACTAAAAAAGATTAATTTTTCACCCTCAATTGAATATTTGAATTTTTAGTTGAAAAATCATGTTTTAACAAAACAAAAAAAAAATAAGAATTTTCCACAAAAAAGTGAAATCTTTATCCTACTGACAAGAATTATTAACAAAGAATGGAATAGTTCAAATTTCAAAATGAGAATTAATTTTTAAATAGAAAAATAGTTTGAGCAGAATAGAAAATTGTCAACCAAGGAAATCGTTTTTCAACCCAAATGATGAATCTTCAAGAAAAATTTATACATTTTTTAGAAAAGAATTCAAAATTCAGCCAAAGAGTTGAATTTTCAACAAAAACCAGGAATATTTAACTCAGAAAATTAATTTTGTACCACAAAAGGTAAATTTTCAACAAAATACAAGAATTTTTAAAAACAACAGTGATTTGTTGACCAAATATTTTAATCGACTACAAAATTTTACAAAAAAACTGAATTTTGAAAAAATAAGGCATTTTTGAACCGGAGACCAAAATTTGCAACTAAAGTGATGCATTCCAGACCAAAAAATCCAGGTTTATTTTTTTTTTTAACTATTAGTCAAGCAGTTGAATTTTCAACCAAAAAAAGGACTGTTTTTGAAAATTGTTGAATTTTCAACCAACCAATTAAATTTTCAATTAAAAGCATAAATTTGCAACAGAGATAATTAATTTTCCACTAGTATTTAAATTTTCACAAAATATATGAATTTTCATCCAAAATTATGCATCTCAAATCAAAAAATCAATTTTTTTCTAAATAGTTGAATTTAAAAAAAATTCAACAAAGAAGATTAATATTAGTAGTTAAATTTTCAACTGAATATATGATTCTGAAAGTCAAATGATGAATCTTGACAAATTTTTCATGTTAAACTAAAAATTTGAAGTTTCAGTTGAAAAATCATCTTTTAACAACAAAAAAAACAACAAAAGTTTCCTGAAAAAATTGGAATCTTTATCCCACTGATAAGAATTATCCGCAAAGAGTGAAATAGTGGAAATTTCAAGAAGAAAATTAATTCTCAACAGAAACACATGAATTTTCTACTAAAAGCATAAATTTGCAACAGAGAAAATTCATTTTCCACAAGAAATTCGAATTTGAAAAAAATATATGAATCTTCATCGAAAATTATGCATCCCAAATCGAAAAATCAATTTTTCAACAAGTTGTTAAATTAATAAAAAATCAAGAAGATTAATTTTCTACAAAAAAATCGAACTTTCAACAAATAAGTGGATTTTTCAGCGAAAAAAATTATTATGAAATCCACAGTTGAATCGTCTTCCAAAACAGTTCAATATTCTACGAAAAATGTTTTTTTTTTTCTCAAAATTTCTGAACTTTTAACCAAATAATTAAATTTTCAGCCAAACGAATGAATTTACAGTAAAGAAGATTAATTTCCTACCGAAAAAAAAATTTCGAACAAAATATATGAATCTTCGACTAAGTAGGTTAATTCAAAAATAAAAATTCAACCAAGAAAAATAATTTTTTACCAAAAAAGTTGGATTTTTAACAATATACGTGATTTGAACAGAATACATGAATTTTGAACAAAAAAAGTTATTTGTTGACCAAACAGTTTCATCGACTACCAAATTTTACAAAAAAAACTGAATTTTGAAAACATAGGGAATCTTTGAACTGAAGTCATAAATTTGCAACTAAAACAATGCATTTCAAACCAAAAAATAAATTTTGAAGCAACTATTTTAACTATTAGTGAAGCAGTTGAATTTTCAACCAAAAAGCGAATGTTGCTCAACTGTAACTACAATATTTTACCAGAAAAAAAGACGTACGGTAATGACGTCTAAAATGGCGAAAATTGTTGGACAGACTTCCAGGCTTTTGCAATATTATTTATTTGACTTAAAAAATGTGCATACATCAAATTTATGTTCATGTGAAGTTCACAAACTTGATACGGTCATTTTTTTCAGTTTACTGTCTAAAAAAAATAAGAAAATCAGTTTATCCTTGCGCAAAATGAGATTGGGACGCCGTACGGTAATGACGCTTCGGGTGTTCTTATATTAAATTAAAGTAAATAGGAACAGAAATCAAAAAAAATACCATTTCGTAGAAGATGATAATAAGTGTTTATAATTTTTTTTTTTAAATCAGAAAAAGATAAATTAAGGAATTTCGTTATCGAGAGGCAGTATAAAATCCATCACTGGATATCAAATTGTGGGAAACTTAAAAAACAGAATAAGGCATGATCTTTCAAATCGGTGAAAGGCATCAGGTACATAAGGGCATTATAAATTTAATGACTTCGCGATAAAGTCCGACAATTCTTTTCTAACGGAAAATCAAGTGTGATCACCACAGGGGATTCGCGAGGTACTTCTGGAAAATTACCACATCGCTTCGACGATAAACGCGTTATCGTGCCGATGCCATAATCCATTCGACTCCAGATGCACCGAAAGATAGCGCTAATTATGGAGAGAGGAAGCAAAAAGAGATAGAAAAATAAAAAATAAAAAAAGGAGAAAAATATAACTTGGCTCGGCCGACATGTTACAGTTGAGCATTATATTATACCTATTCTAGGGTCGCTTCCATGTTCCGTACAATTATTAAAGCTAGATATGTCATGCGTGAACTGAGTCAGCATGTAGTTTGCTATCTGCTGGAAACATTTCTGGGAAATATTTTCACGAAATTTTTTTTGTCTAGGTTATATTTTATTTTCTGACTTGGGAAAAAATATGTTTTCTTTTTTGAAATACTATATCATTGTGCGCGCTATGCCTGTAATAATTACCCTTTGAATACAAGGATCGTTTTTGCTTTCTCATAGAGGAAGCTTTGTAATAATATTTTACCAGATTTTTTAATTCGCTAATTCAAAATTTTCAAAAATTCGTTAATTTGATTCAAAATTGAACCTTTCTCAATGTCCAAATGTCCAAATTCAATGTTTTAAGCAATTCCTCGGTTCGAGATGTATCGATTGACCTACAATATTAATACATTCTATTAGAGTGTAGGGAAGTTATGGTAATTTATATATTTTGAAAATCTTTTTTTGGTATTGAAACTTTTTCCATTAACGTAATATAAAGTTGGTGCAAGAACAGAGAAGATTTGTTGGTTCGAGACAAATAGATTGACCTACAATTGTCATACACATTATTAAGGAATAGGACGTTATAATAATTTATGTATTTTTAAAATCGATTTTTATAGTAAAAATTTTCTTGTTTTTATAATTTAAAGTTGATGAAAGAATATTAAAGGTTTCATGGTTTGAGAACCAATCGATTGACCTATAATATAATTACATTTTATAAAATACCAGGGAAGTTATGGTAATCATTATATTTCGAAGATCGGTTTTTTATGTTGAAACTTTCTTCCTTAACGTAATACAAAGTTGATGCAAGAACAGAGAAGATTTGTTGGCTCGAGACAAAAATCGATTGACCTATAATATTAATACATTTTGTTGAAGTATAGTGAAGTTATGGTAATTTATATATTTTCAAATCGGTTTTTTATATTGAAACTTTTGCCATTAACGTAATACAAAGTGCATGCAAGAACAGAAAAGATTTGTTGGTTCGAGAAAAATAGATTGACCTACAATTTTCATACATATTATTGAGGAATAGGGAAGTTATAATAATTTATGTATTTTTGAAATCAATTTTTATACTGAAAATATTCTCGTTTTCATAATTTAAAGTTGATGCAAGAATATTAAAGGTATTACTGTATTATTAAAGTATTATTAAAGTATTAAAGGTATTATTAAAGGTTTCATGGTTGGAGACCAATCGATTGACCTATAACATAATGACATTTTATCAAAGAGAAGGGAATTTATGGTTATTTATATATTTTGAAAATCGGTTTTTTATATTGAAACTTTTTCCATTACCGTAATACAAAGTTGATACAAGAACAGAGAAGATTTGTTGGTTCGAGACAAAAAAAGATTGACCTATAATATTAAAACATTTTGTTAAAGAATAGTGAAGTTAGGGTAATTTATATATTTTGAAAATCGATTTTTATAGTAAAAATTATCTCGTTTTTATAATTTAAAG
>CAKNXH010000377.1:131007-142182 GCA_932178445.1 Andricus quercusramuli
ACCTATAATATTAATAAATTTTGTTAAAGAATAGTGAAGTTATGGTAATTTATATATTTTGAAAATCGGTTTTTTATATTGAAACTTTTTTCATTAACGTCATACAAAGTTGATGCAAGAACAGAGAAGATTTGTTGGTTCAAGACAAAAAACGATTGACCTATAATATTAATACATATTATTGAGGAATAGGAAAATTATAATAATTTATGTATTTTTAAAATTGATTTTTATAGTAAAAATATTCTCGTTTTTATCATTTGAAGTTGATGCAAGAATACTAACGGTTTCGTGGTTCGAGACCAACCTATTGACCTATAACATCATTACATTTCATCAAAGAGTAGGGAATTTATGGTAATTTATATATTTTGAAAATCTTTTTTTATATTGAAACTTTCTTCCTTAACGTCATACAAAGTTGATGCAAGAACAGAGAAGATTTGTTGGTTCAAGACAAAAAACGATTGACCTATAATATTATTACATATTATTGAGGAATAGGAAAATTATAAAAATTTATGTATTTTTAAAATCGATTTTTATAGTAAAAATATTCTCGTTTTTATCATTTGAAGTTGATGCAAGAATATTAAAGGTTTCATGGTTTGAGACCAACCGATTGACCTATAACATCATTACATTTCATCAAAGAGTAGGGAATTTAAGGTTATTTATATATTCTGAAAATCGGTTTTTTATATTGAATCTTTTTTCATTAACGTAATACAAAGTTGATGCAAGAACAGAAAAGATTTGTTGGTTCGAAACAAATAGATTGACCTACAATTCTCATACATATTATTGAGGAATAGGAAAGTTATAATAATTTTGGTATTTTTAATATAGATTATTATAGTAAAAATTTTCTCGTTTTTATAATTTGAAGTTGATGCAAGAATATTAAAGGTTTCATGGTTCGATAACAATCGATTGACCTATAATATAATAACATTTTATCAAAGAGTAGGGAAGTTATGGTAATTTATATATTTTGAAAATCGGTTTTTTACATTAAAACTTTGTTTATTAACGGAACAAAAAGTTGCTGCAAAAACAGAAAAGATTTTTTGGTTCGAGGCAAATAGATTGACATACAATTGTCATACATATTATTGAGGAATAGGGAAGCTATAATAATTTATGTATTTTTAAAATCGATTTTTACACTAAAAATTTTCTCGTTTTTATGATTTAAAGTTGATGCAAGAATATTGAAGGTTCCATGGTTCGAGAACCAATCGATTGACCTATAATAATATTACATTTTACAAAAGAGCAGGGAAGTTATGGTAATTTATATATTTTGAAAATCGGTTTTTTATATTGAAACTTTTTCCATTAACGTAATAAAAAGTTGATTTAAGGACATAAAAGATTTGTTGGTTCGAGACAAATAGATTGACCTACAATTGTCATACATATTGTCGAGGAATAGGGAAGTTATAATAATTTATTTTTTTTCAAATTCGATTTTTATAGTAAAAATTATCTCCTTTTTATAATTTAAAGTTGATGCAAGAATATTGAAGGTTTCATGGTTCAAAAACCAATCGATTGACCTATAATATAATAACATTTTATCAAAGAGTAGGGAAGTTATGGTAATTTATATATTTTGAAAATCGGTTTTTTACATTAAAATTTTTTTTTTATTCCATGTTCAGGTTAAAATTTACCTTCTTCATTTGAAAGTTCGGCTATTTATTTGAAAATTCCTGTCCTTTTTTGAAAATTTGTCTTTTGTGTGTAGAACATTCATTAATCTTCTTGCTGACTAATTTACCATTTTGATTGAAAATTTATTTCTTCTTGATAGGAAATTTAACCTTCTTTAGTAGAAAATAAATCATTTTTTTTGAAAATTTAACTACCTTGTTATAATTTTTTTTTTTTTGTAAAAGATATCAATTTTTGGGTTATTAATTTCCTTTTTTTCTTTGAAGATTCATTATTTTTGTAAAAAATTATTTTGTTTGCTCAAAAATGAATTTTTTTTTAAACTCGTTGTCTTTGTGTTGAAAATTAATTTTTCAAAATGAAAATTCAACTAGTTAATTTTTAGTTGCAAATTCATGTTCTCAAATTGAAAATTCATCTATTTGGTTGCAAATTGCTTTATTTTTCGAAACTTTGTCTCTTATGGTAGAATATTAACCTTTCTGATACTAACTCACCTTTTTGGTTGGAAATTAATTTTTCAAATTGAAAATTACTTTTTTTATTTCAAATTAATTTTTTAAATTGAAAGTTGAACTATTCTACTTTTTGTCGAAAATTGACCTATTTTGATGGAAATTTAATATTCTTGGTTGAAGATTCATCTGTTTGGTTGAAATTGTAATTCATTTGTTGAAAATTTGTCTTTCTTGATAAAACAACATAAACAATTAACAATAAAATTGAATTCTTCTTTTAAATTGAAAATTTAACTTCTGAGTTAAAAATTCATTTTTCTGGTTGAAGATTCATTATTTTATATAAAAATTAATCTCTCTGCCCAAAAATATATCTATTTAATTGAAAATTCTTTTTTTAGTTCAACTAGCTTTCAAATAGCAATTTAACTTTTCCATTTTTTCGAAAAGTCACCTTTTTTATTAAAATTTAATTTTCTTGGTTGAAAATTCATCCGGTTGGTTAAAAATTTAACTCCTCTATTCAAAATTCATCTAATTTGTTAAAAATTTTCTCTTTTCGAAAGAAGATTCAACTATTAGGTTAAAAATTAATTTTTTTCGGTCGAAACTTCATTATTTTAGTTAGAAACTCATTTCTTTGCTTGAATATTCAACGATTTTTTTTCTTAAATTCGTGGTTTTTTGTAGTGAAAATTGCTTTAGTCATCTGAAGATTCAACTGTTTTATTTTTGGTTCAACATTTATGGTTCTGAAATCTTCTCATTCAAAAAAAAAAACCTTACAAATAAGAATAAAAAAAATTAAAAAATTTGTAGAAGACATTTTAATCTTCTTGGTTAAAAATGTATTCTTTTTGTTAAAAATTCAATTATTCGACTAAAAATTCAACAATTTTCTAAAAAAATTATTTTTGATTTTCGAAACTCATGTATTTCATTGAAAGTTTGTATTTATTGGTAGAATATCAATCTTGTTGGTAGCAATTTTTTTTGTTTTCAAAATTCAACTAATTGGTTGAATTACTTCGTTTGAAATTCACTTTTTGGTTAGAGATGAATCATTATAATTGAAAATTTATTTCTCCAGTTGAAACTAAACAATTTTTCAATCTTTTTTTTTTGGAGGGTTTTGATTAGAAATTAAAAACTTTTCTCATCAGAAATTTATTTTCAATTTTTGGTTGGAAATTTATTTTTTAACTGAAAATTCAATTGTTCCAGTTGAAGATTCTTCATTTTAGTTTCAAATTTATATCTTTGGATGAATATTTAACTATTATTAAAAATAGTTGTGAAGAAAATCTTCTCGTCTCTCCGTAGCTTATTTGGTTAAAGCATCAGACCGGAAATCTGAAAGACTTAGTGTTCGAATCCCAGCGGAGCAAGAGAGCTTTTTTCACAACTTACAAAATTAATAATCAATATTCAAAAAATATGGATTTATGACCAAGTAGACAAAAAACATGAATATCGTATTAATTACTATTTCGCTGGTCAAAAACCATAACATCAATTGATAAAAATCTCTCTCATGTTGGAATGATTAAAAATTATTCTTACAATGACATTGAATGACGTCGACACTCATCTTGTAGGAGTTGTGAAAAAAATCTTCTCGTCTCTCCGTAGCTTATTTGGTTAAAGCATCAGACCGGAAATCTGAAAGACTTAGTGTTCGAATCCCAGCGGAGCAAGAGAGCTTTTTTCACAACTCATAAAATTAATATTCAATATTCAAAAAATATGGATTAATGACCAAGTAGACAAAAAATATAAATATCGTATTAATTACTATTTTGCTGGTCAAAAACCATAACATCAATTGATAAAAATCTCTCTGATGTTGGAATGATTGAAAATTATTCTTACAATTACATTGAATGACGTCGACACTCATCTTGTAGGAGTTGTGAAAAAAATCTTCTCGTCTCTCCGTAGCTTATTTGGGTAAAGCATCAGACCGGAAATCTGAAAGACTTAGTGTTCAAATCCCAGCGGAGCAAGAGAGCTTTTTTCACAACTTACAAAATTAATAATAATATTCAAAAAATATGGATTTATGACCAAGTAGACAAAAAACATGAGTATCATATTAATTACTATTTCGCTGGTCAAAAACCATGACATCAAATACTAAAAATCACTCTCATTTTGGAATGATATTGCAAGTATATTGAATGACGTCGACATTCAACTTGTAGGAGTTGTGAAAAAAATCTCTCTAGCTACGCTGGGATTCGAACACCAGGTCTTTCAGATTTCGGATCTGATGCTTCAGCCAACTAAGCTACGGAGAGATGAAAAGATTTT
Source organism: Andricus quercusramuli (assembly GCA_932178445.1). Classification (NCBI taxonomy): domain Eukaryota; kingdom Metazoa; phylum Arthropoda; class Insecta; order Hymenoptera; family Cynipidae; genus Andricus; species Andricus quercusramuli. Next base: position 135,459 of record CAKNXH010000377.1, read on the forward strand.
CTTCAAAATTCCTATCCCAGCGGAGCTAGAGAGATTTTTTTCACAACTTATAAAATTAATAATCAATATTCAAAAAATATTGATTTTAGACCAAGCAGACGAAAAACATCAACATCATATTAATTAATATTGTGCTGGTCAAAACCAAAAACATCAATCAATAAAAATCTCACTAATGTTGGAATGATTAAAAATTATTCTTAAAAGTACATTGAATGACGTCGAAAGTCAACTTGTAGGTTTTGTGAAGAAAATCTTCTCGTCTCTCCGTAGCTTATTTAGTTGAAGCATCAGACCGGAAATCTGAAAGACTTAGTGTTCAGACCCCATCGGAGGAAGAGAGATTTTTTTCACAACTTGAAAAATTAATAATCAATATTCAAAAAATATTGATTTTAGACCAAGCAGACGAAAAACATCAACATCATATTAATTAATATTTTGCTGGTCAAAAACCATTACATCGATTAATAAAAATATCTCTCATGTTGGAATGATTGAAAATTATTTTTACAATCAGACTGAATGACGTCGACACTCAATTTGTAGGAGTTGTGAAAAAAATCTTCTCGTCTCTCCGTAGCTTATTTGGTAATCAATATTAAAGAAATATTGCTTTTAAAGTAAGTAGACAAAAACATCATAATAATTATTATTTAATGTGCTCCATATTTCTTAATTTGTACGAGGTATTTCAAATGAAACGAACATTGAACATCCCAACAATGTGAAATTACATTGAAATCTTGGATTGTTCGATTTCGCTCTGGAAGTAATAACGTGGAAACTATGACTCGAAGTGAAACTTGCTTCTGGCTGGAAAATTAGTTCGCGAGAGTATCTCCTCTCCTCGTGAATTTCTGCCATCGCATTCGAGTCCAATTTTGCAGTTTCTGACATGAGAAAGTGTACTTACGTATGTATGTATATTACAAACATTACATTTCAATGTGAGAGGGAGTTATCTCCATCAACTTATCAATACTAAAACGTGAATAATTAACCCATCTGCAGATGTCTAGATGAGAATCTTCATTCTCGAATCGACATTGGCGTTTTTAAATTCAATTTTAAATTTGAATTTGTCGATACGTCAGATTTCTAACTGATCCATTCATCTGTCGTTAGTCAAAGGGTCTTGGGACCCTTGTATGAGTCTCGCGCGTTGACGGAAATATGGTGTCTAGAGTTCTTACCCAGAAAACGGAATAACTTTAAGATATCGTTATTTTTATCGTTTGCTGGAGCTCTTACAGAAACAACCAAAAGATATCTTCACATCTTCAAGAAGTTTTTCAATGCTATCTGAAACTTATTTCTTAAAGACGTCTTTTGATGTCTGTTAGAAAACTTTTAGAAAAGCGCGGGATGTATTTTCAGAGATAACTTAAAGACATCTTTGAAGATATCGTTAACGATACATTAAAAAAAAAAGGCACGTGGTGCAGGAGCTGGCGGGTGCGCGATATGGAGAATTGATAAATATTTTTGTATCGTCATGTATTCCTCGTTATGTATTCCCAACCTCTAATTCAGTTCTAAAAAAGGCTGTGAAAAGAAAAGTGAATCAAGAACAAACGAGTAAACGTATAAATTTTCTAAATATTAAAAGTGATTTATCCAGCACGTCGTGCTCCCAACCGCTAATACCTCTTTCTAGCTCTCTCATATTTTCAAAAAATGGGAAGTGTAATACAAGAAGAGAATTGGTTGAAAATAATTCGGTTTTTGTAGAAAATTCAACTACTTAGTTGGAAGTAACTACTCTGTTGAAAGTTCATTTATCAAAATTTATCTTTTTAAGTAGAAAATGAAAATATCTGGCTTAAAATTCCTGTATTTCATTAAAAAACCTCGAATTTTGTGAGAGAATATTTTTTTAATCTTCTTGGCGACTAATTCATCCTTTAGGTTAAAAATTCTTTTAAAAATTCAACTATTTGTTGAAAATCCGTGTTTTTTGGTAAAAAAAAGTTCTCTCATTAGGTGAAATTTCCTTTTTTTCGTTAAAAATTAATTTCTTTGGTTTAAAATTCATTCGCTGAAAATTCGCTTTTTTGCTTGTAAATTTATTTAACTAACTGAGAATTAGCCTAATTTATTTTTGGTAGAAAATTGATATTTTTAGTTTGAAATTTATGTATTTGGTTCGAAAATAAATTTTTTTTAGATGAGGATTTATCATTTCAGTTGAAAATTTACTTTAACTATTCCATTTTTTGTGGAAAATTTACCTTTCATTGAAAAAAATTAATCTTTTTCGTTAAAAAATTATCTGTTCAGTAAATAATTTAACTATGCTATTTTTTGTTAAGAATTCATTTTTTGTTGTTGTAAAAAACCCCTATTTAGTTGAAAATTCGTTTATTTTTTGTTGATAGAAAATTCATCTGTCGGACAGAAAAATCCACTATTTGGACAAAATTTCATATTTCTGGTTGAAAGTTCTTCATTTTTATTGAAAAAAAATCTCTTTGTTCGAAAATACGTTTATTTTTAGTTAAAAATTAATTTTTCAAGTAAAATCAAAAATTAAATAATTTTTCTGAAAACTCGTTTTCTTTTAAATTTACTTTTCTAATTGCAAATTGAAATATTATATTTCTTTTGTAAATCTATCATTTTTAGTATAAAATTTAATTATTTTGCTGAGAATTTTTTTTTTCTGCAAGTTGATTTTCTTCATTGAAAATTTCATTCTTCTGTTTTTGGTTCAAAAATCATTTTCTGTTATGAAGAAACAATATTTTTGTTATAAAAAAAATATTTTGGTTTGAAAATTCGTTTTTTTTCTGGTTTAATATATTTTTCTAAAATTTAAACTATTCTAAATTTGGTTGAAAATTGAGTTTTTCTAGATGAAAATTTATGAACTTTGTTGAAAATATGTCTTTTCCTGTTCAGTAGAAAATTCAACTATTCAATTTTTTTTGAATAATTCATTTCTTCCATTGAAAAAAAACTGTTTAGTTGAATTTTTTTTATAAAAAATTCATCTTTTGGATTGAAAAATCTACTACTTGAACAATATTTCATATTTTTGGGTGAAAATTCATTTCTCTCTAGTTGAAATTTAATTTTTTTAGTTGTAAATTAATTAATTTAGCTGAAAACTCGTTTTTTTTTTAAATTTTCTTTTCTAAATGAAAATTGAAATATTATATTTTTGGTCTGTAAATTTATCTTTTTTAGTTTAAAATTGAATTATTTTCTTCACACTTCCAAAAACGTATAGTTAAATTTTGAGTTAAAAAATTTATTTTCAATCAAAAAGAAAAGAATTTCTAACTGAAATAGTAAATTAATAAATTTTAATTTTTAATTTTTAAATTCACATTTTAATTTAAAATAATTTAGTTGACAAAATTCTTGGTTAAAAATACATGTTTTTGATTGATGATTTATCTATTTGGCTGAAAATTAAACAAACTTGTTAAATTTGTTTCTTTTTCGGTCGAAAACTTATTTTACTAACTAAAAATTAATTAAAATATTTTATTTCTGATCGAAAATTTATCTTTTTAGTTGCAAATTCATAAATTTTGATGAAAGTTAAATTTTTTTTTAGTTGAAGATTTATCCTTTTAGATAAAAATTCAGTTCATTTCTTTCATTTTTTGTGGACAATTTGCCCTTTTTGATAGAAATGTAATTTTTTCGTTAAAAAATTATCTATTTTATAGAAATTTAACTTTTCTATTTTTTTTAGAAATTCATTTCTTTGGTTGGACAAAATAAATATTTAGTTGAAAATTTGTTTTTGTTGTTGAAAGAAAATTCAGGTTTTGGGTGGAAAATTCATCTAGTTGGTCAAAAATTCATAATTTCGGTTGATGATTTATCATTTTAGTCGAAAAACTTTTCCTTTATTCAAAATTTAATTTTTTCATTTAAAATTATGTTTTCGAGATAAAAATTAATTGTTCTAACTGAAAACTTAACTCGTTCATGTTTGGTTCATAATTTATTTTCTTATGTTAAAAATTCAAATATCTGGTTTAAAATTCCTTTATTTTATTGAAAACTCTAATTTTATGTGCATTGATAATATAATAAGCATTTATAAGCATTTTGAATATGGATTCAAAAAATCGTATTTTCTATCTTTATTAATAATAATTGCATTATTTGAATTCCGCGGGAAAACGTATCGCTTCTAGTTAGAAAGGGCGCTAAATTTGAATGACCTAGAAGATAAATAATAGTAATGCACAATAAATTTTGTTTTTGGATATATTTAAAACACTTTTTATATGTGTTTTCAAAACAAAAAGATGAATTTCGCACCAAAGAAATGAATTTTCAACTAAAATGATGGATTTTAAACCGAAAATATGAATGTGTAACCAAATAGTTGCATTTTCAACCAAAAAGATTAAATTTTCATCAAAAATACTAATTTTCAAAAAAGTTTATGAATTTTCATCTAAAAAAAATAAATTTTCAACCAAGATTTGGACAGTGGAAAATGCTAAATTTACAAACCAAAAATATAATATTTCAATTTGCAGTTAGGAAAGCAAGTTCAAAAAACGAGTTTTCAGCAAAATTAATTAATTTTTAACTAATAATTTGAATTTTCAGTGACAATGGAATAGTTATATCTTCAGTCGCCAGTTTGAAAAATGTCGTTTCGAGAAAAACGCGTTTTAAACTTCGGGTTACGCCAGTAACGGTAACGGTAACGGTTACGGTAACGCTGTTTCACCGCTGACACCTCAACTTCTCACTGCTGTAACTTTTCAACGACTTCGAATTTTAGAAAATTACTTTTACCAGTATATTCTATACATACTCTAGATTGGATTTATGTGACAAAAAAAAAATCGATTTTTTGAAACCATCACACGGGATAACCCCCTTAAGAACTCTAGAGGGCCACTTTCTGTCAAGAAGGTTTTGATTATTGTTATGGAAATTTTTTAAATTTGGAATATTGTCGAAAAGTCGGTTTTTACTCAGATTCTGACCAATTATTGTCAAAACCAACAAATGATGTTGTCGATCTACTACTATTGCAGGGTCTTTAAATAGGAATTTTATTGAAAAATGTTCATTGAATATTTGTAGCCATAAATAATATTTTAAAAATATTAATACATTTTATTAAAGTGTATGGAAGTTATGGTTTTATATATTTTGAAAATCGGCTTTCATAGTACAAATTTTTTACTGATATAATTAAAAGTTGATGCAAGAACAGAAAAGATGTGTTGATTCAAGACAAGTCGATTGACCTACAATCTTGATACATTTAAGTGAAGAATAAGGAAGCTATGGTAATGCATAATATTTGAAAATACGGTTTTTATAGACAAATTTTTTCTTCAACATGATTCCAGGTTGATGCGAAAATATCAAGGACTCCTTGTTTCGAGACGAATCGATTGACCTACAATTATAATACATTTTACTAAAGATTAGGGAAGTTATGGTAATTTATATATTTAAAAAATCGATTTTTATAGTAAAAACTTTATTATTTTCATATTTTAAGTTGATGCGGGAATAGAAAAGTTGGGTTCATTCAAGACGAATGGATTGACCTAAAACATTAATAGATTTTATTGAAGAGTATCAAAGCTATGGTAACTTATAATATTTGAAAATACGGCTTTTTATAGTAAAACATTCTAAATTAGCAGAATTCAAAGTTGATGCCACTATTCTAAAAAATTCCTTGGTTCGAGGCGAATCAATTGACCTATAACATTACTAAATTTTATTAGAGAGTAAGGATGTTATGCTAACGTATACATTTTGGAAATCCGTGTATTATAGTAGAACTTTTTTCAAAGATATAATTCAAATTTGATGCAAGAACAGAAAAGATGTGCTGATTCGAGACGAATCGATTGACCTACAATCTTGATACATTTAAGTGAAGAGTAAGGAAGCTTTGCTAATGCGAAACATTTGGAAATATTGTTTGTTATAGTTAAATTTTTTTCTTTAACATAATTCAAACTTGATGCAAGAACAAAAAAGTTGTGTCGATTCAAGACGAATGGATTGACCTATAAAATTGATACATATTATTGAAGAGTAACAAAGCTATGGTAATGCATAATATTTGAAAACAAGGGTTCTTATAGTAAAACTTTTCCTATTTTCATAATTCAAAGTTGATGCAAGAATATAAAAAAGTCCTTGGTTGGAGACGAATGGATTGACCTATAATATGAATAAATTTTATTAAGACGTAGGGAAGTTTTTGTGATTTATATATTTTCAAAATCCGTTTATTATAGTAAAACATTTTTCAAGGATATAATTCAAAGTTAATGCAACAACAGAAAAGATGTCTTAATTTGGAACAAAGCGATTGACCTACAATCTCAAGGAATTTTAGTGAAGAGTAAGGAAGCTATGATAATGCAAAATATTTCGAAATACAGTTTTTTATAGTAAAACTTTTATCTTCAACCTGATTCAAAGTTGTTGCAAAAATATTGAAGATTTCTTGGTTCGCGATAAATCGATTGACCTGCAACATCAATACATTTTATTTAAGAGTAGGAAAGTTATGGTAATTTATATATTTTTAAAAACAATTCTTTTTAGTAAAATTTTGTTTTCCAACATAATTCAAAGTTGATGCAAGGATATGAAATACTCCTCGGCTGAAGGCGAATAGATTGACCTACAATAATAATACATTTTTTCCGAGAGAAGGGAAGTTATGATATTAATATATATTTTTAAAATCAATTTTTGCAGCAAA
>CAKNXH010000377.1:152082-172052 GCA_932178445.1 Andricus quercusramuli
AGTATAAAGTATAAAGTATAAAGTATAAAGTATAAAGTATAAAGTATGGTAAAGAGGAATGGTAAAATGGGCAAGAAGCGTATTCAAATGAGTAAGAGGCGTGATAAAATGGGAAAAGATACGTGGTAAAATGAAAAAAGATGCGTGGTAAAATTAAAAAAAGATGCGTGGTTAAGAGAAAGGAGAGGCGTGATAAAATGGGAAAAGAGGCGTGGTAAAATGGGAAGAGTGGCGTGGTAAAATTTGAAAGAGGCGTGGTTAAATAGAAAGAGAGGCGTGGTTAAAATGAGAAGGGACGTGATTGAATGGGAAAGAGAGGTGGTAAATGGGAAAGGGGCAAGGTAAAATAGGAGAGAGGCGTGGTAAAATATGAGATAGACGTGGCTAATTAGAAAACAGGCTTAGTAAGATAGGAGAGAGGCGTGGCTCAAAAGACTATGAGTGTTGTCAAATGGGAAAGAATAATAATGTTTCAATTTCAATAATATGGGCGTGGTATGATAAGAAAAAGGCGTGGTCAGGTACGAAAGATGTGTGGTTTGGTGGGAAAGAGCCGTGGTGTGGATGGAAAAGGCGTGGTATGGTAGGAAAAAGGCGTGGCATGGTAGGAAAAAGGCTTTCTATGATAGAAAGAAGGCGTGATAAGGTAGGGAAAAGGTGTGGTCAGGTATGAAAAAGGCGTGGTGAGGTATAGAAAAGGCGTGGTGAGGTATAAAAAAGGCATTATAAGGTAGGAAAAGGCGTGGTTAGATAGAAGAAAGGCGTGGTTAGATAGAAGAAAGGCGTGGTAAGATAGGGAAAAGTTGTTTTGAGGTAAGAAAGAGGCCTGGTAAGATAGGGAAAAGGCCCGGTAAGATAGGAAAAAAGGCCTAGTAGAATGAGAAAGAGGCGTGGTAGAATAGGAAAGAGGCATGATAAAATGGGAGAGAGGCATCCTAAAATGGGAGAGAGGCATCCTAAAATGAAGAGAGGCGTCGTAAAATGGAAAAGAGGCATGGTGAAATGGGAAAAGAGGCGTTATGAAATGGAAAAAAGGCGTGGTAAAATCGGAAAAGAGGCGTAGTAAAATGGGGAAAGAGGCATGGTAAAATGGAAAAAGAGGCGTGGTGAAATGGGTAAAAGGCGTGGTAAAATGGAGAAAAAGGCGTGGTAGAATGGAGAAAGAGGCGTAGTAAAATGGGGAAATAGGCGTGGTAAAATGGAAAAAGAGGCGTGGTGAAATGGGAAAAGAGGCGTGGTTATGTAGGAGGAGAGGCCTGGTAAACTAGGAAAAGAGTCCTGGTAGAATGGTGGATGACGCCTGGTAAAATGGGAAAAGAGGCATGGTGAAATGGGGAAAGAGGCCTGGTGAAATGAAAAAGTGGCCTGGTAAGATGGAAAAAGAGGCGTGGTAAAATGGGAAAGAGGCGTGGTAGAATGGGAAAATAGTCGTGGTGAAAAGGGAAAAAAGCCTGGCGAAATGAAAAAGACGCCTTTTAAAATAAGAAAAAAAGCCTGATGAAATGAGAAAAGAGGCCTGGTAAAATGGGAAAAGAGGCCTGGTAAAATGGTAGAAGAGGCTTGGTAAAATGGGAAAAGAGGCCTGGTAAATGGGAAAAGAGGTTTGGTAAATGGAAAAAGGGGCGTGGTAAATGAGAAAACAGGCCTGGTAAAATGTGAAAGAGGCCTTGTAAAATGTGAAAGAGGCCTGGTAAAATGGGAAAGAGGTGTGGTGAAATGGGAAAGAGGTGTGGTGAAATGGGAAAGAGGCCTAGTAAAATGGGAAAGAGGCGCGGTAAAAGGGGAAAGAGGCCTAGTAGAATGAGAAAGAGGCCTGGTAAAATGGGAAAGAGGACTGGTGAAATGGAAAGGTGGCCTGGTAAAATGGGAAACAGACCCGGTTAAATGAAAAAGAGGCATGTTTGAATGAAAAAAGATGCGTGGTTGAATGGGAAAGAGGGGTGGGAAAATTGGGAAGAGGCGAGATAAAATAGGAAAGAGGCGTGGTAAAATATGAGAAAGACGTGGCTAGTTAGAAAATGGGCTTGCTCAAATGGTAAAGAGGCGTGGCTAGATGGATTTCTGAAATCTTTTCAGAAATGAGGGCGAAAGGTCAGATACAAAGGGTATGTAACTCACGACATGAAAATTTCAATCCCTGATTCAGTTGGTTTTAGTTTATGTCTTTTGGTTTGAATATTCATCTTAAAAATTAAACTATTTGCAGTTAGGTTAAATAGAAAAAGTCGAAAATCACTAAAATAGGCGTGGTAAAATGGGAAAGAGGCATGGTAAAATGAGAAAGAGGCCTAGTAGAATGGGAAAGAGGCCTGGTAAAATGGGAAAGAGGCCTGGTGATATGGGAAAGAGGCCTGGTAAAATGGGTAAGAGGCCCGGCTAAATGAAAAAGAGGCATGTTTAAATGAAAGAATTGGGAAGGGGCGAGGTAAAATAGGAAAGAGTCATGGTAAAATATGAGAGAGACGTGGCTGATTAGAAAATGAGCGTGCTCAAATGGTAAAGAGGCCTGGTTGGATGGATTTCTAAAATCTTTTCAGAAATGAGGGTGGAGGGTCAGATACAAAGGGTATGTAACTCAAAACATGAAACATTTCAATTCCTGATTTAGTCGGTTTTAGTTTATATCTTTTAGTTTGAATATTCATCTAAAAAATTAAACTATTTTCAGTTAGGTTGAATTGAAAAAGTCGAAAATCAGCAAAATAGGCGTTGTTAAATAAGTAATGCGCTTCCCCAGAAAGGACAGGGGCGTGGCCAAATAAATGATTAGCGTGTCAAAATAGGAAAGAGGCATGGCTAAATAGACTATGAGCGTTGCTGAATGGAAAAGGATCATGCTTTAATAGGTGATAAGCGTGGTAAAATTGGAAAGAGGCGTGGTAAAATTGGAGAGAGGTATTGTAAAATTGGAGAGAGGCGTGGCTTTGTAGACGATGGGTGTTGCTGAATAGACAAGGAATTACATTCCGAATAGGCAATGTATGTGGTAAAGTAGGAAAGAGGCGTGGCCTGATAGATAATGGGTATTGCCAAATGGGGCAGGAATTAAGTTTCGTATGGGCAATGGGTGTGGTAGTATAGGAAAGAGCCGTGGCATAATAGAACATGGGTATTGCCAATGAAGAAAAGATCATATTTAAATAGGCTATTGAGGTTGTGCAATAGGAAAGTCGTGTGGTAAACTAGAAAAGAGGCATAGTAAAATAGGAAAGGGAAGTGATAAAATAGACAAGAAAAGGGGTCCAGCTGGAGGAAGGAGTGGTAAAATAGAAAAGAGGAGTTGTAAAATACAGAAGATAAGTGATGAAATAGGAAAGGGGCGTCGCCAAATAGGAACAAAGTTTTGAATGGTCAATAAGGCGTGGTAAAATAGGCAAGAGGTGTGGCTTGACAGACTATGGGCGTTGCTAAAGAGGCACGTTTAAATGAAAAAAGATGCTTTTTTTGAATGGGAAGGAGGTGTGGGAAAATTGAAAAGGGGCTAGGCAAAATCAAAAAGAGGCGTGTTAAAATATGAGAGAGGCGTGGCTAATTAGAAAATGGGCGTGCTCAAATGGTAAAGAGGCGTGGTTAGACGGATAAGCGAAGAAATCATTCCAATTCCCTCAACATATTTGTGTCTCATCATTTCTAGATGACTCTTTGTCTTCCCTGAGATAGACAAACGTTTATTTAGAATTGGCAGTAATTATTCTGTCACTCTCAACATTAAACGACCCTCCGCTTGTGGCCTCGTTTTTCATTCCAGCTCCTGGTCGACAGACGTAATTTCACATTCAGCACCTACAGAACAATGTAATTAACCAGCTCCATTCGCCTTTGTTAAGGCGATGCGATGGTCCGCATGGCGCGGTGCGGCGTCGCTAAAGGAAATAAAGCATTTTGGCGTAGCATAATTTTCGTTCTTCCGCCATACCAAGTGAGACAATGCAACGACAAAGTCAAGCAGGAACCACGGGCTCAACCGACCCAGAAAACAGGGATGAGATTAACAGGGCAGCCCAATAAAATCATGGGGACGCAACTCCTCAAGGGAAATTAAACTTTCGTCATGCTTCATCAACTCAAAGGACACAATCAACCCTTTTCCGCCCTGAAAAAATAATCTTACACTCTACACCAAGGCAACTTTCAACAAAATAAAATTTTCAAAAAAATAATGGTAAGACGTTATCCCAATGAAAGCATTGCTATATTCAGACCAACATAAAATGTTTTAGAAAACGTTAAATTCTTAACAAATAGTTGAATATCCAATCAGAGCGATGAATTTTTAACAAACGGAAAAATAAGTTTCAATAAAATAGTTAAATTTCCATCCAAATAAATTTCAAATCAAGCAAAACGGTGGATCGTGAACCGAAAAAAAATTTCAACAAAGTAGGTGGATTTACGGCTAATACAGAAACATTTTTAACCAAGAATGGTTCAGTAGTATTATCAGTTGAAAAGTAAGTATTTTCAAACAAAAAAGACGAATTCTCAACAAAAATTTTGTATTTGATATTTCAACCAAATAAGATTTTAATTTTTCATAAAAACGGTTAAAATGCAAACAGACGAATTTTCAATAAAATAGTTAAATCCTCAACCAAAATTTCTGCTAAAAGTATTGAACTGTAAGACAGAAAAATTGAAATGAATTTTAAGTGAAAAAGATCAATTTCCAACCAAAAATGAAACAGTTGAATTATCAATTGAAAAAATTAATTTCTAATTAAATAGAAAACCGTTTTTCAACAAAATAGTTTAATTTCTATCCAAAAGGGAAATGGTTCTTCCAAGGACCAGAGGAAACTGTTTAGGAAACGTTATCTTTTCTAACAAAATATATGAATTTTCAGCGAATATTTAAATTCTCAACCGAAGGAGATGGATTTTTGACTAAAATGATAAACCTTCAACAACTACAAAAAAATTAATTTTTAACCAAATGATTGATCTTTCAACCAAATAGTTACATTTTTAACTAAAAAAGATCGAATTGAATTGAAAAAACAGAAAAGATGTGTTGATTCAAGACAAATCGATTAACCTATAATGATAATACATTTTACTGAAGAGTAAGAAATCTATAGTAATGCATAATATTATGCATAGTATGAATAATATTATGCACCATGTAATTATAAATAAAATTTGGAAATCCTCAAGATCAAATTCACAGCTAGTTTCAGAAATTTTTTGTTCTCTTCATTTATTTAATTATTAAAATCATTTAATCCTCATCTCAAAAGCTTTTACAGAAGCCCCTTCGTTTTTTTCTCGAAAATGTAATCTCTATAAAATCTCAAATTTTAATGTATTCACTTCTGGTTGTATAAAGTTTGCAAAGATTCTGAATATCTGAAAACTTTCATGACAAAATCTATTCACAGTTTATGGGCACTCAATCGATATACATTTTATTATTCATGGAAAGTTTCGATTTGAGATATTTTCATAAGAAGTATGTTGAGTGACTTTGACTGTTTTCAGGAAACTCTGTCGAGTTGTCACATGAATGAGTAAAAGCAGTTTCCTCCACTGTTCTGGAAATAGATGTCACCAGAGATAAAAAATTCGATCAGTTTAGATATACTCGCGAGACATGATAAGAAAAGTTTCGATCATCTTGTCCACTTTAAGTAAGTAAACCTTCCACTTGTCATGAAATAAAAGCGTTTCTGAAATATTCAACTATTTTCTCTGACATTTTTGACTATGCATAATGTATTCTAATTGAATAGGATTATCTTAGCTTTCTTTAGTATCGGTCTACAAATAAAGTTGATTCGATTGACCTTTAAGAAGCTTGTTAATTAATTATTGTATCATTACGAGCGAATGATGCTATCCGTTGTTTAAATATCTAAATTACTAATCCTTCAAAGAGGATCATTATTTTCCTATAGTTTTAAGGATATCAGTGTACTGTTCATTTATTTGATTATAAAGTATGGTATAATATTATAATTTTATATGCAAGACTGACAGCATAGAAAGGACAGAAAAAATGTGTTGATTCAAGACAAATTGATTGACCTATAATAATAATATATCTTATTGAAGAGTAAGAAAGCTATATTAATGCATACTATTATGCACAGTATGCATAATATTATGCATAATATTATGCACAGTATGCATAATATTATGCATATTATGCATAATATTAATACACTTTATTGAATATTAAAGGAGTTATGATCTTTTCAAGTTTTCGAAATACTATAGAACTATAGGACTTTTCCGTTCCCTTTTTCAGTTCGAAAAATTATAATTTTGAATACAAAATTCGATTTGTTGAAGACTTGCTTATTGACCCATTCAGTTTTTATAAACTTTGATACCAGAATTGTCGAATAATTATTTTTGGTATAAAAATTCATTTTTTTGAGGCTCTTTCTTATTAATGTACGGAGGACTTTCAATTGGAAAGGCTTGAAATTAACAATAAATTAAAATATTTAAATAACTAGTCTTTCAAATTGCATCCATTTTTGAAATAAAATGTAGTAAAGGACCCTAAGGGCCACCATCCTAACCATACATTCTGCTTTTGTTTTGTATTCTTAAGGAGTTCAAATACGTTTTTAGGATTTGACTTATATTTGAGACGGCTCGCAATGTCGATCGAGACATAACAAATTGGAAAATAAGATATGTGCGATGACACAAGGCGAGTAGGAACGGGCAATAGAAGATGTGTGGCGTGTGTTTTATTGGCTTGCTGGATAAATGGAAGCTCATTTCACGACCCCTAACTTGGCCATAAAAATGATAAAGAAGGGTATCGCCTGGCACAACCCGTGCAAAATATAAAAATACATACATATGGAAAAGATACATGCGTTTCACATCGGAAATCAATGCGAAAGCTGGAGGCGACTCGATAGCTCTGAGTCAACAAATCGATTATCCGAAAATAACACATTTTTCCAACTACTTGTGTCAGTGAAATGGAGTATGATTGATTGGTTGATTAATGGACTTTATTCAATTTTATCATGTCCTCATCCAGCGCCTAGCACTGAATCATTTTTGTATCAAGCAAGCAATAACTCAAACATTTTGCTTCCTAATAGAGGAAGCTTTGTTATGGTAACAATTTCCTGAATTTTTAAATTTATTTGATCAAACTTTCCTACATTTAAAAATGTCTAATATAATGTTTGTGGGTGAGTATGAAAGAACAAAAAAGGTCTATTGATCAGAGACAAATTGGTTGACCTATAATATTACCAGATTTTATTGAAGAGCATGGAAGTTATGGTAATGCCTACTATGTGAAAACACGTTTTTTAATGGTCAAACTTTTTTCACTAACATATTTCAAAGCTGATGCAAGAACAGAAAGAATGTGTTGATTCGAGACGAATGGATTGACCTTTATTATCCGTACATTTCATTGAAGAGTAAGGAAGCTATGGTCATGAATGATATTATGTATATTATGCATAGTTTGCATAATATTATGCATAGTTTGCATAATATTATGCATAGTATGCATAATATTATGCATAGTATGCATAATATTAATACACATTATTGAAGATTAAAGGAGTTATGATCATTTCAAGCTTTCGAAATACTATACAACTATAGGACTTTTCCGTTCCCTCTTTTAGTTCAAAAATCATCATTTCGAATGACTCAATTGATCTACAATATTGATATATTTTATCGGAAAGTAGGGAAATTATGGTAATTTATATATTTTTAGAATGGATCTTTGTAGTTGAAATTTTCTCATTTTCATAATTTCAAGTTGATGAGAGGATAGAAAAGTTGTGTTAATTCAAGTCAATTCGATTGACCTAGAACATTGATACATTTAATTGAACGTTAAAGAAGCTATGGTAATTAGGGTGGTTCTTATTTATACTTTGAGAATTTTTTTCTTGAATTTCTCTGCTCTCACTCCCCAATTTTGTTTGAATTCCCCATAAAAAATCTCCTTCAAATTTGAACAAATTCGTTTAATATTTATGGGTCGCGGGAAGACCATAAAGTTTCCCAATGATTTAACATGGGAAAAAATCAGCTTTTTGGAAATCTAATATTTAAACCTGATAATATGTTACAAACAATTCTGTGTTCTAGTATATTGTTTAGAATTTGTCAGAGAATAAGAATCAATCATAAATTTTGAGGTTGAATAATTTCAAGCCACTCTTATGGGTCCCCAAAGAAAACCCCATAAGTGACAAATGTGAATTTTACGTAATATTGCGGTTTATTGACGCTTTTTAAACGTTTTTTCAGATAAATAATCATTGATCAGTAATTTAAGAATACCCAGTCATTTCTTAACAAATATTCAATTGTTTAAACAATTTAAATTTGTCTAAATATTTGTTTTTTCAGCTAATTCGCTAAATGAACGTATTTTCTACACATTATGAGTTATTTAATCAATAATAACAATGAAATGATTTGTTTAAATAATTTCACAAATATTTATGTAATACGTATTTGTTCAAGTATATATTGTACCTGAAAAAAAGAAGGAGAAACATTTTCTCACTACATTTTCGACCAATGTTAATATTTTTAAGTACTAATTTGTGCATCATGAATGCTCGTAGATGTTTAAACAAATTAAAATTTGTTAAAATTTTTTTTTTTCTATTTTTTGTTGCTATTTTTTAAAAGATTGACATATTTGTATGTTTTACTTTGCTTTTCAAAAATACTCTTAAATGTTTAAACAAATTATCATTGTTTAAACAATTGAATATCAGTTCAAAAATGACTGGGTTTTCTTGAATTGCTAATCAATGATTATTCATGTGAAAAATACTTTCAAAAAGCGTCAATGACCCGCAACGTTACGTAAAATTCACATTGGTCACTCATGGGGTTTTCTTTGGGCACCCATAAGAGTGGCATGAAATTATTCAACCTCAAAATTTATGATTGATTCTTATTCTCTGGAAAATTCTGAACAATTTACGGAAACACGGAATTATTTATAACATATTATCGCGTTTAAATATTAGATTTACGAAAAGCTGACTTTTTCCCATGTTAAATCAATGGGAAACTTCAAGGTCTTTGCGTGACCCTTAAATATTAACCGATTTTGCTTAAATTTAGAGATTTTTCTTTTGAGAATACAAAAAAAAACTGGTTGTCGAGAGCAGAGAAATTCGAAAAGTGAAAAATAAGGGCCGCCCTAATGGTAATGATTGTTATTTGAAAAGATGGTTTTTTATAGTAAAACTTTATTCACTAAAATAATTGAAAGTTGATGCAAGAACAGAAAAGATGTGTTGATTCAAGACAAATCGATTGACCTATAATAATAATACATTTTATTGAAGAGTAAGAAAGCTACGGTATTGCATAATATTATGCATAGTATGCATAATATTATGCATCATATAATTATAAATACAAAGTGGAAATACTCGAGGTCATATTTTAGCAATTTTCAGAAATTGCTGCAGATCCGCGCCTAAAATACAATTTAAAAATAATTAAATTTTAAATTATATTCAATTTTCATAATTTTTTGTTTTTTGTTACAGGTGAGTTCACTTTCGCATCTATAGGCTGAGAATTTTTGTAAGTAACTGTTATAATTTTCCGAAGAGATATCAGAGCTCGAAAACACAATTTGGTTGAAAATTCGTCTTTTCTAATTTAATTGAACTATTCTTCATTTAAAATCAAAATTTTTTTCTTCTTCATATATTAATCATCAAATTTGTCGTTGAGAATTCATTTTTTGATGAAACACCGAATACTAATGAATTTTAGTTTAGTTTTATTTTAGAATTTTTAGTAGTAGAATTTTAATACTAATGTTAAAATACTTTGTAAAAAATACATTTTTATGAACATTCCTAATTTCAGTTGAAATTGAACTATTTGGTTGGAAATTAATTTTTTGTTTCTCAAATTAATATTTTTGATTTAACTATTCTTCCAGAAATTCGTTTCTTTTAAATTAATTTTTCTACCGGAAAATTCAACTATACCATTTTTTGTTAAGAATTTTTCCTTCATAAGCTAAAAATTTAATTTTCATAAAAATTTATAAACTTTGTTGAAAATTCATCGAATTAGGTAGAAAATTAATCTGATTTTTTTTAAATCCAGAAATTAAAGAATTTAATTATTTTTTTGAAAATTCAAGCATTTGGTTAAAAATTCATGTATTTGATTGAAAATTCATTATTTGGTTGATAATTCAACTATTTTGTTGAAAATTCTTTTTTTTAAGTTTCAAATAAGTATTTGGTTGAGAATTCACTTACTTTCTCGAAAATTTGTTTTTCGGTAAAAATTAATATTTTTGGTTAAAAATTCATCTTTGTAATAAACTCAATTATTCTGTTAAAGTTATCTTTTTCAGTTGAAAGTTCAACTGTTCTGTTGAAAAATCCTTCTTACCAACTTACTTGTTAGTTTTTTTATTGAAAGCTCAACTATTTGATTAAAAAATTTTGTTTTTGTGGAAAACGAATTGCCTCATTTGAAATTTTAATTATTTCTTTCAAAATTTAACCATTTTGTTAAAACAAAATTTTTCGATCAAAAATTGAA
Organism: Andricus quercusramuli; assembly: GCA_932178445.1. Classification (NCBI taxonomy): domain Eukaryota; kingdom Metazoa; phylum Arthropoda; class Insecta; order Hymenoptera; family Cynipidae; genus Andricus; species Andricus quercusramuli. The sequence goes on from CAKNXH010000377.1 coordinate 162,619, forward strand.
ATGTTTCGTTAAATTTTTTTTATTTGGATAAAACTAATTTTTTTATCTGAAAATCATTCCATTTTTGGTGGAAAATTTTTTCCTTCATACGTTGGAAATTCAGCTATTTGGGCGAAAATTGATGTATTTTGTTAAAAATTTATCATTTTGGTTGAGGATTCAACTATTTGATAGAAAATTTATTTTCCCATAGGCGAATCAAACTGGTTGAAAATTTTGTTTGTTTGTTGAAAATTCAACTATTTGGTAGAAAATTCTTGTACTTTGTTGAACAAAAAGTTTTTTTCTGTTGTAAAAAATTAAATCTTCCTAGGGTAAAATTCAGCGATTTTGTAAAATATTCCTCTATTTTCTTGAAAGTTCAATTATTTTTGTTGAAAAATTAATTTTTTTGTCCAATTTATTTTTTTAAATCAAAAATTAGACCTTGATTTCAGAATTTAACTATTCTTCTGGAAATTAGTATTTTTTTCTGTTAAAATTTTTTCCTTCTTCTGAAAATTGAACTATTCCATTCTTCTTTTAAATTTTGTCCATTAAAAGTTGAAAATTCAACTATTTTATGAATAATGTATATATTTATTTTGTGGAAAATTCGTAAATTTGGATAGGAAATTAATCTCATTTGTTAAAAATTTGTCTATTTTAGTAAAATTCGACTAGGACGAAATTTCTTTGTATGAAAATTAGTTTTTCAAACTGAAAATTCAACTATTCCAATTTAGATTGTGAGCTTAGTTTTTTAGTTGAAAATGCTATCATTGGATGGAAAATTTGTTTTGTTGGAAAAAATTGATCTACTTATTTGAAAATTCATCTTTGCAGGTTAAAAATCCATCTATTCGATAAAAAAAATCAACTATACTGTTAAAATTTTTAATATTTTGTTGAAAATTTAATTGTTTTGTTGAAATCATGCTTTTTTGTCAAAAATTCTACTCTTTCGTTCGAAAAATGTTTTTTTTTTCATTAAAAATGAATTTTTTTCTCGTCTGGATGTGTAGTTACTTCATTTTTTATTAAAAACGTTTTTTTTTCTTTTGTTTTCCATTGTAAGCTGAGAGTTCAACTATTTTTTTGAAAATTAATGTATTTTGTTAAAAATATTCCATTTTGGTTAAGGATTCAACTTTTTTAGTTAAAAATTATTTTCTTATAGATGAGCTGAACTGGTTGGAATTTCTTTTTCTGTTCGTTGAAAATTCAACTATTTGGTTGGAAATTATTGTATTTTGTTGAAATTTCATTTTTTTTGTCAAGGGAATCAAATCTTCTTATGTTAAAACTTAACTTTTTCATAAAATACTCCACTATTTTCTTGAAACTATTCAATATTTAACAAAAAAGAACAATATTTTTCAAACGAAAAATTTTCGTTTTTGACCAAAATTGAATTTCCAGCAAAATCAATAATATTTCAACGAAACAGTTGAATTTTTTACAAAGATGAATTTTCAAGCAATAATATTAATTTTCCACAAAAAAAAATCCAAAAAAGTACCTGAACTTTAAACCAAAGACTTACTTGAAACTAAAAAAAAATAAAGAATTTTCAACAAAGTATATCAATTTTTTTTGACATAGTTTAATTTTTATCTTATGAAGGAACAATTTTTAACCAAAAATAGTATAGTTGAATTTTCAGGTAGAAAAAATACTTTTTTATAAAAAAACGAATCTCCAAAAAAATAGTTGAGTTATTAAATAAACTGTTTGATTTTGGATCAAAGTAGTTCGATTTCTAACAAAAAATATGAATTTTCGACACAAAATTTAAGTTTCTGCCAAATAGTTAAATTTTCATCTGAAATCATGAATCTTCATAAAAACTTTTTTTAAACAGTAGTTTAGCTTCAAGCCAAGCAGTAGATGTTTCATCAAAAAATGAACCCTCAACGATACATGTGATGGTTAATATTTCAAAAACCAAATTTCCATTCCAAATGAAGAATTGAACTATTTGGTTGAAAATTCTTGTACATTGTTGAAAAATTTTTTGAGTAGAAAATTAAATCTTCTTAACTTCAAATTTAGCTATTTTATAAAAAAATTCTAGTATTTTCTTGAAAGTATTTGATATTCATGTTTCATTTTTTGACCAAGAAAAAAAAAAATCTTTGCACAGCTAGGGGAAAAGTGTTTCAAAGTATCCTTGGAAATAAACTCCCTCGATTTATGCCTCTTCATTTTTAATGCCGAATAAGTGAAATAAACTTGGTAAATAGCCTATACATAAAAAATCTGATTAATGTGGCACTTAGGGCATTTCAACGACGTTATGAAATAAGAATCGACCTCGAGTGCTTCATCATTAAGCATAAAAGTGCGATAAGAGGCTACTAAAGAGAGGTGCCGTAATCTAGCAAAACGGCTATAAAATGAATCTACTTGTATCGCGATTCGCCGGAGGTCAATTAATGTCTTCTATTTCTCTTTCCCTTTGTTCGCTCATTTTTCCCTCCTACAATTATATTTTCCCGACGTTCTTTTTGAACATCTCCTAGAGCAAGATAAGCCAAAGAACTGGTGCAAAAGAAGCGAGGGCGTTCCATTGTAAATGTGTAAACGAATTACGGAAGTTCTTTGAAGACTTCCAGAGGAGAGTGGGTCAGAGTGGATGAAGAACTGGACAAAAAGGAGCAAGTGGAAAGGTGGAAAAAAGTAAGTTAGGCATTAGGGGTCTTTGTGTTGCACACCAAAAAAAAAAAAAAAAAAAACATTGGTCAACATACATTTTCTGTTCTCTTTGTGTGATGTATGAATTCGCAGTTGGGATGGAAGAAGAAAAATATTAGCATCGCTTTTCCAATTGTGCATTTTGTGATTCATCATGGATTCGAAAACGAGATGATGCTTTTCTTTGAAATATCAATAATTTTTTTTTTTTTTGTAAAATACATTTACTGCTACAATTACGATTGGATTCACAACTCTTGATACAGTTGTCAACTGTCTTCTGTGTTTTTATCCAACTTTGGTATAAAATTTATCTTTGGGATTCACTGCCTGCTTAATAGCGCGTGAAATTACATTACTACATTATCTCAGCCAAGTCCTGCGTGACGTTACATCCCAGAATGAATATCCTGATTTGAAAGCTTTTCGGATAATTAACTGTTACTACTGCAGCGAATTTTACATTTTTAATCGATTGGAATTTTCGACTCAAATGATGACTGGAAAAAATAATACATTTTTAACAAAAGTGTTCAACATTCATAAATAGTTGAATCTTCAATGAAAAAGATGCTAATTAGCCAAGAAGTTTAGTATACTACCGAAGAAGAACAATTTTCTATAACATTGATCTTTCAGAGCATCAGATTGTCCTTATTCGAAGGTTTTTAAACAATGATAAAAAACATGAGAACAAATTTTCTATTTTCATTGATCAACAAACTGATGTTCCAAAGCAAAATTTGAATTTACACAAAATTTCTGAAGAAGAGAGAGATTGTAAATTTAGCAGATATTCAAATTTCTGAGTTACAGATATTATCAGATTAGTTGGAGGTTTTAGTAACCATGTGATGAAAAGTAAGTCAAAACAAATGATGGGAATAGTCAAAGATGTTGAATCAAGTATCCACAAAATCCAATATTAGATCATCAGGATTTCCGAAACAAGGTTTTACACTTGTGGAAGAGCTTTGTTGATATGAATTGTTTGCACATTAGTAGTATTGATCGTAAAATTTTTGAAGATTTCATGATAACAAAATTTTTTTGCAAAAACAGCCCGGATGTAATTTGCATGAATGCTGATAAAGGCAATATCAGTGTTAGTATTAGGAAATCAGATTATATTAGGGATATGGAGGATTTACTTTTCAATCATGATAGCTTTGATAAATTCAATGGTAATCCGTTAAAACAATTATGAAGACATTTTAAAAATTCTAGACACTTGAATGGAGAATGGACTTCTAGAAAAAGATATAAGATGGAATGATAAGTACCAAAGACACAGTTCTTGCCAGATGTTATGGTTTGAGAAAGAGTCATAAAGATGGCTATCCTTTAAGAACAGTCATTTCAGCTATCAACACTCCCACGAAATTTTTGGAACAACATTTCAATTTGATTTTTAAAGACTCCATCACAACTTTAAAATACAATTTTTAAAAATAGCTAGGAATTCAAAAAAATTATTGTTCACAAAACTGTTCCTGATGACCAGGTAATCATTTCTTTCGATGTTGTTGCAATGTTTCCGTATATATTCCTGGAATGCAAATTCAGATAGATGGAACAATTTAAAAACAAATAATCGATTGTGTCAAAAAGATTTTATTACAGGTGTAGCTTCTCATTATGAACTCAACTCATATTAAATTTGATGGATCTGTTTATAGACAAAAGTTTAGCAAAAATAGTTATGGATGGTTGGAGGTCTTTGCTTTCAAAAAGCTACACCTTGTTCGGCTTTTTACTTTCCCTATGTCGATGACACAGTATTGTGTATTCCTCTAGCAACTTTGCAACCAGTTATTGATGCTTCTGAAAATTTTTCATCCAAGACTTCAATTTACCTATGATATAGAGAAGAATAATAAGGTCAGTTTTTTGAACATAGAAGTAATTGAAGATTAGGATGGAAATATTGTCACCAATTTGTATAGGGAAACTAAAGATTCAGGTAGAATTTTTAATTTCTTTCTGGCTCATCCTTTTCAAAACAAAATTGCAGTAATCAAAAACTTAGTTGACAGAGCTCTAGGTTTGTTTCACGTTTCATATCACAAAATAAATTTTAATATTGTTAGGAATATCCTCTTTCTTAATCAATACCCGCAAAAGTTAATTGTGAAACATATCGCAATTAGGATTCAACAAATCAAAAGCAAACAAAATAGCATTTCATCTACGGATAATCAGAAGGAATTGAGATTAGTTCTACATACAATAGTTCTTTCAATACTTTCTTTCTCCCGTTTTTTGGTCAAATTCCGAAAACTATTGAATTTGCATCTAAAAAATTCAAGATTCATACTATTTTTCGTATAGCCTTCAAAATAGATTTGATAATAACTTTGTGTAAATGTCCTTTAGTTGAAATTGAAAAAGGTGGTGTTGTTTATAACATCACTTTCTAGACATACAAAAAGGTTTGTTTACCATGAGTTTGACTGGGATAATTTTAAAATTTTACATAGTGACAGTATTTAGAGAAAGAGAGAATTCATGCGAATGATGTATATTAACAAACAAAATAAGTTGTCCCTAAATTTAAAAAATGGTTTGGATAAATTACAGAAATCCTTTTCTAGTCGGATTTATTACATTTAGCAATATGTTTTCAAGACAAAAGAAATAAAGAAGAGAAGGAAGAAGAATTAGTTGGTTGCCTTCTCATTTTTCTTTCCTCTTCTTCATTTTTGTAAAAAAGAAACAAATTTTTTTGTATTTAGGAATAGCAACAGGAGCAATTTGTGGTGATTGTTCAAATTTTATCGTTAGATTCTTGTTTCGTTTTCAGGAATTCTATACATTTTCCTAATTGCTGTTAAGTAATGTCACCAATGAAGCTTAGCAATAAAAAAGTATCCTCTAATATTTTTTGTTAATTTCGTGAACTGACAACCAAGCATCACTGGCAACATAATTTAGGAGAAAATCTGGAGAAGAAAAATGTTATCAATCATGCTAGCATCATTAGGATTCATGCTTCTGTTATCAAGTTCTTTGAATCCAATATGAATCTGTTTGTCAAATCTATCATCTAGATAGTTGTTCAGGAAAGGATAATTTTAGTAGTATTGTCTCTAATTTTGTGCGTCAATTGTTATTTATCATGTAATGAGTTCAAGATTCTGACAGTTTTATCAATCTCTTCTATAGCAATAACTAAAAGAATATCATCAACATATCTGACATAAGTCCATCAACGACAGCTAAGATATTTGAGATAGGCAAGCTGAGTGAGGTTTAAAAATTATTTTGTCAATATTGACGTGTCCAAATGAAAAGGTTCCGTCTCGAAGAACCCAAATGAAAAGGTTTCATCTCGAAGAACCCAAATGAAAAGGTTTCATCTCGAAGAACCCAAATGAAAAGATGCTAACTCGTTAAGACAAAATGAGAAGGTGCTAAGTCGCTTGGCCTATTAAGAAAACACTTTCGAACTCTTGTACCGGTGTTCCATAATGCATGTCCTTATTACGGAACAGCAAAGAAATGTGTTTTTTTTTAAATATTAATATGGCTTACTTTATGATGTTTCCTATATTAAATCGAACTTAATAGTACCATGAACTTTTATTTCAATCGTTTATAGAGATAAATGAATTGGATACAAGTTTTCGTTACAATTGAGAAACCTAACTTATAAAGGGTAGTTTTCGAGAACGAAGTGAATTATATTTTATTTTTGCTAAAAAATGTTTATTACAGGAAATGGATTTTTATTTAGGTAAATGAAAAAGAAAAAAAACCGTGAGGAATGATGCCAAAACTTAAGAAATTTGGTCAAAGTAAAGTGTAAATGAAATATTGGGCTAAGCACCCTTTTCGTTTTTTTTATTTTACCTAATAATAAATTCCTGTGTTTTATTGAATATTTGCGCTTTTTGGTCGAAAATCAATCATCTAAATTAAAAATTGATATTTTTCATTGAAAATTTAACAGTTTTTTTGTTTGTTTTCTCTGTTGACTGGAAAGTGTTTTTAATTCAAAACTCAACTATTATTGAAAATTTGTCTTTTTTGGTTGAATTTCGCTGTTTTTCATTTAAAATAAAAATATTTTTTGACATTCAACAAACATTGTTTGTTGAGAGTTTATCTTTTTTAGTTAAAAAGTTAACTCCTTAGTTGAGATTGCAACTCTTTTGTAAAAAATTAATTCTTTTCGTTGAAGATTCATCTCTGAATGAAAATTTAACGAGGCAGTTGAAAGTTAATTTTTTTTACTAAAAATTTAATTATTCCAGTTGAAAATTCGTTTTTTCGCTATAAATTAGTTTTTTGAAACTGAAAATTCAACTGATCTATTTTTTGTTGGAAATGAATCTTTTTTTGGACGGCAATGTAAATATTTGATAATTGACCTTTTTTATTTAAAAATTGAAATATTTAGTGAAAATCTCGTGTACTTTTTTGGTATAAAATTCAACTATTGCAGTTGAAGATTCATAATTTCAATTGAAAATTCTTTTCTGATTGAAAATCTAACGACCTTGTTGAAAATCGATTTTTCTAACTGAAAATTTCACTATTCCAGTTGAAAATTTCACTATTTTGTTGAAAATTCATTTTTCTGCTATGAATTAGTTTTCTCAAAAAGAAAATTTAACTATTCTATTTTCCGTTACAAATGTATCTTTTTCGGACGAAAATTCAACTGTTTTGCCAATTGATTTTTTTATTTAAAAATCGAAATATTTGGTGAAAATGCTTCGCACCTGTTTGCTATAAAATTCAACTATTCCAGTTGAAGATTCGTAATTTTAATTAAAAAAATTTTTCTGATTGAAAACGTAACCACCTTGTTGAAAATAAATTTTTATAACTGAAAATTTAACTATTACAGTTAAAAATTTCACTATTTTGTTGAAAATTCGCTTTTTTTGGTAGAAATTAGTTTGCTTGAACAAAAAATTCAAAATTGAGAAAATTTGGTAACAATTTCTTGTACCTTTTTGTTGTAAAATTCCACTATTCCAATCGAAGATTCATCATTTTAATTCAAAATTCCTCTTCTGACTGAAAATTTTACGAACTTGTTGAAAATCAATTTTTCTAAATGAAAATTTAACTATTCCAGTTGAAAATTTCATTATTTTTTTGAAAATCCGCTTTTTTGTTGTTGTTAGAAATTGGTTTTTTTGAACAGAAAATTCAAAATTTAGAAAATTTGGTGAAAATTTCTTGTGCCTTTTTGTCGTAAAATTCCACTATTCCAATTGAAGATTCATCAATTTTCATTGAAAATTCCTCTCTGACTAAAAATTTAACGACCTTGTTGAAAATAAACTTTTCTAACTGAAAATTCAACTATTCCAGTTGAAGATTTCACTATTCTGTTGAAAATTAATTTTTCTGCCATGGATTAATTTTCGTAAACAGAAAATTTAACTATTCTATTTTTGGTTACAAATGTATATTTTTTGGACTAAAATGTAACTGTTTCATAGTTGATTTTTTTCATTCAAAAATTGAAATATTTGGTGAAAATGTTTTGCACCTTTTTGGTATAAAACTCAACTATTCCAGATGAAGATTCATCATTTTAATTGAAAATCCCTCTCTGACTGAAAATTTAACGAACTTGTTGAAAATCATTTTTTCTAAATGAAAATTTAACTATTCCAGTTGGAAATTTCACTATTTTGTTGAAAATTCGTTTTTTGTTGTTGTTAGAAATTAGTTTTTTTGAACAGAAAATTCAAAATTTAGAAAATTGGTTGAAAATTTCTTGTACCTTTTTGTTGTAAAATTCCATTATTCCAATTGAAGATTCATCATTTTAATTCAAAATTCCTCTCTGACTGAAAATGTAACGAGCTGGTCAAGAATCAATTTTTCTAACTGAAAATTTAACTATTCCAATTGAAAATTCAACTATTTTTTTTGAAAATTCGTTTTTTCCGCTATAAATTAGTTTTCTGAAACAGAAAATTTAACTAATCTGTTTTTTGTTGAAAATTAATCTTTTTTTATCGGCAATGTGACGGTTTGATAATTGAGCTTTTTTATTTAAAAATTGAAATATTTAGTGACAACTTTTTGATATCTTTTTGGTATAGAATTCAACTATTCCAGTTGAAGATTCATCATTTCAATTGAAAATTTCTCTCTGACTGGAAATTTAACGAACTTTCTGAAAATCAATTTTTCTAACTGAAAATTTAACTATTCGAATTGAAAATTTAACTATTTTGTTGAAAATTCGCTTTTTTTGTTAGAAATTAGCTTTTTTGAACAGAACATTCAAAATTGAGAAAATTTGGTAACAATTCCTTGTACCTTTTTATTGTAAAATTCCACTATTCCAATTGAAGATTCATCATTTTAGTTGAAGATTCATCACATTTCATGAAAATTGAACTGTTAGATTGAAAATCCGTTTTTTTGTTGGTAAAAATTAATTTGTTCAACTTAACGTTCAACTATTCTATTTTTTGTTAAAAATTCATGAGATGTTTGCAATTAGGAAGAGGAATGTAAGCGAAGTTTATAACATTCTTAGAGGTTTCTTCGATAAGAACTGTAATAAGATCCTTTCTTTTGATTGTACTACTTGAGAAAATTCTTGTTCTTGTTCCGTTTATTATAGGTCCTTATCTGTATAGATTTGAGAAGGTTATCATCAATTCCCTCATTAGTCAACAAATAATTTAACATTGGTTTCATTTTATTGGTGTATGATTTGTTAAGAGCAACTTTAATACTACCCTTGTCTGCTATTAGAGGATTTCAAATATCTATCATTT
>CAKNXH010000377.1:172062-195016 GCA_932178445.1 Andricus quercusramuli
AAGCTCATATGAGGATGAGCATGAACACGCGAGCTTTATGATCACCAAGGTTAAGAGTTGTGTATACGATCTTGTAATCGTGCATGAGGATGGATGAATTTTCAGGTCTTAAGAGAGCTTCCTTCATCCACTCACATGCAAAGTTTATCACCATACCTAGGCATTTGGCAGTAAATTAAAAATTCAAGTAGGGAAAGCCAAACAGTGCTGTGTCCACTTTTTGACAAAATTGCATTTTTAAATCGAATTTTAACAAGTATTAAACAATTTGAGTTATTATCAAAATTTGAAAATAATCATCTTTTCAGACAATGGTTATTGAATTGATCCATCCGCCTACAAAAAAAAATAATTTCCTAAACCGATTTTTAATTGTTCCTCTAGGTCTCTAGATCAATGCTTAAATGCTAGCAAGCATACCAATAATTCTTTCAATTTTACATTATCAAATTCTGAAAACTTTTGACTTAAATTTACTCATCCAATACCAAGTTTGAATTAGAGTCGGATGCTAATCGTATTTTTTCGTTGATTACGGTTGTCCGCCATCCCAGGAACATTTTAAGATGAGACTCAAAATAATTGTTTGAAAATTTGTCAGAAACGTTAATTTTAGTATCCAATTACTATAAAATAAAAATATTTGCCTAAAAATATATACTGAAAGGTTCCTAAAAATCTTGGATTGATTTATTGAATCATTATTTTCCTCTGACATTCCATAAATAGTCCAATATAAATATTGAAATAATTCATAGATACCATTTGGAAAGAGTCGATTCTTGTCTTCAACGAAATTAAAGTGCTAAAATTACCCCAAAAAGATATAGTCAATATTGCAAAATATTTTTTCACTTTCTATTCTTATTATTTATGTTTGTTTGCAATCCTCCGAACATTTGAAAAAAAAAAAATTTTACAAAAAAAAACAATTTTCACCCAAAAACAGAATGAAAAAGATTTTAAGTTAGAAAAATAAATTTTCAGCGACAAAAAGAAACGAATTTTCAAGAAAATAGTTTAGGATTAAAAAAAAAAGTTTTAAACAAAAAGATCAAGTTACAACTAATGTGATTACTTTTCTATGAAGAAAAATAAATTTTTAACAAAATAGTAGAATTTTCACCTAAACCAGATACATTTTCAACTTGGAAGAGAAGACTCAAATGTTCAGTGAAAAAATTTAGTTAAAAAAAAAATCAAGGAAATATTAAATTTTCAACTAAACCCAGATGAATTTTCAGCCCAACAGATAAATTTTCAACCAACACGATTAAATTTCTATAAAGAAAAATAAATTTTCAGTCGAGAAAATTAATTTTCAATTTGAAAAAACTAATTTTCAATTTAAAAAAATTAATTTTCAACTGGGGAAATGAATTTTCATCCATAAAGATAAATTTACAGCCTAGAAGATTAATTTTCTGCCGCATAGATGAATTTTCAACTATTTGGATACAAATTAATTTCTTTGTTTGTTGGAAATAAAGTTTTTTCAATTGGAAATGTTAATATTTCATTGTTCTTCGCAGATTTATATTTTTTAGTGGAAAATTCATATAACTTGTTTAAAATTAGCATTTTTTGGTAGAAAATTCTTTTTTTATTTGTTGAAGATTCATCGTTTCAGTCGAAGATGTATGTCTTTGGTTGAAGATTCATAATTTTAGTTGAAAATTCATTTGTTTGGTTAAAAATTTGGCTATTTGGTTAAAAATCACAACTGTCTGATTGGAAATTTAACTGCTCTGGTTGAGGATATAACTGTTTAGTCAGAAAAAAATATTTCTATTGAATTCGAAAGTTTTTGGTTTAACATAAAAATAGTTTTTGAAAATTAATCATTTGAACTGAAACTCTGACGATTCAATTTTTGGAAAAAAATGTCCCTTTCATTCGAAATGTTACCTATTTTGTGGAGGATTCAACTATTTTGTTGAGAATTCGTTCCTTTTTCGTTTATTTCAATCATTGGAAAGTTCGTCTTCAGGTAGAAAATTTATCTTCAATGGCTGTTTTCGCGATTTAGAAAATAAAATGAAATGCAATCATTTCAATTTTTTAAATTTTACTAATGATATCTAAAACTGTACAGAATTTTTTTTTTGTTCACCAAATTTTTTTAGATTTTTTTTTACGGACAAAGTGAGCATCTTGAAAAAAAAATTATATGGCTAGCGCGGGTGATTGTGCCACTTCAGGGCATCTGAATAAAAAAAATCTAGTTGATTATTGTTCTGTAGGCTTGTCATCCTAGTCTGAACTAGGATTTTTCATTTTGAGTAAAAAATAACAAAATGGCGGACTTCTAAAAAAAAAAATGTTTTTTTTTTTTTCAACTTTTTTGCTCGGCAATCGGGCTATAAATCAGAAAATAATGAACGGAAAAAAAGATCCTAGTTCCCGTCATAACCACTGATGTGTAGGACGTGTTGAAATTTCAGCTTGCTCGGTTTAATAGAATATTTTTAAGTACCCGCGCGGACCGAAACAAGGTATTTTGAGAAAAACGCGTTAAGCTTTAAAAACAGACTCGATACGGCTATTTTAGAATCGTCAAACGTTGCCTTCCGACCTTTTGTTGCTGTTGAAATTTATTTACCAGACTGTCCCCTTCAGCAAAAAATCTTGAGAAAGGGGAAAAAGGAGAAGTTTCTTGAAAAATTAAGAAAAAATAGGAATTCTTCAAAAAATGGGGATAGGCAGACAAACAGACAGAAAAACAGACAGACAAATAGGCAAACAGACAGACACACAGACAGACAACCCGACAGACTATCAGACAAACAGACAGACATGCAAACAGACAGACACACAGACAGATAATCCGACAGACTATCAGACAGACCAACAGACAGACAAACAGACAGACAAACAAACAAACAGACAAACAGACAGACCAACAGACAGAAAAATAGACAGAAAACCCTAGAGAAAAACAGACAGACAAACAGACAAACAAACAGAGAGACAAACATACAAACAAACAGACAGACAAACAGACAGACTTTAATAACAGATTTTTTTGAGCTATGCCTAGTGCATACAAGCAAGCCTTCCGTTTCCTAATTGGGACCATTTTCAGCCACTTTCTCTGCCCTTCGACTCGATCCGGCTATTGTAGAATCGTCAAACGTTGCCTTCCGACCTTTTGCTGCTGTTGAAACTTAGTTACCAGACTATCCCCTTCAGCAAAAAATCTTGAGAAAGGGGAAAACGGAGAAGTTTCTTGAAAAATTAAGGAAAAAGAGGAATTCTTCAAAAAATGGGAATAGGCAGACAAACAGACAGACAAGCAGACAGACAAATAGGCAAACAGACATTCACACAGACAGACAACCCGACAGACTATCAGACAGACAGACAGACAGGCATGCAAACAGACAGACACACAGATAGATAATCCGACAGACTGTCAGACAGACCAACAGACAGACAAACGGACAGACAGGCAAACAAACAAACAGGCAGACTAACAGACAGAAAAATAGACAGACAAGCCTAGAGAAAAACAGACAGACAAACAGACAAACAGACAGACAAACATACAAACAAACAGACAGACAAACAGACCGGCTTTAATAACAGATTTTTTTGAGCTATGCCTAGTGCATACAAGCAAGCCTTCCGTTTCCTAATTGGGACCATTTTCAGCCACTTTCTCTGCCCTTCGACTCGAACCGGCTATTTTAGAACTGTCAAACGTTGCCTTCCGACCGTTTGCTGCTGTTGAAATTTAGTTACCAGACTATCCCCTTCAGCAAAAAATCTTGAGAAAGGGGAAAAAGGAGAAGTTTCTTGAAAAATTAAGGAAAAAGTGAAATTCTTCAAAAAATGGGAATGGGGGTAGCAGGAGTTTCCAAGAAGGTCCTAGATGTTGGGTCTTATGTTTCATTCTGCATTGATTCAAATATTTTTATATATAAATCTGGCTACTGGAAATTCTATACCAATGATGCTATTCGAGGTTCCTTGTTAGAATGACTACCGATTTCTTCTTTCACACTCAGTGGTCTTTTAACAATAGGACGACCAGATTCAGGTTGATAAGTTTCACCTTCCTTTGTATTTTCATCAATACTTGAAGCAATAAAATATTCAGATATAAATCATTTCTGAATCCCCGTTTCCGTTTGGATTTAAATCTTGTTGAAAATCAAGCCTTGATAAATGTTTAATTCAAATACAAAATTCGTTTGCCTTTCTTTTGAAGAAAGTCGATTTTTTCACCTAAGGAAGAGCCCTAATCTTATGACCTTGAAATGAGTAGTGGATTTAATTTCGCCTCCTGACACAATGTCGGTTAGAGATGGAGAAAAGAGGGTCGCGTTATATCCAGAAGCTTGATGAAAGAGCTTTGAGAGTTAGCAGTAACAAAATACAACGGATGCTAAGCTGAGCCATAATCGTCTTATATCATGTTAAAGCTACCCATCCTGGAAGCCTTTGAATGTAGTCTAGGCCTTCGAGATGTTCAAGTTTCAGGGTCTTGATAGAAGCAAGCTTTTCATGAGCTTGTCAGTATTTTCCCGAGCTTCTCAAGCACACAGATACCAACCAACATTTAAGCGGTCATAATTCTGGGATTAAAACCCAGATGCTTTCCTTAAACTGAAGCAATGTACGTCGTGAGATCGTATAAAAAAAGTAATATTCCACTAAACTGGGATGGAAGTAAACTTTTTGCGGAATCATAAAAACATCCCAGCTTGAGAAAGGTGTCCCAGGTCACGAATAAGTGCAACACATCTACGGTGTCTCACTTACACTGTTGCTGATGGATCTCGCGCGTTATGCTTAGTTCCTCTAGATTTTTGAACTTCGTATTCGACTTCAAAAAAAGGAAAAGTCTATTTGCAAATATTATAAAATTGTCAAAGCCTCTACATGAAGTCATTGTTGGATTCATGCTTATTTCAGATTGAAAAGAAACTTTATTTACTCAAGGTTCGACAAATTTTATTAGTTAAAATGTTATTTTAGCTTGTGTCGTTTTTAAAATGAGTTGATGTTTTTCATTTTGAATTTATTCTTATAACAGGAGTAGATTGCAAATTTGTCAATCTTTTTTGAATGCACAATTTTTGTTCATTCATGTGTTTTCGTACCTTGCATCGTTTTTCCAAAAATTTGATTTTTTTTACAGCTGGCTAACAAGATCCACCTTCATTTTAGGACACTTGAATAGCATACCAAAGGTCAATCAAATCTGTTAATTCTTTAGAAAGTGATCGTGCTAAAAACCTAAAAATCTACAGACAGACAAACAGACAGACAAACAGACATCCAAACAGAAAGACAAACAGAAATACAAACAAACAGACAGACCAACAGACATGCAAACAGACATACAAACACACAGACAAACAAACAGACAGACAAACAGCCAAACAGACAGACAAACAGACAGACAAACAGAAAGACAAACAAACATACAGACCAGCAGACGAACAGACAGGCAAACAGACAGACAAACAAACAGACAGACAAGCAGACAGACAGACAGAAAAACATACAGAAAGACTAACAGACATAAATTTTGTAAAAACCTGTTTTTTTGGTTCAGGGGGTCTCAAACCGTGGACATTTGATTAGAATGTGAAAAAATAATTTTCAGAGCCATCGAGAATAATAGTCCAATCTAGAAAAATTATCATTTTTTCGTACACAATGAATGTCCAAATTTTATAAAAAATTTCCCTGTTGGTCATAGGGAGTTAGGAATCTTCTACACACAGAAAAATGTTTGTTTCAATCAACCAAACATCTGTTTTTCCCATATGGAAGATATATTTTGTTTGATTTAAATAAAAAAATTTTCACGTGAAATATGGTGTTTTTGAGTCAAATAAATTGTATTCGAATCATTAAGTCTAACAAATATTTGATCAAGAAGATAAAATTTTTTTTTGATACCTCATCAAAGAAATAATTTGTTTCAATGAAGAACCATAATTCAAAATTCAACAATTTTATTGAAGATTCCTTCTTTTAATTTCAAAATTCAACTCTTCTCTTGAAAATTCGACTTTTCGGTTTCAAAATTTGTTAACTAAAACTAATTAAAAAATCAAGTCATGCGTAGAAAATTGATCACTTTTGTTGATATTTGATTTTCTGTTGTTGTAAATTCAATTATTTTATTGAAAATCCAATTATTTTGTTGAAACTTCAACAATTTTGTTGTAAAGTAACTTTATATTAAAAATTGCACTCTTTGATCAACAGTTTATATACTTTGTTAAAAATTCGATTTTTTTCAAGAAAAAAAAAAACAATTTTTGTTTGTCCAAAATTAGGCTTTTTGATTGGAAATTCAACTACTTGTCGGAAAATTGATCTTTCTTGGTAAAAATATTCAATTTTCAAAAACTTATGTATTTTGATGAAAATTCAAGGTCATCTAAAACTTTTTCTGTTGCTCTTATGATGTCGTAAATCTTCCAGAAGGGGAAGTCCTAACTATGTCAATCTAAAGAAAAACGTTTAGAAAGAAAACACTCATTTCCATATCCATAGGGATTTATAGACCAATATGGAAAAATGTAAATTTTTCTCCCATCCTGGCATTTCAAATTTTCTAAAACATGCCTTATTTTGAAATTATTATATCATCATATAATAGAATGAATAATAATGAATAATATTTTGATATTTTGACTAAAATTGTTGCACAGTCGAATCAGATCACGAAAGATAATTTAATTCATTTTTTTCATACTATCATTAATTCACACATAACATTTCTTTTTATTCTGAAAGACACCAGGAAATTGTTTTGATGATGTAGACCCTATCTTCTATGATAACATGTACTTCCTGGGTAATAAGAATCCTTGCTAATTAGCTTAGTATCAATTTTTAGAGAATCGTTTCTTTTTTTATTCATCTTTTAGTTTTTGAACATTGGGAGAAATCATCTCATTTATATTTTTCCTTTTAGGCCACTTTTGTTAAACCTTGTTTGTTCATATGTTTCTTATTTCACGACCAAGACGCTTCTGATTTACATTCCTCTAGGACAATTGTAGGACAACCTTCTTGATGGTTAGAGCAACTATCTCTAGAAGGTTAAAGCAAGAAGTTGAACTCGATCATCTCAGAGAGTCGACTTGATCATCTCGGATGGTCGCCTCGATCATCTCAGAGGACCACCCTGGCTATCAGAGTAGGTCGATTCAGTCATATCGTATAATCGACTGTATCATTTGGAGAAGTCGACCTGACCATCTTTAAGGGTTTATTTGATTATCCCATATCTTCTGTATCATCTGCGGATAGTCTTCCAACAGTCAGACTGACCATAAAATGAGTGTATCCCAGAGATGTCAAAACAATTACAGAAGGCCCTTCAAACTATCTGCAAGATCTGACTGACCCTAAATTTTGACTCTGACCCTTTAGTGAATCCTTATCATCATCAAGTCATTATTTTTTTGGATCGATTCTGGTTTTTGAGGCACTGGTGAGGTGTTTGTGAGGAATGCTAATATTAAGGAAATTTTATTTTCTCAATCAGATGCCATGAGAGTGCCTAATTTTCACTGATATGATGTTCCTTCTATTACTAGGTATAAGTGACCTCTTTAGCATACTGGGGAAGTAATTGGCTCTCACTAGTCATATTGTACGTGCATATATATATATATATATATATATAGAGGTTCTACACTATACTATATATTGCATACACCCTAGGGTCGTTCACCGAAATCGTGCTGATTCCTTCGGACGTCTTCCCTCGGGAATAATCCCGCTCTGCGAACACCATCTCAATTGACCTCACTCCAAAGTCCGACATCCTAGCCGATTATTAGGTCGTCTCTTAGGTTACCCCAAACGCAAGTGCGGTTTCCACAGGGTGTTATGTCTACTACGTTTTGTGACCCTATTTAAATTGACCCGCATGAAAAGATATTTCAGGACTCGCCTTCCCTCAGGGTCCTTTTTTTATTTGATTTATTCGAATCCAAGAGTCCGTAGACTAATTACAGGATTACATCGGAACAAAGCTTGAATAAGTTTTACAAGAAAATTATCATAATGTATTCAGAATTAGTACTTAAAATTGGATTTAGTGATTGATGACACATATCCAATTTGATGTTACGGTGGAACTTTCTGGAACAAACCCATGCTAAGGAATAGAAAGGACAGGGCTCAGGTAGGACTAGATTATCGCACTCAACATCTCCAAATCCTTCAGAAAAATTGCATAGCAAGGCCGCCAAAGGGTAATTAACATTTTTCTGGAAGTTTTCCTGGTCAGAGGCAAATTAGAAATAATCTTTGAAGGCTCAGCAATCTCGTTAGCACAAAATTTATCTAACGAAGCTGGGATCTTGCCCAATCCGAAGGAAGTTTGTTCTTTAATTTTTTATATAAGAAAACATTTGTGCATCAGTAACACCCTTTCCATCTCGCAAATAAGATAGTGATTCAGAGATGAGATTTGGCACAAGGCAAATCAGTGGCTGGGTTAAAGACACATTAAAACAAGTCAACAAAAGAAACAACAATATATTTCATATTCTTAGGATTTAAGGAGAGTATTCCAATTCCTTCATCCAATATTTCATAAAACTAAACATAAAATAAATCTGTAACTACATCAAAGTCCTTGTGTGTGATATAAGGTAGTCGTATCTGAAGTTTCAATACACGGTTCTTATAATTGAACATATTTGTTTCTAAGTTGCGGTCGTTTCTAAAATTATTAACTTTGCTTTGGTTTTTTAGTTAGAAACAAATGATAAAGCAAAATGTTAGACCATTCATTATTGATTCTGTATTTTATAGCTAATCGTAGAAAGAAAATTCGATTCACCTTATATTGAAGATTCTGAATAGAATTTACAAAAAAAAAACCTTCTAGCGGGTTTTACAATGATTAACTATTTCAAAAGACTTTGATATTGGAAAACGTTCGCCT
This sequence comes from Andricus quercusramuli, assembly GCA_932178445.1. NCBI lineage: Eukaryota > Metazoa > Arthropoda > Insecta > Hymenoptera > Cynipidae > Andricus > Andricus quercusramuli. The sequence continues at coordinate 180,995 of CAKNXH010000377.1, forward strand.
AAGGGAGCTTCCCTGATTTCCTGTTCATTCAGATCCACAACCAAGCCGTTCTCCATGTTTATTTTCACCCGTTTTTGAAGGACGCTGTCTCTAAATATTCCACGAAGAGTTTTATTGTTTTTCTGAAATATTGCAAGGACGTCACCGTCGGATGTTGATAATACAATGTGTTCATGATTTGGGATTGGCTTAAGAAGAAATCCTACCCTTAATTGAAGTTGTTTATCTGGAGGAAAAGTGTATTTCCGAATTTCGAATTGCCGTTGAGGATTCATGTGGGGAATAAGCCGAAAACGCTCAAGTGTGGCAGTTGGACACTCCGGTCCAGGAAGTTTGATCCTAGATTTTCGCCAGGTAGAATCAGCATTGGCAGGAGGAGACCTGGACCTGGCACGAAGAGAGGGTCCGGCAAGAGAGAGAGGTCTGGTAGGAGGAAGATACCCCTCAGGTGAATGAAGATCAGAAGAAGAAGAAGAAGGTCTGCCACGAGGAACACTAGGAATAGGTTCGCCATTAGGGAGACAATCAAACTGTGAACTTAATTCTGCAACAATAATTTTAAAGAAAAATGCAATAAATTTCCAAAATGTGCTCACTTTTTGAATTTGCATCCAAAATAGCTGGTTAACGAACTCGTTCTTTCTTTGTAGGCCTTAGAAAAGTGTGCCAAAGCACAATCCAAACTGATCAATCTTTCGAAAGTTATCGTGATACCACAGACTACAGACAGACAGACAGAGAGACAGACAGACAGACATACAGGCAGACATACAGACAAACAGAGAGACAAATAGACAGACAAACAGACAGACAAACAAACAGACAGACAAACAGAAAGACAAACAGACAAACATACATGCAAACAGACAGACATACAGACAAACGGACAGAAAAACAGACAGACAAACAGACAGACATACATACATGCAAACAGACAGACAGAAAGACATACAAACAAACAGAGAAACAGACAGACAGATAGACAGATAGACATTAGAATGAGAATGTAAAAATGTTCCAGCAAATAATAATTTAATAAAAAATCGAAGCATAACTTCTTGATGATCAATTTTAAAAGTTATAGAAAGAAAAGTATTAGAAAGTATGTCTGAAAAGAATCAGCAATATGTTCAGAGAATTTTATAATTTGTACAAGATTCTAAAACATTGAAGAAAAGTGAATTATTTTGGATGATATTTAGAAGTTCTGAAAAGATTCGAAGATGATTTAACTCTTGAGAAGATTGCAAAACATATCAAACAAAATTTAGGTTTTTAAAATTTTTTAAAACAAATACAGAAGATTTTTCTTTTTCAAAATCCAATGACAAATTTTTTTGTTTGGAAATCAATGTACTTAAAATAATAAACACATATCATCATTATATTTACCAACAGAATTAAGGATAATCGCCAAGTATAATACAAAAGTATGAATAGTCCTCATGTTTTATAAAAAGATAAAAAACTGAGTAAGTACCGATCAAGAATTCAGCTAACAGTGTTCTAAAAATATTCATGTCCTTCATTAGATTACATATGCAGTGTTTTCTTAAGTTCTTATCTCATATAATATGTGCTTCAAACTCGTTCTTTTCAGATATTTACAATTAATTAGAGTCCGTTCCAAGTAATAAATTTATGTCACTTTATTTGTTCGAAGGTGATGTCAAAATTTATATAATCTCTTATATCTTAGGGAAATCTGGCTAACAATGCTTAGAGAGTTCTTTAAAAAAATTGTCAGAATTATTATATTTAAAATTTATGATCAAAAAGTCTTCTCATCTCAAGCGCCAAATTTGAATTCTGTCGATGAAAAAAGTTCTTTTGTTTGAAACAGATGATTCAAATATTATAAATGAGCATGACTTCCCCAATCTTCAATGAATTGTATTAATATTATAGGTCAATCAATTTGCCTCGAATCTTGCATCAATTTTGAATTATGTTAGTGAAAAAAGTTTTGCTATAAAAAAGAGTGTTTTCAAATATTATGCGTTACTACAGGTTAAATACTCTTCAATAGAATGTATCAGTATTGTAGGTCGATCGATTCGACTTGAACCAACACATCTTTTCTATTCTTGCATCAGCTTTAAAGTATGAGAATGAAGGAATTTTCACTATAAAATTTGATTTTACAAATATTTAAATTACCGTAACTTCCCTATATTTCAATGAAAAGTATTTTAATTGTATGTCAATCCATTTGTCTAGAACCGAAGAATCTTTTATATTGTTACATCAACTTTGAATAACATTGATGAAAGGAGTTTTATTATATTAGAACGATTTTCAAAATATATAAATTGCCGTAACTTCCCCACTCTTTAACCAAATGTATCAATATTATAGGTCAATTGGTTTCTCTCGGACCAACAACTCTTTTATATTCCTGCACAAACTGTCAATTATGCCAATAGAAAAAGTTTTATCATGAAAAAACGATTTCCAAAATATATAAATTACCGTAACTTTCCTATTCTTTGATAAAATGTATTAATATTCTACGTCAATCAATTTTTCTCGAACCAAGGAATCTTTTGTGCTCTTGCATCAACTTTGAATTATGCGGATGGAAAAAGTTTCACTATAAAAAAACGATTTTCAAATTATATGAATTACCATAACTTCCCTACTCTTTGATAAAATGTATAAATATCAAAGATCAATTAATTTGTCTCGGGCCAAGAAATCCTTTTTATCCTTGGATCAACTTTGAATTATGCTATTAGAAAAAGTTTCATTATAAAGAAACGATTTTAAAAACATATAAATTGCCGTAACTTCCTCACTCTGTAATCAAATGTATTAATAATATTGGTCAATTGATTTCTCTCGGGCCAAGAAATCTTTTATATTCCTGCATAAACTTTGCATTATGCTAATAGAAAACGTTTCACTATGAAAGAACGATTTTCACAATATATAAATTAGCGTAACTTCCCTACTCTTTGATAAAATGTATTGATATTATAGGTCAATCGATTCGTCTCAAACTAAGGAATCCTTCATATCCTTTCATCAACTTTGAATTATGCTGTTAGAAAAAGTTTCACTATGAAAAAACGATTTTCAAAATATATAAATTACCGTAACTTTCATATTCTTTGATAAACTTTATTGATATTATAGGTCAATCGATTCATCTCAAACTAAGGAATCCTTCATATCCTTTTATCAACTTTGAATTATGCTGATAGAAAAAATTTCTCTATGAAAAAACGATTTGCAAAATATATAAATTACCGTAACTTTCCTATTCTTCAATAAAATGTATTAACATTATTGGTCAATCGATTTGTCTCGGGCCAAGAACTCTTTTATATTCTTGCATCAACTTTGAATTATGCTGATAAAAAAAGTTTCACCATGAAAAGACGATTCTCAAAATATATAAATCACCATAACTTCGCTACTTTTTGACGAAATGTAATAATGTTATAGGTCGATCGATTTTTCTCGAACCAAGGAATCTGTTATACTCTTGGATCAACTTTGAATTATGCGGATAGAAAAAGTTTCACTATAAAAAAACGATTTTCAAATTATATGAATTACCATAACTTCCCTACCCTTTGATGAAATGTAATAATGTTGTAGGTCAATCAATTCGTCTCAAACTAAAAATCCTTCATATCCTTTCATCAACTTTGAATTATGCTGATAGAAAAAGCTTCACAATGAAAAAACGATTTGCAAAATATATAAATTACCGTAACTTTCCTATTTTTCAATAAAATGTATTAACATTATAGGTCAATCGATTTGTCTTGGGCCAAGAAATCTTTTATATTCCTGCATAAACTGTGAATTATGCTAATAGAAAAGGTTTTACTATGAAAAAACGATTTTAAAAATATATAAATTACCGTAACTTCCCTACTCTTTAATAAAATGTATCAATATTGTAGATGTATTGATTTGTTTCGGACCTAGACATTTTTTATATCCTAGCATAAACTTTGAATTATGCTGATAGAAAAAGTTTCATTATAAAAAAACGATTTTCAAAATATATAAATTACCGTAACTTTCCTATTGTTTGATAAAATGCGTGAACATTATGGGTCAATTGATTTGTCTCGGGCCGGAATTTTTTTTATATTCTTGCATCAACTTTGAACTATGATAATAGAAAAAGTTTCACTATAAAAAAAAACGATTTCCAAATATACGAATTACCATAACTCCTCTCCTCTTCAAATAAAATGTATTGATATTATAGGTCAATCAATTCGTCTCCAGCTAAGGAATACTTCATATCCTTTCATAAACTTTGAACTATGCTGACAGAAAAAGTTTCACTATGAAAATACAATTGTCAAAATATATAAATTACCGTAACTTTCCTATTCTTTGATAAAATGTATTGATATTTTAAGTGATAGTCGATTCGTCTGGGACCAAGAAATCTTGTGTATCCATGCATCAACTTTGAATTATGCTAACAGAAAAAGTTTCACTATAAAAAAAACGATTTTCAAAATATACGAATTACCATAACTCCTCTACTCTTCAATGAAATGTATTGATATTATAGGTCAATCGATTTGTCTCGGGCCAAGAACTCTTTCATATTCTTGCACCAACTTTTAATTATGCTGATGAAAAAAGTTTCACTGTAAAAAGGAGATTCTCAAAATATATAAATTACCATAACTTCTCTACTTTTTGACGAAATGTAATAATGTTATAGGTCAATCGATTCGTCTCGGGTCAAGGAATCTTCCATATCCTTGCATCAACTTTGAATTATGTTAATGGAAAGAGTTTTATCATATAAAACCGATTTTAAAAATATATGTATTACCATAACTTCCCTACTCTTTGATAAAATTTATTATTATCATAGGTCAATTGATTCGTCTCCGGCCAAAAAATCTCTCATGTTTTCGCATCAACTTTGAGTTATGCTAATGAAAGAAGTTTAACTATAAAAAACCGATTTCTAAGATACTATTGGGTGCTGAAGAAAATGCAATAGCACACACATTCGGACAATTGGTAAGAACCTTGTATTAGATATTTTCAAATTGAGGAAGTTTTAATGAAATGAAATTAAAAATGTAAGAAAATGTTACCATTACAAAGCTTACTCTATGAGGAAGCAAAAGTAAATTTATTTCGATTCATCACTTTAGGCTGTCTAACCACGAAAGGAACATTCTACAACAATCAAAAATCGTAAAGAAAAACCCATTTCATTGGTGCGGAGCATCCCAAAAACGAAAATATTGCTATTCAAATTTTTTCCAGTTATCTGATATATAAAGAGAAATATACCACTTATATGATATTCAAAGCGTTTTTATTGGTTTTTTTGTTTTATACCTAATCGTAAGAAGGGCAGCATTTCGGGAAAAGCTGCTCGCAATTTTTGAACGGATCAAAATTCGTAATTTTTAATAGAAGATGAATGCAAATAACCTGATTTAATATGGTAAATAATTTATGAACAAACCTTTTGTAATTTCAAATATATGTGGTCAAAAAGTTAAAAACCTAATTGTCGCCATTATTATTAAAGAATAATTTACAATTGAATTTTCACTTCCAGAAATATATTTTTAGAATTATAATACTTCAATTGGAACTTTCTATTTCAAGAAGTCAAAAAAATGCCTAATTTTTAAAAGTGACCATAATTCACAAATTAGTTTCGTATCACAATAAAAAATCTAATCCGTGCAAATTGAGAAAAAATCCCAGGAACCCGCTTGAATCTCGCTTTGCGACAATCATGGAATGGACCAGGTTGTGAATCCGTTGTTTTATCATTGAGTCCCGTAGGTCAGTGGTCGCCATCTGGACTTATACACTTGAAATCACTGGTTGGAGTCTCGAAGAATGCAATTTTCATTAATTTTTTTTTTAATGACCTTGACCACGAATATATACAGATTGACACGCATTCGATTCGCGCTGGCTCAATTTGTTCCAGCCAATCAGAAAGGAAGATTCAGTTGAATTCTAAAATTTTAATTCACTACATTTAGTTTTCTTCAACCTAGCTGCTTCTACAATAACATACTATTTCGAAAGACTTTGAGATCATGTGACGCTCGCCTAAGGGAGCTTCCCTGATTTCATGTTCATTCAAATCAACAACCAAGCCGCTGTGCATGTTCATTTTTACCCGTTTTTGAACGACTTCGTCTCTGAATATTCCGCGTAGCATTCTATTATTTCTCTCCAATATTGCAAAAACGTCACCATCTGATGTTGATAACACAATGTGTTCATGATTTGGGATTGGCTTAAGGAGAAATCCTACTCTTAATTGAAGTAGTTTATCTGGTGGAAAAGTGTATTTCCGAATTTGGAATTGCCGTGGAGGATTCGTGTGGGGAATAAGCCGGAAATGCTCAAGTATGGCAGTTGGACACTCCGGTCCAGGAAGTTTGATCCTAGATTTCCGCCTGACAGAATCAGCATTGGCAGGAGGAGACCTGGACCTGGCACGAAGAGGATGTCCGGCAGGAGAGAGAGGTCTGGTAGAAAGGAAAGTCCTCTCAGGTGAATGGATATCATCATCAGAAGAAGAAGGAGGTCTGCCACGAGGAACACCAGGAATGGGTTCGCCATTAGGGAGACATTCGAACTCTAAACTTGATTCTGCAACAAGAAATAGGAGCTTTTTTCAAACATATAATTGTTTCATTATGTTATCAATAGTTCCTTTTTTAATTGGAATTAATGTATTCATGATATAGTAAGAAAATGATGAAGCAAATATTAATTTGTTGAACAATTGACATGTACTTTAAATAATAAACATATTTTATCATTATATTTACCAACAGAATTAAGGATAATCACCAAGGATAATACAATAGTATAAATAGTCCTCATGTTTTATAATAAGATGAAAAACTGAGTAAGGTATTGATGAAGAATTCGGTTGACAGTGTTCTAAAAATATTATTGTCCTTCACCAGATTACATGTATAGTGTTTCCTTAAGTTGTTATCTCAAAGACTATAAAGCCTCAAGCTTGTTCTTCTCAGATATTTGCATGAAATTGGAGTACGTTTCAAGTAATAAAATAAATGTCACCTTATTCTTTAAAAGTGATGTCACAATTTATTATCTCTATTACATTGCAGGTAAATCTGGTGTTGACATAGAAAATAATTGACATATTAATCACTATAACGTCCATTTGAAGATGCTAATAAACTTTAAGCGATTCCATAGGATTTTTAAAGTTATCTACCATTTTAAGGTATTCTTCCAGGGAACAGAAAAAAAATGACTAACGTTGTCTCGTTGAATTCTTCTTCACAAGAACTCTTCTTCCCGTGGAAAATGTATTTGCTTCCTCATTGAAACCATCAGTTGTTTTCTTTAATAATGAACAAACCATAGTCGTCATCTTGATTAATTTAAAAATAGAAGTTTACAAAAAATACTAAATTATAATATAAAACAAATTTTTTTTATTTTCAGCAAATCAGACAAATCAAATTTTGTATTTGAAATTATATTTTTTCAAGATAGAAAAGGGAAGGAAAAGTTCTGCCTAATGAGTTCTTTACAAAGATTGTCAAAATTATCTAATTTGAAAATGCATGCTCAAAAAGTCTTCTCTACTAATGCGTCAAATTTGGATTGTGTCAATAAAAATTTTTTTCTGTTTGTAACAGATGATTCAAATAATATAAATGAGCATAACTTCCTCAATATTCAATAAAGTGTATTAATATTATAGGTCAATCGGTTTGCCTCGAATCTTGCATCAATTTTGAATTATGTTAGTGAAAAAAGTTTTGCTATAAAAAAAAGCGTGTTTTCAAATACGAGGCGTTACCATAGGTAACCCAATCTTCAATAAAATTCATCAATGTTGTAGGTCAATCGATACGCCTTTAATGAGCACAACTTTTTCATTCTTGCATCAACGTCAAATCATAAGAAAGCAGAAATTTTTACTACAAAAATCGATTTTAAACATATATGAATTACCGTAACTTCCCTATATTTTAATAAAAAGTATTATAATTGTGTGTCAATCCATTCGTCTCGGCCCAAGAAATCTTTTGTATCGCTGCATCAACTTTGAATTATGCTAATAGAAAAAGTTTCACTATAAAGAACGATTTTCAAAATATATAAATGACCATGACTTCCCTACGCTTTGATAAAATGTATTATTACTGTAGGTCAATGGATTCGTCTCAAACAAAGAAATCTTTTATATTGTTGCATCAACTTTGAATTATGCTGATAGAACAGGTTTTACTATAAAAAAAAGGATTTTTAAAATATGTGAATTACCATAACTTTCCTACTCTTTGATCAAATATATTAATATTCGAGGTCAATTAACTTATCTCGGAAAGAGAATTCTTTTATATTTCTGCATAAATTTTGAATTCTTCTAATGGAGAAAGTTTTACTATAAAAAAAAAATGATTCTCAAAATATAGAAATTATCACAACTTCTCTACTCATTAATAAAATGTAATAATATCATAGGTCAATCGATTTTCCTCAGGCAAAGAAATCTTTGATATGTTTCCATCAACTCTAAATTATGATAGTAAAAAAAGTTTCACTATAAAAAAAGGTTTGTCAACATATATAAATTACCATAACTTCCCTACTCATTGATAAAATGTATTATTGTATTATTATCATAGGTCAATCGATTGGCCTCAGGCCAAGAAATCTTTCATATTCCTTCATCAACTTTGAATTATGCTACTGAAAAAAGTCTTATCATATTAAAACGATTTTAAAAATATATAAATTACCTTAACTTCCCTAATCTTCAATAAAATGTATTGATATTGAAGGTCAATCGATTCACCTCGAACCAAGGAATCTTTCTTATTCTTGCATCAACTTTGAATTATGTTGAAGAAAAAGGTTTTACTATAAAAAACCGATTTTTAAAGATAAGAAAAACCACAACTTCCCTACTCTTCCATAAAATGTTTTAATATCATAGGTCAATCGATTCGCCTCAGGCCAAGAAATCTTTGATATGTTTCCATCAACTCTAAATTATGATAGTCAAAAAAGTTTCACTATAAAAAAAGATTTTTCAACACATATAAATTACCATAACTTCCCTACTCATTGATATAATGTATTCTTATCATAGGTCAATCGATTGGCCTCAGGCCAAGAAATCTTTCATATTGCTTCATCAACTTTGAATTATGTTACTGGAAAAAGTTTTATCATATTAAAACGATTCTAAAAATATACAAATTACCATAACTTCCATACTCTTCATCAAAAGGTATTAATATTATAGGACAATCAATGCGTCACGGGCCAAGCCATCTTTTATATTTTTCCATCAAGTCTAAATTATGATAGTAAGAAAAGTTTTACTATAAAAAACGATTTTCAAAATATGTAAATTACCAGAACTTCTGTACTCATTGATAGAATGTACTCATGTCATAGGTCAATCGATTCGCCTCGGGCCAAGAAATCTTTCATATTCCTTCATCAACTTTGAATATGTTACTATAAAAAGTTTTATCATATTAAGCAGATTTTAAAAATATATAAATTACCATAACTTCCCTACTCATTAATAGAATGTATTAATATCATAGGTCAATCGATTTGTCTTGAGCCAAGAAACCTCTTATATTCTTGTATCAACTTTAAATTATGCCCATAGAAAAACTTTTAGTATCAAAAAACGATTTTCAAAATATATAAATTACCGTAACTTCCCTATATCTTGATTAAGAGTATTATAATTGTGTGTCAATCCATTCGTCTCGAACCAAGGAATCTTTCGCATTGTTGCATCTACTTTGAATTATGCTGATAGAAAAAGTGTAACTATAGAAAAACAATTTTCAAATTATATGAATAACCCTTACTTCCCTTTCCTTTGATAAAATTTATTAATAATAAAGGTCAATTGGTTTGACGCGGGCCTTGAAATCTTTCATTATCCTGCATCAACTTTGGATTATGTTAATGGAAAAAATTTTATAAAAAAAAAAACCCGATTTTAAGAGTATATAAAAAACACCAAACCATCCATACTCTCTGCTTAGTTGTATTGATATTATAGGTCAATCGATTAGTCTCGGCCCAAGAAATCTCTTATATAATCTTGCATCGACTTCGAATTATGCTAATAGAAAAAATCTCACTACAAAAAAACGATTTTGAAAATATATGAATTACCATAACTTCCCCACTCTTGAATAAAATGTATTATAATCATAGGTCAATTGATTCGTGCTGGGCCGAAAAATATTTTATATTCTCGCATCAGCTCTAATTTATGTCAATAAGAAAAGTTTTGACACAAAAAAACGATTTTCAAAATATATGAATTACCATAACTTCCCTACTCATTGATAGAATGTATCAATATCATAGGTCTATCGATTCCTCTCAGGCCAAGGAACCTTTTATATTGCTGCATCAATTTTGATTTATGTTAATGGAAAAAGTTTTATCATACAAACCCGATTTTAAAAATATGTAAATTACCATAACTTCTTTACTTTTTGATGAAATTTGTTAATATTATAGGTCAATTGATTAGTCTCGGGCTAATAAGTCTTTTATATTCTTGCACCAACTTTGAATTATACTCATTGAAAAAGTTTTAGTATCAAAAAACGATTTTCAAAATTTATAAATTACCGTAACTTCCCTATATTTTGATTAAGAGTATTATATTTGTATGTCAATCCGTTCGTCTCGAACCAAGGAATCTTTCACATTATTGCATATACTTTTAATTACGCTGATAGAAAAAGTTTAACTATAAAAAAACGATTTTCAAATTATATGAATAACCATAACTTCCTTAATCTTTGATAAAATGTAATAATGTTGTAGGTCAATCGATTCGTCTCGTTCCGAGGAATCTTTTACATTTTTGCATCAACTTTGGATTAGGCTAATAGAGAAAGTTTTACAATAAAATACCGTAACCTCCCTACTCTTTAATAAAATGTGTTAATATTATAAGTCAATCGATTCGTCTCAAACGAAGGAATATTTTATATTGTTGTGTTAACTTTGAATTGTACTAATTGAAGAAATTCTGCTATAAAAAAAAAACGATTTTCAAAATATATAAATTACCATAACTTCCCTACTCTTTGATAAAATGTAATAATATCGTAGGTCGATCGATTCGTCATAAACCAACGAATCTTTTATATTCTGGCATCAACTTTGGATGATGCTAATGGAAAAATTTTTACTATAAAAAACCGATATTTAAAATATTATTGAGTGCTCAAAAAAGCTGAATAATTGTTTTTATAAATCCTTCGGTCTGTTTCAAGATATTAGTGATATTAGTGTTTTCAAGTTATCAGGTTCACAAAAAAGTCTGCATTCACAAACACAGACATCCACACAAAAAAGCTTTAGCGCAGCCACATCCGGACAATTGCTTAGAACATTTTATCAGAAATTTTTAAATTGAGGAAAGTTTAATGAAATGAATTTAAAAATTTGGGAAAATATTAACATTAAAAAGCTTACTCTATAAGAAAGCAAAAAGAAATTTTTTTCGAGCTATCACTTTAGCCTTTCTGAACACAAAAAGAACATTCTGGAAAAATCAACAATCTTAAAGAAGAACCCGTTTCATTTATTAATAGATGAATACATATAATCTGATTCATAGAAAAGTAGTTTAGGAATAAAAACGTTTCACAACCCAAAATTTAAAGACCAATTAGTTCTATATTCCAATGAAGAAAGCTGATTGATACGCATTCAATTCGTGCTGGCTCAATTTGTTTCAGCGAATCAAAAAGCAAGATTTGGGTGAATTCTAAAATCTTAATTCACATCAATTAGTTTTCTTTCACCTAGCGGGTTCTACAATCACGTACTATTTTAAAAGACTTTGAGATTATGCGACGTTCGCCTAAGGGAGTTTCCCTGATTTCATGTTCATTCAAATCAACAATCAAGCCGCTGTGCATGTTTATCTTCACCCGTTTTTGAACGACATCGTCTCTAAATATTCCGCGAAGCATTTTATTATTTTTCCCCAATATTGCAAAAACGTCACCATCTGATGTTGATAATACACTGTATTCCTGATTTGGAACAGGCTTCAGGACAAATCCTACTCTCAATTGAAGTAGTTTATCTGGAGGAAAAGTGTATTTCCGAATTTCGAATTGCTGGTGAGGATTCGTGTGGGGAATGAGCCGAAAATTCTCGAATTTCGCAAATGGACACTCCGTTCCAGGAAGTTTGACAATAGACCTTGGCTTGGCAGAACCGCCATTGGCAGGAGGAGACCTGGACCTGACACGAAGAGAAGGTCCGGCAGGAGTGAGAGTTCTGTTAGGAAGAAGAGACCTCTCGGGTGAATGGATATCAAAAGAAGAAGAAGGTCCACCTCGAGGAACACCAGGAATAGGTTCTCCATTGGGGAGACAATCAAATTGTGAACTTAATTCTGCAAAAAGAAATAAGGGTTTTTTTGAAGCACATAATTGTTATAAATAAAGTGGAGGAAGATAGATTTTTTTAAATTCTCTCACTCCATGTCGGTCATTATTGAGATAGTGTTTGTTTCATGATTCATACCTCAATTTTTTGAGCAATTATTATTCGATTTAGCCACTTGTTCCATCATGTTATCAATAGTTCCTTATTAAATCGGAATCAATGTATTCATAATATAGTAAGAAAATGATAAAGCAAATATTAATTCGTTGAACAATCAACATGTACTTGAAATAATAAACATATTGCATCATTATATTTACCAAAAGAACTGAAGATGATCGCCAAGGATAATACAAAAGTATGAATAGTCCCCATTTCTTATAATAAGATGAAAAACTGAGTAAGGTATTGATGAAGACTTCGGTTAGCAGCGTTCTAAAAATGATCGTGTCCTTCATTAGATCACGTATGAAGTGTTTTCTTAAGTTGTTACCACATAGAATATAAGCTTCAAGCTCATTCTTCTCAGATATTTGCAATAAATTAGAGTCTGTTTCAAGTAATAAAATTATGTCACCTTATTCCTTAAAAGTGATGTCACAGTTTGTATGTTTTTTTTTTATTAATATATTTTAGGGAAATCTGGTGTTTACGTAAAAAATAATTTATATAGTGTTCACGTTCCATTCAAAGATTCTAATAATTTTCAGGCGCTTCCATAGGATCTTTAAAGTTATCTTCCATTTCAAAGTATTTTCCAGGTATCATAAAAAACTGGCTAACATTGCCTCATTGAATTTGTTTTTAATAAATAGATTCCTTTCAAGTTATAAACTCTACCGAACCAAAGAAGAAACATCATGAAAGGAATAACCACATCTGAGAAAAATTATTGTAACAGGTATGGCGCGTTTCTGAAATCGCTGATTTTGACTATGAAAGGATTGCAAAAGTTTCTTATGTTTCAATTAAAAAAAAAAATTCTGTCGAGCTATTACCTTAGCCTATCTTACCATGAAAGAAGCATTCTAAAAAAATCAACTATCTTAAAGAAAAACACATTTCAATCGTGCGGCGCTTCCCAAAAAACAAAAATATTGATATTACAGATGTTTTTCAGTTTTGGTAACTACTCTTGCAAGCGAACGGTTGCAAAATGAATGATAAATAATAATAATAAAATAAAATTGTTTTTATAAACCTCAACATAAGTTTCTCAAAAAAGGAACTGTTTTCATTAAAAACTTACCTGAAGTGGCGCTTCTAATATTGAAAAGCAGTTTTCAAAAATATTTCTCAAAAAGATAAAGATCTGATGAAGAGTTTTTTTAATATGTGTGTTTTCAAAACTCCCACCCAAGGATAGAATCTCAGATATATTTTTACGTTTTCATCAGAGAAGGTATTAGATTTGTGTAAAATTTGCGCCCCCCCCCCGGTGGGGTGAAATATCCACGCTTTGAAATCCTCTGAACTCGAAAAACAAGTTTTTTTCCGAATTTCTTTGTCTTTCTGTTTGTCTGTCTGTTTGTCTGTTTGTTTGTCCGTCTGTATATATGTATGTATGTATGTATGTATGTATGTATGTATGTATGTATGTAT
>CAKNXH010000377.1:195026-214692 GCA_932178445.1 Andricus quercusramuli
TGTATGTATGTATGTATGTATGTATGTATGTATGTATGTATGTATGTCTGTCTGTCTGTCTGTCTGTCTGTCTGTCTGTATGGATATATGTATGTTTGTCTGTATGTTTGTCTGTTTGTATGTTTGTCTGTTTGTATGTTTGTCTGTTTGTCTGTCTGTGTGTCTGTTTGTCTGTCCGTTTGTTTGTTTGCCTGTCTGTCTGTTTGTTTGTTCGTTTGCTTGTTTGCCTGTCTGTATGTTTGTCTGTTTTTCTGTCTGTTTGTTTGCATGTCTGTATATTTCTATGTCTGTATGTAGTATGTCTGTCTGTCTGTCTTCTGTTTGTCTGTCTGTCTATATGTATGTATGTCTGTCCGCATGTATGTCTGTCTGTGAGCACGATAACTTTTGAAAGAATTATTCTGTCAGATTGGCCTTTTAGTGTCGGAAACTGAAGGTCAAGTTTGTTGGCCAGCTCTTCGGATACAAATTCAAAATTGAGTGCATTTAAAAAATGTTTTGAGACCACTTTTTTCAAGATTTTAGAATTTTATATATGTTTCTTAGTTGCACCTAAAGAGACGAACAGTTTATCCTCGTGACTTTTTTTGGTGAAAAAATATTCCCGGAGTTATAGCATTTACGAACACAATGCAAGATTATCGCAACCACTTTTTCAATTTCCTTGAAAAATTGAAAATTCAAATTTTGACCGAACAAAAAATAATTAAAAATTAAAAATTCAATTTTGCGGTCAAACTAAACAAGATAAAAAAATGATGAATAGACAAAAATTATGTAGCCAAAAAGGATCTACAAATATCTCACAATCATTTTTTGATAGAACGCATAGTTTTTGTTTTATTCGTGAAAAACTGCATTAAAAATAGAAAAATTTAATTTTTAGACAAACAACACAAGATACAAGAAAAACAATGCTGCAAAATTTCATTACCCCCAAAAAAAGCTACAAAATTAATTTTTGATGTTTTTTTTTATACGATGCGTAGTTTTTGTTCTTAATGTGAAAGATAACATCAAAAATGAAACAATTAAATTTTTGAAAACGACGCTAGGTGCGAAAAAAATGAATAAACAAAAAGGATGTGTTCGAAAAGATCTACAAATCTGTGAGCGATTACTTTTTGATAAAACGCGTGTTTTTTAAATGAAAATTTAATTGTTCAATGTTTGGTATAAAATTAATATTGTTGCTTGAAAATTCATCCTTCTAGTTGAGAATTCATCTAAAAATATGTCATGAATAATTTTGGATGGGACGCTTGTTTTTTGTTTTAATCTTAAAAAACAAGATTGAAGATAGAAAAATCAAACTTTTGGAAAAACGACATGAGAGACGGAAAAAAAATTATTTTCAATAAATACATTTATATTTATAATTAAATAATTGAATTAATAAATTCAACCAAAGAAGATCTATAAAATTGTAATAAACTCTTGTTATAAAACATATTAAAAACAGAAAAATGATTTTTTTGGAAAAAAGACCTGAGCTACAATAAAATTGTGATAATATAAATTTATTGAAATGATACATCCTTCAGAATAGCTGAGAATGAAATTTAATCTAAATAAGAAAAAAATAATAAAGTAATCCTGATGAATAAAATTTGTTCTTTATTTTGCAATATCTGAATAAGCAATTCCAGTTTTTTCTAAAAATGTTAAATTTGCTTTGATTCTTTAGTTATGAACAAATGGTTTAAAATTCCAAAACAATCGCAGCTTTCTAATATTATTCGAGCAGACCATTGTTATAAATAATAATTTTTTCAAACAATTAGATTTACTAAATTACAATAATTATCACCTTAATTTAAGAAAAGAGTGGTCATAAAGTAGAAAATAAAAAAATAAAAAATTTTCAACACTATTCAAAGAAAATATTATGACAAATAATAATAAATTGTTTAAACCATTATTTCCGTAAAATTGAATTGTTTATTACCTCAACATTATCATGAAGTGGGCAAAAAGTAGAAAATTCTTGAGGAAACTGCTGCTTTCTAGCATCATTGTAAATAAGAATGGATAGTTTAAACAATTATTTCTGGTTAATTTAGTTGACTTTTGTTTCACTTTCACTGAAAAATTGAAAATTAGTTAAAAATTTTGAAAAAGAACCGATAGTTTATAAGTCTATTTTGAGATAAAATCACTAAAAACAACAATAAATTAATATAATATTTATATTTATATTAATATATTAATATTCTATATTATATTATAGTATTATTATAATATTTATATGGTAAATAATTTGTGAATAAAAACATTTTGTAATTTTTAAAATATGTAGTCAAAAAGCTAAAAACATAATTGTGCCTTTATTATTTAAAAATAATTCACAATCGAATTTTCTCTTCTGGAAATACATTTTCAAAACTAAAATTTCTCAATTGGAAATTGGCATTAAAAAGTCCAAAAAAATGCCTACTTTTGAGTAGTTAATACAATTTACAATTATTT
Organism: Andricus quercusramuli; assembly: GCA_932178445.1. Classification (NCBI taxonomy): domain Eukaryota; kingdom Metazoa; phylum Arthropoda; class Insecta; order Hymenoptera; family Cynipidae; genus Andricus; species Andricus quercusramuli. The sequence goes on from CAKNXH010000377.1 coordinate 197,496, forward strand.
TCATATTTTAAATTAATTATTATAATATATTATTATTATTATTATCTAAAGATGGTGAATTCAGAAAAATTTGCCAATTAAGATATTTTTCAGAGAGGTCAAGGTCATTCTTGCAGTAGCTTTCAACGAGGAATTCATTGTTGACCTTTATTTTCATCTTGAGGATGACCTGCACGGTTTATTCAAGGTCAACTTAAAAAAAAAATAGAAACCACCTTTTTTTACCAATAAATTTTTTATCAATAGGTTTTCAACGGAAAAAATTGACCTTCAAATGACCTTGGAGGCTTTCTTCAAGGTCATAATGAAGGTCACTACTCAATACGTTTTGTTGAAGTTAGTAACGTTGCTCGTTACGAAAAAATGTTGAAAGGCTTCTATTCCCAGAGGTATGTAGATCTTTTTCAAGTTTAAATGACCTTATAGTGACCTTCAAGGTTACAATGTACCTATTTATGACCTGGATACATATTTGAACGTAGAATTGCCCACTCTATCGATTCATGATGTGAAAAGGGGGTTTTCATTTAGAAAAAAAGAGTTGACCTTGAAAAACTTTGAAGGTAATCGTCAAGATCAAAATGAAAGTCACCAATGAATTACTCGTTGAGCTCAGTGGTTACCATCTGGATTGATACGCTTGGGGTCACTCGTTCGAGTCTCGAAGCATGTTATTTTTTTTTTAGTTCACTTTCACCTAGCTGGTTTTACAATATGGTATTACTCTAAAAGACGTTGAGATAGGGTAACGATCGCCTAAGGGGGTCTCCCTGATTTCGTGTTCTATCAAATCGACAACCAAGCCACTGTTCATGTTTATTTTCACCCGTTTTTGAAGGATGGAGTCTCTGAATATTCCACGAAGAGTTTTATTATTTTTCTGCAATATTGCAAGGACGTCACCATCGGATGTTGATAATACAAAGTGTTCCTGATTTGGAATGGGCTTAAGGAGAAATCCTACCCTCATTTGAAGTAGTTTATCTGGTGGAAAAGTGTATTTCCGAATTTCGAATTGCCGCTGAGGATTCTTGTATGGAATAAGCCGAAAATGCTTCAGTTTGGCAAATGGACACTCCGTTCCAGGGAGTCTGACATGAGACTTCGACCTGGCAGAAGAAGGCTTGGCAGAAGGAGGCTTGGCAGAAGGAGGCTTGGCAGAAGGAGGCTTGGCAGAAGGAGGCTTGGCAGAAGGAGGCTTGGCAGGAGGAGGCTTGGTAGGAGGAGACCTGGACCTGACACGACGAGAGGGTCCGGCAGTAGAGAGAGGTCTGGTAGGAAGAAGAGTCCCCTCAGGTGAATGAATATCATCATCATCAGAAGGTCTGCCACGAGGAACGCCAGGAATAGGTTCGCCATTAGGGAGACATTCAAACTGTGAACTTAATTCTGCAAGAAGAAATAGGGGATTTATTTCATAGCTAATTTCGCAATGAAGAATGTATTTCTATGCACTTTCTAATTATTATTTGTTTAAAACAATTGATTTGCATATTTTAAACATTTTGAATAAGCGCGCGCTATGCAGCCAATCAGAAATTCGGCGCGACGCATGCGCAGTGCGGCTGGGGAGCAAGATTAGGAGCGCCGAGTCCTCATTGTCATTTTTGGAGTAGAGTTTGATAGTTGAAAACCATTCAAAGAGTAATTTAAAAAAATATATTGACAGCTGTCGAACAATAATGTATCAATTTTCTGTAGAGTAAGTTATAAATTGATTAGCAAATAAGTATAATCAAAATAGAGGTTAAGTTCAAATGATAGGTTTATAGTTACCGTATTTGAATCCAAACGAAACTTCAAGAAAGTGCAGTGAATAAAATGAAAATAATTTTTTTAAAACTCTTAACAATATAAATTGTTTAAATGAAAAAATACAATTTTCCAATTATCATGAGAGCAGGATGGAGAGCCATCCTGCTTCGATGAAGATGACTCCAAAAGTGACTGGCAAGGAAAATCAACTAACCTAACAGACAGTAGAAGTGAAGAAAAAGGCGCCAAAATTTGAAAAGTAATATGAGAGCTAAAGAGTTAAAAATGGTTATTCAAGAAGTAGAAGCAAGCAATATAATTCTATTGTACTGAATATTGTAAGAAAGTTCGAGTAAAGAACTTAATTGCAATGAATTTGTTATAAATTGTATATAAATAATTCTAGAATAGAATTTTAAGATTCATTAAGATGTTCACGAAAATGAAAATTTTAAGCCAAACAACGCACGCTATATTTTATTTACAATTTATCATTTTCCCTCAACCATTTTTTAATAAGAATTTATATCCCGGTTTTATTTTCCGAAAATACTATAAAAAGGAATTTAAAATTGAAATACTAAGCCAAACGACGCAAAATACGCGATGAGAATGTGTCCCTCAAAGCCTACAGAGCTTTGAGAAATTTAATCTTCCCGGAAAATAACCGGGACTTTGTTGGGCGAAAATTAGTAGACACCATACTCGGAACAAATTCAGATTAAATTCTCACTCACTTTGGGCACACAAATTGAATCACCCGAATTCTTAATTACGTAAAACTTGAAAGCATGTGCTTGAAATTATAAAAATATTTTATTATTATATTTACCAATAGAATTAAGAATAATCCCCAAGGATAATACAAAAGTATAAACAGTCCTCATTTTTTATAACAAGATGAAAAACTGAATGTATTGATGAAGATTCCGGTCGACAGTGTTCTACAAATATTCTTGTCCTTCATTAGTTATGTTTCCTTGAATCGTTATCTCATAGATTGTAAGCCACAAGCTTATTTTTCTTAGATATTTTAACGCCGGTTTCTAGATGGAAAATAATTTATGTAGTGTTTATTATCACGACCCATTTAAAGATTCTAATCACTTTAAGCTATTTCATAATATCTTAAAATTTAGCTTCTATTTAAAAGTATTTTTACAGGAAAAAAAACAGGCTGAAATTTTCGCATAACGGTTCTTAAACAAAAAAGTCCTTCCAAGTTATTATCTCTGAACATCATTAAAGAAACAACCACTTCCGAGAAAATCTCTTGTCACAAGTGTAGCGCATTTCAGAAATTTCTGATTCTGTCTCTGAAAGGGTTGCAAAACTTTCTTATGTTTTAATGAAAAAAAAATCCTTTTGAGCTGTTACTTTAGCCTATCTAAACACGTAAGGAAAATTCTGAGATAATCAAATGTGTTAGAGGAAAACCCACTTCAATGGTGCGGCGGGTCCCAGAAAACGAAAATGTTGATATTCAAGATAATACTGATGTTCTTTTTCTGGAAACGAGTTTCTAAAATGTTTTTTGCTCTATCAACAAAATGAAAAATAATTAGGAAACATGGAAGTAATTCCTCTATTTTGATTTATATAATGATTAGAAAGGTAGTCGGAAGTTCCTCCGGAACATATTGGCTTTGGATACTAATCAGTTCAAATTTATCCTATTTCAGAAACGATTTGTAGATCTAGAAAGTTATTTTTTATTAATAGATTTCTCGGATGTGAATATTATAGGAATTATTAGGAATTCAATATTTCATAACGGAAATTGATCTTATCACATGTAAAAATTTTAAACCCAGGAGGGGCAATTATGAAAATAAGAAATAATAATGAATCCGCGCGCACGCGAATATAATCAGTCGTACCGTACGGTAATGATGCGATAAAAATGTTAAAGTTCAACCTTTTTTAATGTTTGTGAAAAAATAACGGGTTTCAATTATGAAAAGTCACCTACTCATGAATGAAAAAAACGCCAAGCAAGTAACGGAATGGTTTTCATAAATTTTTTCCACCCCGATATTGTTTTTCAACACACGTACGGGAATGGCGTTTTTGTTGTCAAGATGCGCTTTACAGTTTTAATACCGAATTCACAAAAAAGAGAGTTTATACATATTTTTAACTCAATATAATAAACTCTTGTATTAAACGAGACACCTAATATTTCTGTATTTATTACTCAACTGTAACTACAATATAATAAATTTAAATTTAAAATTTAGAATTTAAAATTTAAAGATTTTTCGGGTTTCAATCGTGTGCGAAACTATGAATGTTGCCGACGTTTCGTGAACATTGCAGTTCACATCTTCAGGGCTGACCTGAAACTGAGGTTTCAGGTTATGTTGTTCTTATATATGTATTCTCTACGATGCCTGTGATTGGCCAGAGTGCCCCATGGTGGGGACTGCTTGAACTTGATTGGCCAATCAAGTCTTTTAAAAAAAAAAAAACCCCCGGGAGGACGGAAAGCCAAATCGGATTTGTTGTATGTAGTAAGAAGGATATACGTTGGGATAAAGGATGTTTCTCTGCTAAGAAAGGTTGAGAAGGAATGATCTCAGGGGGTGATAAGAGACAGGAGAGGTAGAGGAGCGATAGGAGGGAGTGAGAGGGAAGGTTCCATCTTAGTGAAGGAGGGATGTATGGTGGATAGGCTTCAAGGGAGGTAAAAGGTGGGTGTGGTCATAGGATAGAAAGAGATAGCGGGTTGAGCAAGTGTTTTCTTTTTCTCTTCTCTCATGAAAAAAACTGAGTTAGAGGAGTTTTGATTTTGGTCGTGGGAGAGGGGAGAAGTTAGTCAGTGTATCGGCTGAGCGGGCTGGTATGCCAGCTGTCTCTGCGGAAACGGGTAGGCTGGTATGCCAGCTAACCCGTTAGCGGAGAAAAGAAGGTGAAGAAGTTAAGTGACCAGAGAAAAACAAATAATTGTGGTTAATTAAGATTTATTCATATAAGGTTCTTAATATGTGGATTACAGAGAAAGTCGGAGAAGTAAGCATCAGATTTTGTGGTCGCATCCTCACAAGAGGGCGAAGGCGATGCGTTGTCAATTATCCTCTGGCTGGCTTCCAGCTAGAGGACTCTTGAAGTCGAGAGAGAGAGAGAGAGAGAGAGAGAGAAAGAGAGAGAGAGAGAGTACTGTTCGTGCACGGCAATGGCTTGCGGTGAAAACCTAGGGCTGGCAACCAGCTGTAGAGTTTAAGTGAGGGGGTTCTGGCATCCAGCTCCCAAACACTTCTGATCGTTCTGGGCTCGTGCGCGCCCTTATAACGGGGAGGCTGCGTCGGCGTTGCGTGGGAGTCGAGCGGAGAGGGTAGAAAATCGTTGGTGGGAGATGCGCGCGTCGAGTTTCGAGGGCGCTCTACTCACGACTCTCGCCTCTACTCGCCTTGCGCCCTGCTGACGTCACTGCTGACGTCACTTCATGGAATGCCTATTTCTCTCTCTTTCTAACTTGCGAGTCTTATTACTAGTTATTATAATTTGAAATGGTTGCCTATTGAATGAATAAACGTCGTCTGCGAGAGTGTTTTAAATCTACCAATAAAAGAGTCTCGCTCTATGCGAGCCGCGTATAACATGACGTCTGAAATGGCAAAAATGATAGCTTCATTTAATTGTTGAAAATTTACTTTTCTATTATTTTTAATTTGGTTCCAATTATTTTCTACTAATGTATATACTAAATCAAAATCAAAATTGGACAACTTAGATGCTATATCAAGTATTACGATTGTTAAGTCTTCTTGGATATTTAGATGTTTAAATTTACTAACACTTTTTCAACTGTCTTTTATTATATATTGTGAAATATTTTCATTAAATTGCATTAATTTTTACTTCGCTTTAAGTGATAAATTGAAAAATTGAAAAAAGGTTGAAAATTCCAGAAAAAAAGCTCTCTAACATTGTTTAGTCAGAATATGGTGATAAATAATAATTTGTTAATACACTCTGGTCTTCACCAAATTGCAATAATTATCACCTCACTTTGGTGAGAAAGTCGACAGACAGTAGAAAATTTAAAAAAACTCACTTTATGTAATTATTCAAAGAGAATATTATTATAAATAATAATAAATTGTTTGAACCACTATGTTTGTTAACTTGAATTAGTTATTACCCCAATATTTTCATGAAGTCGACAAAAAGTATAACCTTTTTTGAAAGAACTGTAACTTTCTAGCATTATTGTAAATAATAATAAATTGCGTAATAAATTACTCCTGTTGAATTTACTTGACTATTGCTTCACTTTAACTGGAGAATTGAAAATAAGTTCAAAAATTCAAAAGAAAAACCGCTACTTCATAACCCTTTCTCAGGAGAAAATTGCTAAAAACAACAATAAATTGTTCGAAAAATTTGCCAGGAACCTTCACCACAAATTGAGACAGATAAACACACATTTGATTCGCGTTAGCTTAATTTATTTTAGCTGGTTTTTGCGATATGGTATTATTTCAAAAGACTTTGATATTGGGTATCTTCCGCCTAAGGGAGTTTCCCTAATTTCATGTTCGTTCAAATTGACAACCAAGCCGCTGTTCATGTTTATTTTCACCCGTTTTTGAACAATGTCGTCTCTGAATATTCCACGTAGAATTTTATTATTTCTGTCCAATATTCCAAAGACGTCACCATCTGATGTTGATAATACATTGTGTTCTTGATTTGAAATCGGCTTCAGGAGAAATCCCATTCTCACTTGAAGTTTTTTATCCAAAGGAAAGGTGTATTTTCGTATTTCGAATAACCGTTGAGGATTCGTATGAGGGATAAGCCGATAATGATCAAGTTTGGCAGTTGAATGCCCTAGTCCAGGAAGCTTGACACTAGACTTCGGCCTGGCAGGACGAGGCTTGGCAGGAGGAGACCTAACAGGAGGAGAATTGCCAGGAGGAGAAATGACAGGAGGAGAAATGCCAGGAGGACAAATGGCAGGAAGACAAATGCCAGTAGGAGAAAGGCCAATAGGAGAAATGCCAGTAGGAGAAATGACAGGGGGTGAAATGGCAGGAGGAGAAATGGCAGGAGGAGAAATGGCAGGAGGAGACATAGCAGGAGACCTTGTCCTGACACGAAGAGGATGTCCGCCAGGAGAGAGGAGTCTAGTAGGAAGAATAGATCTCTCAGGTGAAGGCCTATCAGGAGAAGAAGAAGGTCTGCAAGAAGAAGGTCTGCCAAGAGGAACGCCAGGGATAGGTGCGCCATTAGGGAGACATTCGAACTCTGAACTTGATTCTGCAACAATAAATGGGGCTTTTTCAGGACATAATTGTTACAAATAAAATAACAATAATTTTAATTATTAATCAATTAATTAGTAATAATTTTTGGAACAATTAGGACATCACTTTTTGATGATCAATCTCAAGAGTGATGCGAAAGAAATTATTCCTTCATCATCCTTAAATGATTGTCCTCTTGAGAGGATTGCAAAACATATAAAATGAAATACAGATGTTTGAAAATTTGAAAGGAGAATACGGAAGATTTTAAAGGAGTGTTTTTCAATCTTGTTGTCAACCTTTTTTTTAAGAAAAAAATTGGGAATAAAAGAATTACTTTTTGGAAAAGCGGCACAAGTTACAATGACTCTTCATTTGAAAAAATTGTTTGCCTGAAATGGATCTATACATTTTCTTGCAACCACTTCACTCCAAAGTGATGAATTATGACAAATCATTTCAACCAGAGAAGTTGACTTTTCAACCTTCCCAACGAAAAAGAATTAATCCATTTCCAATTCAAGCAAAAGATGGAAAAAAAGGAGGCATTTTTTTAAACAGGTAAAAAAAGAATAATTTTTTTTCTATGTAAAAATTATTATTTGGTAATGTACTGAACCTTATCTAAGTTACCATCGGTACTTCCACTGCCCCCCTCCCTTAAAGAGGATTTAACATCAAAGACCGAGAAATAACTGGTAATTTATTGGGTGAAAATTAGTGAACATCATACCAGGAATAATTTTACATTGATATTACAAAGATATTTGATATTTATAATTACCAATATAATTGAGGATAATCACCAAAGATGATACAAAAGTACAAAAAGTCCTCATATTTGATAATGAGATGAACAACTGACTAATGTATTAATAGAGAATTTGGTTGACAGCGTTTTACAAATAATATCGTCGTTCCTGCAGTCGTTATCTCATAGATTGTCAGCCTCAAACTTATTCTTCTTAAATATTTACATTTAATTCGAGTCACTTACAAGGAAAGAAATCATGTCACTTAATTAATTGAAAGTGACGTCACAATTTATATTCTTATACATTTCAGGGAAATTTGGTGTTGGCATAAAAGATAATTGATATAGTGTTTAATATAACAAACTATTTGAAGATTATAATAACTGATAAGTGATTCCATAAGCTTTTGAGTGTTAGCTTCCATTTCTAAGTATTTTCACAGGGAACTCAAAAAAGGCTAACATTGTCTGATTTCATTTTCTCTAATTACAAAATTCCTTCCATGTTATTAGTTCTATAGAACCATAAATGGAACATTATGGAAGAAAGGAAATCACGAAATGGAACTTGTTGTGAATTCGTTGTCTCGTAGCATTCAATTTGCGCTGACTCAATTCGTTTCAACGAACCAGAAAGTAAGATTCGGGTGGATGAAAAATTTTAATTCACCCCAATTAGTCATCAGAGACTTCGATTTGGCAGTTGAATGCCCTAGTCCATGAAGCTTGATACTATACTTCGACCTGGCAGGATGAGGCCTGGCAGGAGAAAAAATGGCAGAAGAAGAAATTGCAGGAGGAGAAATGGCAGGAGGAGCAATGACAGTAGGAGAAATGGCAGGAGGAGAAATGGCAGGAGGAGAAATTGCAGGAGAACAAATGACAGTAGGAGAAATGGCAGGAGGAGAAATGGCAGGAGAAGAAATGGCAGGAGGAGAAATAGCAGGAGGAAAAATTACAGTAGGAGAAATGGCAGGAGGAGAAATGGCAGGAGGATAAATAACAGTAGGAGAAATGGCAGGAGGAAAAATGACAGTAGGAGAAATGACATGATGAGGAATGCAAGGAGGATAAATGGCAGGAGGAGGAATGGTAGGATGAGAAATGACAGAAGGAGACCTGTACCTGACGCGAAGGGGGTCCACGAATAGGGTTTCCATTAGGGAGACATTCCATCTGTGAACTCAATTCTGCAACAAGAAATAGAAAAATTCTTTTTTCCCAAGTAAATAATTGTTATAGAATTTAGAAAAAAATCGAGTTTTTTTTAATTCTCTTACACTGTGCTGGTCATCATTAGAGTATTATTTCTTCCGCAAGTTATACCTTCATTGTTGAAACAATTAATATTTGATTGCAAAAATTTGTTTCATCATTTTATCAATACTTGCTTTTTTTATTGGAATTAATGTATTTATATTATAGTAAAAAAATTGTTAGAGCAAATAATAATTTGTTGAACAGTTTAGGCATAACTTCTTAATGATCAAAATTTTGAAACTCACCGTGAGAAAATTATTTCTTGTACATTTTATTAATATTAACTGAAATCGTAATGTTGACCGAATTGAAAAAAATTATGTTCTCTTCTCAGGAACCTCGCAAAATAGATCTGGGAAAATTTCACATGATTTTGGTTTTTGTTTCATGGATTAATTTTCATATTTGAAGGTATCAAAATATGTCGAAATATGATCAGAAAGATGATGAGACAATTTTTTCAATTGTATAAGATACTAAAACATTTGCAAGAGTTTTGTTTTGAACAATCAATTTTCAATTTTAATTTGGCAAAATGTCGGAAAAATTTTGGTTCAAAATGCAGATAGTTTTGTTAACAATTATTATGCTTTGATTAAGGATTCAACAATTCTGTTGAAAGTTTCGAAAATATTCAACACATTGTTGTCGGAAACGAGAAGACTTAAATTGTAAATAATTGTTTTGCATCGCAAAATAATTCTTTTCTCAACATTTTCCTACCACACTCTAATATGTAAACTTCTTTACATTTTCAAAGAGATCATAAAAATGAAATTATGGGCCAGAACTTATTTCGAAGAATTTGAAATAAATGTAGAAATTTTTAAATAATTTTGGAAGATTTCTAATTTGTTGTTATTTTTCAGTGAGAGAGAAAAATATTGGCGTTGATAAAATCGCGACTGGATATTATAGAGAAAGATTGACGTGGATAGATGAAGGGTAAAAAAAGATAGATAAACGGAGATTGAAAAAGATAACGAGATTTAAGATTGATAAAGAGATAGAAAAATACTGACGTTGATAGAATCGGGATAGAATGAGATAGATAAAAGAAGATTGAAAAAGAAAGACGTGAATTTGGATGGACAGAAAGATAGAAAAATATGGAACTTGATAGAATCAGGATTGGATGAGATAGGGAAAAGAAGATTAAAAAAGAAAGATGTGAATTTATATAGAGAAAAAGATAGCAAAAGATTGACTCGGATAGATCGAGGATAAGAAGAGATGGGGAAAATAAGATTGAAAAAGATAACGTTATTTCAGATTGAACAAGAGATAGAAAAATATTGACGTTGATAAAAGCAGGATAGGATGAGATAGAGAAAATTCTTATCGAAGATAAGAAAAGATAGGGAAAAGGAGATTGAAAACGATAACAGGAGTTTACATTGATAGAGAGATAGAAAAAGATTGAGGTTGATAAAAGAAGGATAGGAAGAGATAGAAAAGAGAGGATAGAAAAAGATAGACGCGAGTTTAGATTGACAAAGAAATAGAATGAGATATATTTTCTCTATCTATTTCGATCATAAAGATTCAAAATGATTCAAAAGGATAGGATTTCTATCTTTCTACTTCCAGCAGGGAGGCATGAAAAAGTATCACATACTTTGCCATTAGTTTCTACTCTCAATTGAATTGGCGTATTGAAAAGAAAAACAAATTTTCGAATTTTGAATGTCCAGTGCGGAATCGTGTGAGGAATAAGCCGAATATTTTGAAATCCACCAGTAGTTGCAATCTTGGCAGGAAGAGACCGAAATATGCCAGGAAGAGAAATGCACCTGGCAGGAGGAGATCTGGATATTGTGCGAAAAAGAGACCTGGCAGGAGGAGATCTGGATATTGTGCGAAAAAGAGACCTGGCAGGAGAAAGTCCTGATGAAGAGTGGGGGGAAATGGCTTCGGTTTGTGGATTGTTCTTGATAGGAGATTAAATATTTCTTGATATTTAAGATATAGAGTTGCTTCAATGAATTGAACCACTTCAGGAGACCTGGCAGGAGGAGAAATGGCAGGAGGAGAACTGGCAGGAGCAGAAATGGCAGGAGGAGACCGGGAAGGAGGTGAAGTGGCCGGAGGAGAAATGGCAGGAGGAGACCTGATAGGAGGAGATATGGCAGGAGAAGAAATGGTAGGAGAAGAAATGGCAGGAGGAGAAATGGCAGTAGGAGACCTGACAGGAGGAGAAATTGCAGGAGAAGAAATGGCAGAAGGAGAAGTTGCTGGAGGAAAAATGGCAAGAGGGGAAATGGTAGCAGGAGAGCTGGCAGGAGGAGAAATGGCAGGAGAAGAAATGGCAGGAGGAAAAGTGGCAGGGGGAGAAATTGCAGGAAGAGAAATGGCAGGAGGAGTATGTTGGTATTTCATGAACCTCTTTTGGGTTATTTCTTTCGGTAGGTATTGACTATAAAGCAAAATATAAAACAAAATGCAATTCTAAGATTTGCAAGATCTTCAAATTTGTCATAAAAGTTTTAATAGAAAACCAACACATTCATTCATGATTCAGACAAACTACGCAAACCTTCGTAAGCTATTGACAACATGAAAACATGTCTTGCAGAACAAATATCATTTGGTTTGATAGATAAATTATTTTCAAAGTCAGATTATTTAATTTTTGTTAATATTTAACAATAGAAAGTTCAACAAATTCCCCAGGCAACTTGGTAATAATATTGATGATACCGGATGAAGTATTATTCTTCAAATAAACTAGCCAATGCCAATTTACATAACATGAGTTATTTTCCAAATAACTACTTTAGTGACATTTTTTTAAACAATATTGTCAACAATTTGTCTATGTAATTTAATATAATCTTTTTTTTTTAATTTCAGGCTTCTTTAATGAATTACAAACAAAGCGCCCGATAAAAATTGCTTACAACATTGTTTCAAAAAAAAGGCCACTTGGCTATTTCCAAAACAAATCCAGTTTTTTTTTTGGTTTTTCGATAGCACGTTTAGTTGGTTAATGATTTATTACAGAAGTTCAAAATTTATAGATATAGAAAACTTCAGATTCGTGAGTTTACATGGAATAAAATTCCCGATAAGTAAACATGAACCACATTATTCAGACCACCAATTCTTTTCCGTCCAACAATCTTCGCACAACCAGCAATTTTCTCTCTTTCCGCAGCTTCGAGCACTTGTAGAAATGCTAACTTGTCAGAAACTATTTTTTCCGTTTCAGGAAAGCTGTTCTGAATTCATGCAATCTTTACATTACCAAATATTTTCGTTTGCATTTTATTTTCAGAGCGTGGCAAATTTTTTTTGAGCGATGCCACGATTTTTCCACTATTTAAACAAAGGCTACCATGCCTTTATTCTCCTGTAATTTTTTGATTTTCCAATTAAAAATATCTTCGAGCTTCTTTGCTCATTAAAAAAGCTAATATGTAAAAAAATAATTTTTAATATTTGTAATTATTTTTTTTCTTTGTTTCCTAAGCTATGATTGTAAGATATATTGAACTGTTTCAAAATCAAATTTCCAAATAAAATCCTTAATTGCCCATGCATTCCGAATTGTATATCGTTCAAAATTATTCATATTTTAAATTTCAGAATTTTCAAATGCGAATAAGAATAATTTCAGATAAGATTTTGAAGGATGAAGATTTAAATTTAGATTTTTGCAAATTTCGAAGCGAAATTTGTAGATTCTCAAGAACCTTTAAAGGTTCTAAGAAAATGAAAAAAATTATTAAGTTTGCTAGGAAAATTTCAAATGATTTTTCAGTTGGAAAATTTAATTTGAAGAGAATATTTCAAGAGATTGGAAATTTTTTCAGAATGAGAAATAACTACTGAACAATTATTAATTTGGAAAATAATGAAGTAAGTTTAAAATATATTTTGAAGTTTTGAAAAGATTCCAAGATAATTTTAAAACGTTAAAAGATTTCAAAATATTTAAAACAAAATATAGATTTTTGGATATGTCGAATAAAAAAATTCTAAGGTTTTTACCATTCTCAAAGGTTTCAAATAGATACAAAAAATTACCGAAATTCCTTGAGAAACTAACAATATTTTTCCCGTTGGAAAATTAATTTGAGAAGAATATTTAATCAGATTTCCAAAATTTTCAAAAAAGAATCTAGATGATTTTAAGAAACTTTTTTGTTTTTGTGGGATTTTCAACAAATTGTAGGAAAAAGTCGTTAGGGTAGGCTTTTTGAATTTCAAATTTTCAAAACATTACTTCTTATTATTAATTGATGCTATGAATCAATATTTTTTTGATATTAATTCTTAATTTATTGACTTTAGAAAAAAAATCTCTCTAGCTCTGCTGGGATTCGTACCCTAGGTCTTTCAGATTTCCGGTCTGATGCCCTAAGCAATATCCATTAATATTAAAAAAAAAAAAAATTACGTGTCATTGTTTACAATTTTTTTCAGTGAGTTCCCCTCCTGGCGCTCAAGCTATAAAGCTCATTCTACCACACCCGTGTTTTATTTCAAGGCAGGACATCAAATCCGGCCACCTCCACCGAGTATTTTCCAGGCTAGGATGGACGGAGTGATCCTTCTGAGGTCATCAGTTAAATTCTTAAGTTGGGGATTGCGAAAAAATTTAGGGAGAAGGAGGGGAAGGGAAGTGTTAGCTAGGGAAGTTAGGAGAGGGGAAAATAGATGAGGAAGAAGTTCGAGAAGGGAGATGTGAAGACTCATTTTCTTCAAACCTTTGAAGATCCTTGTTTCTTTGTTGATGATGTAGTCGGGGAGCCAGTGAGGTCTTCTCCTAGCGCTCAAGCTATGAAGCCTGTTCTGCCACACCCGCGTTCACGTTCAAGGCAGGACACAGAATCCGGCCACATTCACCGAGTATTTTGAGATCTCGGTGGCTTTCGTTGTTTCCAACGTTCTGGAAATATACCTCTCAGGTGCCATGCGTACCAAAACTCACAGTAAATTACGTCCTTATTTGAACGGCGGAAGGATCCTCATTCACTCCGCCATCCGGCAGACTCCCTAACAGGCCGTAGAGGGAATATGGTCAGGCTAGTGAGGACGGAGCTACCCCTCTAAGATCATCAATTAAATTATTAAGTTGGGGATAGTGGAAAAATTTGGCGGGAAATAGGGGAAGGAAAGTGTTAGCTAGAGAAGTGAGGAGAGGGGAAAGTAGATGAGGAAGAAGTTCGAGAAGGGAGGAGAAGCGAAGAATTCATTCTATTTTAACCTTGAGAGACCCTTGCTTTTTGTTCATAATGTAGGCGGGGAGCCAGTGAGGTCCCCTCCTGGCGCTCAAGCAATAAAGCCTATTCTGCAACACCCGCGTTCACGCTCAAGGCAGAACACAGAATAAGGCCACCTCCACCGAGTATTTCCACATCTCGGTGGATTTCGTTGTTTCCAAAGTTCTGGAAATATACCTCTCAGGTGCCAACTAGTGACCTTCAAGGTAAGACTCGACACGGAGCCCCATTTATCTTTGGGAGATAACCAGCCACTTCTGAGGGGACCCACAATTTAAGGTGGGTTCCGAACCATTAAAGCTCCGGTAGAAAAAAAAATTCCATTGGTACCGGCTCAGGGATCGAACCCCGGTCCTCCAGCACGGAAGTCTGGCGCGCTATCGTCTGACCCACCAAGGCTTCAACTTGCTTTAAAGTAATTATACTAAAAAAATACTTCTTCTTGGTTAAACCAGGTTTTCAGCATAAGTGATGTTTTAGAGAGAAATTTTCAGGCGATCAAAGGGTGCAAAATTCTGGTGCGATTAGAACCGAGCGTGCCTTATCGCAAAAAGCAACTTCGAAGTAAAGCTGTAATTACATTTACTCTCGCGCCTTTATAAGTTGCGCCGATTGGCGTGACGTTCGTTCGTGTCTCCATTGCGTGTGAATGCAAAAATTGAAAATTTTCTATATTAAATATTTTACCTCGCAATGCTGCAAGTGGAAAAAAAAATTTTTCAATAAGTTCCTACATCATAGATACTAGATAGCTGTGATTTTCCTCAGTGTAAAATATTCCTCTTGGTTTTAGAATTCTATAATTGGAAAGATTAAGTACAGCTTGTGCTTAATTGAATTTTCGATTCAAGCTTTAGGTAAAAAAATATTGCTTAAGGAACCCACTGAGTGATGAAATAGTAACTACTTTTTTTCAACTGTTTTTTTTTTGTAAGGATTCTGTTGCGGAAGTTAATTTTGCAAATAATTAACAAATTAGTAACTATTTATATTTTTTCCCAGCTATATGTAACGAATTTCGGTTGAAAATGCATTATTTCAGTTAAAATTGAACTTTTTGGTGAAAAATTTAACCGTCTTGTCGACAATTCGTGTTTTTTTTTTTTTTTTTTTTTTTTGAAAATTCGTTATTGTCTTTTTGTTTGAAAATTAATTTTTCTACATGCAAAATTTAACTATTTCATTCTTGATTGTAAATTTAACTTTTTTATTTGAAACTTTAACTACTTGATCAAAAATTTATGTATTTTTTATCAAATTTCTTTCCTTTTCCATTTTTTTTTGTTTCTAATTTTTCAACTATTTCGTTAAAAAGTAGTGTTTTATATTGAAAATTTGTCTTTTTGGTTGAAAATAAATTTTTTTTATGGAAATGTAAATCCTTATTTTTTATTCAAAATTTATATTTTCTGCTTGAAAAAATTCCTGTTATTTGTTGAAAAAAATTTTTTTAATTATACAAAATTATTCCTCTAGCCTGTATTTTTTAGTTGAAAATATAACTAGTTAGATTGAAGTGCATGAAGTTTATTTATTGAACTATTTGGTCATTTATTGGAATTTGGTTATAATTCTTCTTTTTCTCTGAAAATTATTTTACCTAATTAATAATATAATTATTGCATTTTTTGTTCAATATTCATTCTTCTTAATTGAACATTTAACTATTTGGTTAAAATTTAATTTTTTTTTAGTTAAAAATTCAATTAATTGGTCCAACAATCATGCAGTTCGTTTGAAAATTCGTCTCCTTTGATAAAAAATTTACCGATATTGTTGAAACTCTTTTTTTTTGTTGAAAACAAATTTTTTCAACTCAAAATTCAACTGTTTATTTTATATTTCAAATGCATATTTTTTTAGTCGGAAATTCAACTATTTGGTTACAAAACAAAGTTTATTGAAAATTCCTCTTTTTTGGTAGAAAATTCACCTATATTGTTAAAACTACTTTTTTTTGTTTGAAAAATAAATTTTTGAACTGAACATTTGACTGTTTCATTTTAGATTTTTAATGTATCTTTTTTATTTGAAAATTCAACTATTTAATGACAAATTTACAAAGTTTATCGAAAATTTGTCTTTTTTGTAGAAAATTTACCTATGTTGTTAAAACTCCTTTTTCCGGTTGAAAATTCATTTTTTCAACTAAGCATTTAACTGTTCAATTTCAAATTTTAAATGTATCTTCTTAAGTTAAAAATCCCTTTTTTTTTTTGTACAAAATTTACCTATATTGTTAAAACTCCTTTTTTTTTGGTTGAAAACAAATTTTTTCAACTAAAAATTCAACTGTTTATTTTATATTTCAAATGCATCTTTTTTTTAGACGAAAATTCAACTGTTTGGTTACAAAACAAAGTTTATTGAAAATTCGTCTTTTTTGGTAGAAAATTTACCTATATTATTAAAACTCCTTTTTTTTCAAACTAATTTTTTGAACTAAAAATTTGACTGTTTCATTTTAAATTTCAAACGTATTTTTTCGTTATTTGAAAATTCAACTATTTAATGACAAATTTACAAAGTTTATTGAAAATTTGTCTTTTTTGTAGAAAATTTACCTATGTTGTTAAAACTCCTTTTTCCGGTTGAAAATTCATTTTTTCAACTAAGCATTTAACTGTTCAATTTCAAATTTTAAATGTATCTTCTTCAGTTGAAAATTCCTTTTTTTTTTTTGTAGAAAATTTACCTATATTGTTAAAACTCCTTTTTTTTGTTGAAAAGTAATTTTTCTACAAAACATTTGACTGTTTCATTTTAGATTTTTAATGTATCTTTTTTTATTTGAAAATTCAACTATTTGGTTACAAAACAAAGTTTATTGAAATTTCTCTTTTTTGGTAGAAAATTTACTCATATTGTTAAAACTTCTTTTTTCTTAAACTGATTTTTTCAACTCAACATTTGAATGTTTCATTTTAGATTTTAAATGTATCTTTTTT
>CAKNXH010000377.1:252022-271614 GCA_932178445.1 Andricus quercusramuli
CCACCGGGGCCGATGCAGATAATTTCTCGTTTCTCCTATATCCTCAGTATGACATGAATCTATGTTTGTCTCACTAACCTGTGAATTTCTCGTAACTCATTCTATTCTGAGTGAATTTTGTCGAATCTAAATAATTTTTATAGAGGATGTTATTTTGTCGACCAGGGTAATTAATTAATTTTCTGATGTTTTTCGATCTACTGGTCAAATAATTTTCTGGCGAGACGAGAAGAAAATCTGCCTCAGCCCGGATTTGAACCAGGAACGCCAATATCCATGAGTGGAGCGTTAATCAATTACGCCACCGAGGCCGACGCAGAAAATTTATCTTGGCTTCTATATCCTCAGAATGACATGAATCTACGTCTCATTAACCCGTGAATTTCTGTTAACTTATTCTATTCGGAGTAAATTTAGTCGAATCTGAATAATTTTAATGGAAGATGATATTTTGTCGACCGGCGTAATTAATTAATTTTTTGATGTTTTTCGATCTACTGTTTAAATAATCTCCTGGTGAAACGAGAAAACATCTGCCTCAGCCCGAACTTGAACCGGGAACGCCACTATCCATGAGTGGAGCGTTAACCAATTACGCCACCGAGGCATTTTCTCCTTTCACCACCAAATTATTTGACCAGTAGATCGACAAAATTTAACATCATAAAATTAATTAATTGATTACCTTGTTTTACAAAATAACATCATCCATTAAAATTATTCAGATTCGACGAAATTTACTCAGGATAGAATGAGTTACTAAAAATTCACAGGTTGATGAGACGTAGATTCAAGTCATCCTGTGGATATAGGAGAAACAAGAAATTATTTGCGTCGGCCTCGGTGGCGCAATTGGTTAACGCTCCACTCATGGATAGTGGCGCTCCCGGTACAAATCGGGGCTGAGGCAAATTTTTTTCTTGTTTCACCAGAAAATTGTTCGACCAGTAGATCGACATTAAAATTAAAATTTACATACAAAATTAAAAATTTCCAAATTTATTTATTTTAAGCAAATAAAGTGACTCTGCTAGTATAACAGATGACTTCTTAAAAAGATACTTAAATTTTCTACAAAATAATTAAATTCTCTAAAAAACTATGACATTTTCAACGAAATAGTTGAATTTTCAACAAATAAAAATTGTTCAGTAATGAAAAAAAAAGTTTCCCTAAACTGTTGAACCCTAAAGCCGAAAGACGAATTTTCTGTACAATAATTGAATCTTCAACCAGAAAAATAGGAATTTTCATCAAATAAATTAATTTTCAGAAAAAAAATTAATTTTCAAAAAAATAGTTGAATTTTCAACCAAAGAGATAAATCTTCATTAAAAAAAAAATTCAACAGAAATTTAAAAAAAAATTCAACTACATTTTCAAATGAAACAGTTTGAATAAGAAGTAAATTCTCTACGAAGATACTTGAATTTTCAGCCCAAAAAGACGAATTTTCAATAATGACAGTTGAATTTTCATACAAAAAGTATGACTTTTTAAAAAAATTATTTTAATTTTCAATCAAATAGTTCCACATTCATCCAAGAAGGATTGACTTTTCATTGAAAAATATGATTTTTCGAATAAAAAAAACAAAAATTAAAAAATATAGTCGAATTTTTATCCAAATAATATTTAAATTGATTTTTCAACACAAAATGTGAATTTTCCTCAGAAGGTGTATGTTCTACGAAATATTTGAATTTTCAACAAAAAAGTAGATTTTTTTAACCAAAAAGGATGATTTTTTAAACAAATTTAATGAATTTCCAACCAAACAGTTGCATTCTTACTAAAAAAAGATGAATTTCTTAGTAAAAAAGACAAATTTTTGAAAAAAGTCGAATTTTCATTCAAAGAAGATTTTAGTTGATTTTTCAACGAAAAAGGGGAATTTTTCTCAGAGGTTAAATTTTCTGAGAAATAGTTAAATTTTCAACAAAAATGCAGATTTTTGGATCAAGAAGAATGATTTTTTAACAAATTTATTGAATTTTTAACCAAACAGTTGCATTCTTATCCAAGAAATATGAATTTTCTATTCAGATAAATTTTTCAATGTAAAAAATAAATTTTCAAGAAAAAAAGTTGAATTTTCATCCAAGAAATATTTGAATTGATTTCTCAACACAAAATATGAATTTTTTTCATGAGGTAAATTTTCTACAAAAAAAATGGATTTTTCAAAAAAACAGTAGATTTTTGGACCAAAAGGAATTTTTAACCAAACAGTTGCACTTTTATACAAGAAATATGAATTTTCTACTGAGATGAATTTTTCAATAAAAAGGACGAATTCAAAAAAAAAAGTCAAATCTTCATCCAAAACAGATTTAAGTTGATTTTTCAACTCAAAATCTGAATTTCTCTCAAAAAATAAATTTTCTAAAAAATATTTGAATTTTCAACAAAACAGTAGATTTTTTTACAAAAAAATGACTTTTTAAAAAATTCATTGAATTTACAACCAAAAAGTTGCATTTTTATCACAGAAAGATGAATTTTCTACTCAGATGAATTTTCTACTAAAAAAGATAAATTTTCAACAAAAAAGTTCAGTTTCCAACCAATAGTTTGAAGATTTGAAAAGAAATAAACTTCTTGTAAGAATTTAAAAATGTTTCAAGAGAATGAAAAAAATCTCTCAAAATTCCTAAAAGAATTTAAACGTATTTTTATGTAAAATATGTAAATTTCGAGAGAAATTTGAGAAAGATTTTAAAATCTTGTACAATAATTTCTGAAATTTCGAAGAAAAAAGTGGACGATTTTAAAGCAAAATTTTTCAATTATTGACATTACAGAGTTTTATAAAAAATTTCTGCAATATTAAGAGACATTCAGAAGTTTCAAAAAATCTCAAAATTAATTCAAAAGTCGAAAATATTTCAAAATGATAATTTTCAAGCTTCTTAAGGATTTCGAAAGGTTTTACGATGATAAAAGAAAATTTCTGAAATTAGTGGGAAAATTTAGAATGATCTTCGTTTTAGAAAATTAATTTAAGAATAATTAAAAAATAAAATTGACAAGATTTGAAAAGATTCCAAAAATTGTCACAACAATATCTGGGTGTTCTGAAAGCACTTTTTTTGATATCTCAGAATTATAAGAAATTATTATTATTTTATTTAAAAATATTATTGAAAAATATATTTTGAAGTGAATCGAATTTTCCTTAGAATTTTGCAAAATTTTGAAAAATAAAAAAATTATACTAATACTCTATTAAAATTGGATTCCGAAAGAAAATCACTTCACATATTCCCCAAAATCTTAAGAATTTTGTTGATTGTTTAAAAACATTCCAAAATATTTTCAAAAACTTCAAAATGTTATTCCTAAATTTTTAAGAATCTAAATTATGTTTCTAGTCTTGATAAATCTTCTGAGATTTAAAATCATTTTTGAAATTTTAAAAGGATTCCTGAATAGATTTTCTGAGAAATTTATGCATTTTTTCATATATTTTGAAATTTCTAAAATGTTCTCTTGAAATAAATTTTATAAAATAAAAAATCTTTCCTGTTTTTCCCAGAAATATTGATAATTTTTTTTTTCATTCATCCTAAGGCTTTTTAAAATTCTTGAAAAGTTTCTAAATTTATGTGTTTGAAATCTACAAAATCTATATTTTGTTTTAAGTTTTTGAAAATATTTTTGAGTTTCAAATTGATTTAAGATCTTGAAACGTTAAAAATTTCTTAAAAGGTTTACAAATTTTCTTTTTAAATCTTCAAAAATCTACATTTTGTTTGAAATTCGTTAAAATCTTCCCAATCTTCAAATTTCAGAATCTTTTCAAAACTTCTAAAACTTTGAAATATCTTTTAAAGTGATTCAAAGTTTTACTAAAAATTTGGAAAAATTAAAAAAAAATCGTTTAAAAAACTTCAATTGACTTTCAATCCATTTTTCCAGATAGGATACTTATTTACTTGATATGCTTTTCTTATTGAACTAAAAAAAAAATTATTTTTACATAAATTAATAATATCCAAAGGAAACAGGTAATTTTTTCAGGATATCCCTTCCTGAATGATATGTCTAATCAGGACAAATTAATGTCGTCGACGTGAAAGTTCTTCCTAAGTTAATTTCCTCCACGGGTGTGCACCCTTTAGCATTAAATCCGGAGACTGTCTCTAGATTTACCTAACTTTTCGACGACAAGAGATTCAAATTTCACTTTACTTTGCTACAAATTATTTTGAACCGCCTCATTTAATTTCCGGGAGAAATATAGCAATTATCAACCATATACCATATTACCAACAATATAATAATTACCAAGCCTTCGGAATTTTGTTTAGATTTAAACAACTTTTGATTAATAAAATAGTTTTAAAAAATCTGCGAAGGTCACATAGACCGCGATGCGAGAGAATTTCAACCCCCTGGGGGCGGTTAAGTGACTTTTTCAATTGTTCTTCCAATTTTTCGAGACTAAAGTCGGATATCTTTTTTTGGACATTTTAATTTTCAGGACAACAAAAATAACTTGAATTTCGCAAAAGTGGAAGTAAAAATAAAAAAGTCATTAGCACCATATTTGCGAGCGGCGTCTTCTCAAGTGGTAGTGACCTTCTTTGGTCAGCCGTGTCCTTAAATAAAATATGATTTGTCAGACATCTGTGAGCACTAGGGTGGTCCAAATTCATACCTTTAAAAATTCGACTTTTGATTTTTGGTGATAAACCCCCTCCCCCATTTTGGGAAAAGCTTGATTTTCAAAAAAATGGAGAAAAAAAATTACTTTTTATACATTTTTTGTCAATTAAAGTATTGTAAACTCTTAAGGAGTATTTAAGGAATAATTTCCCCCCGATAGCTTTTAATTTTGACACACCTGAACCCCTTCAATTGTGCCCGGAAAATGCCCCAAAAAATGCAAAATAGCAGTTTTCTAACAAATTCCTGCTAAAGATGGTATTTTAAAAAAAATTTCAACATGAATTATTTTTAATCGATACGTGACGAGTTTCAAAGTATAATTTAAATAATTGTAAATTATTTAAACAATTATTGTTTGTTTAAGCAATTTTTTTCTCCTGTAAATCGTGAAAAGTTATTATCTTTTGCAATAAATCGTACAAAGTTGATGAATGTCAAGAGGAGTAGTTCTTTTTTAACTTATTTGGTAATTATTTAAACAATTTTTCATTTGTTTAAACAATTGTTTCTCCCTAAAATCGTAAAAAGTTATTATTTTCTGAAAATAATAACACAGTTAAAGAATGTTGAAGGCAATACATTTTTGAAGGATGTTTGGTAATTATTTAAACAATTTTGATTTGTTTAAACAATTTTTTCCCCCTGTAAAGCGTGAAAAATTATTAATTTCTGGAATTAATTACACATTTAAAGGAATTTGAGTGTAACATTTTTTTCTAAAGAATATTTAGCAATTTTTAAAATAATATTCATTCGTTTAAACAATTTTTGTTTGTTCAAAAATGTTTTTGATGCCTATTACCCGAAATCCATTTGAAAAATTATTCATTTTAACGAATATGATCTGAAAAAATAACTACTCATAACAGACGGCAAAAATTGTTTATATTTATGATTATTAATGATTTTTAATTGTTTAAATAATTTCAAAGTATCTTGAGCAAAAAAATATTATTCTTAAAATTCGTTACTTGTGTCATCAATTGCTGAAAAGAATAAATTTTCTCGATTTGCAGAGAAAAAAAATTTTAAACAAACAAAAATTGTTTAAACAAATTAAAATTGTTTAAATAATTACCAAATAAGTTAAACAAGAACTACTACTCTTGACATTCATCAACTTTGTACGATTTATTCCGAAAGATAACAAATTTTAGGGGGGAAAAAAGGGGGGGAAATTGTTTAAACAAATGCTAATTGCTTGAAAGATTTGAAATTATTTTAAATATAATTTAAAACTCGTCACTTATTGATTAAAAATAAATCATGTTGAAAATTTACTTAAAAATACCGTCAATTTCAAAATCGTTTTTTCTATGTTTGTATGGATTTCGGAAATTTTGGAAAGTTCTAAAATTTGTAAAATCTATGGTATTTTAGACAGTGTTTGAATTAAAAAAAAATCGAGAAACTTTGAAAAGTAGGGAAAAAATTGAATCCTAGAATTAAAAAAAATTGAAATTGGAAATTTAAAAAAATGTTTAATTCCAAAAAATTAAAAAATTTTCAGGTATCTTAGAAATTTTGTAAATTTCAGAAATTTTGTAAATTTCAGAAAATTGATAAATTTCAAGAATTTGAGACATTTTCATGATTTTAGAAATTTTAAACAGTCTAGAAATTTGGATCATTATACCAATTTGAATAATTTTAGAGATTCAAAAATTCTGAAAAGTAATTTTAGAAATTTTTAACATTTCATAAAATTGAGAAATATTAGAAATTTTGATAAGTATACAAATTTTGAAGATTTTATAAATCTTAGAAAAATTTACAAATTATAGAAAATTTCAGAAAAATTGGGAAATCTTATAAAATTTAACTTTTTATGAAGTTCAGAAATTTTTATGATTCTTATAATTTCAGAAATTTGAATTATTCAGAAATTTTTAACATCTTAGAAATTTGGAAAATTTTCAAAATATAAGTCGATTAACTTAAAATGCGTGCTCATAAGAATTAAAAAGGGCTCAAATCATGACACACTATATTATATTTAAGTACACGGCTGACCAAAGAAGGTCACTACCACTTGAGAAGAAAAATGTCCTCCTCATTTGAAAATTCATTTTTTTTTTCTGAAAATTGAACCATTCTATTTTTTTGAAAATTGTTCGATTTCAGTTGAACAGTCAACTTTTAAAGTATAAAATTCAACTATTCCAATTGAAGATTCATCATTTTACTTGAAAATTCATCAAATTGGTTGAAAATGAATTCCTTCAACTGAAAATTCGAATGTCTATGTTTTGTTAAAAATTGTCCTTTTCTTGTTTGGAATTCAAAAATTTCGATAAAAAGTCGTCTTTTTTAATGAAAATTACCCTATTTTTTTTAAATTCACATATTTTGTTAAAAATTAATTTTTTTTTATAGAAAATTGTCTCTTATTCTGAAAATTAATCTTCTTGTTCAAAAGTTCTTCTTTTTTTTTCGTTGAAGATTCATAATTTTAATTGGAAATTCATTTCTTTGGTTGAGATATGAGTTATTTGATTTAAAACTTCATTTTTTTTTAATGAAAAGGAATTTTTTGGCCGAAAATTTAATTATTTTGCTGAAAATTTGTTTCTTTTTTTGGCTTAACAATAAACTACATTTTCAAATTTTTTTTAATTCAACCATTTCAGTTAATGATTCATTGTTTTAGTTGAGAACTCATCTTTTTGATTTGAGGTTCAACTATTTCAGTTGAAGATTTGTGATTTTAGTTGAAAATTCATCAGTTAGGTTGAAGATTGAACTATTTTCTTGAAAATCCAATTTTTTTGTTGAAATTTAAATTTTTCAACTGAAGGTTTTATCATTCCATTTTTTGTTGGAAATATATATTTTTTAGTGGTCGGATTCCGTCCGTCCGTCGTACTTTTTTTCATGAGGGGAAGTGCCAGATAAAGTCGGAGAAATGAGGGGAGGAAAAGAAGTAGAAATGAGGATTGTAGCAGGAAAAGTGATGGTGATGGGGGAATGAGTGGGAATAAGGGAAGGAAAAAAGGGGGTGAGGGAGGGGCAAGAAAAATGAAATTTATGAGGAAAGGTCAAGTTGGTAGTATGAGGGAGGGGGTAGGAAATGGATGTTAAGGTGAGAAGAGGTGAATTAGGCGAAGTGAGGGCAATTAGGGGCGAAGGAGTAGGGGAAATGAGGGGAAATAAGGGACGGCCAACTAGGTGGAGTTAGGGGAAATGAGGACACGTAAGTAGGGAAAGTGCTAGGAAATGTGGGGAGGGTAAGTAATAGGAAACAGGGGTAGGGGAAGTTTCGGGAGGGGTGGGTAATTAAGAGCGGGAAGCAGTTTGAAGGATCATTCCTCCAAGTAATTTTTCACCACCAATCGTACATCTGGATCGAAGTGTGTCGGATGATAGAGGGGGGAAAATAAGGGAAGAGAAAGGAGGAGAAATGAGGATTGTGGAAGGGAAAGTGATGGTGATGGGAGAATGAGTGGGAATAAGGGGAGGAAAAGAGGGGTATAATGGATGTTCAGAGAAAGTAAGGGTAACAAGGGAGGTCTATTTCGGAGAATTAGGAAGGGGGTAGAAGAAGAATGATGAATTAAGGAAAGATAAACTAGGGAAATTAGGAAAGTGAAAGTAGGGGAAATGAGGGTAAATGAGGGGTGGCCAACTAGGTGAAGTTAGAGGAAATGAGGAGATGTAAGTAGGGGAAGTGCTAGGAAATGTGGGGAGGGGAAGTGATGGGAATCTGGGGTATTGAAATTTTCGGAAGGGATTTGTAATGAAGAGAGGGGAAGCAGCTCAAAGGGTTTTCTTCCAAGTAATTTTTTATGATCGATCGTACATCTGAATCGAATTCAGTTCTCTGTTGTACATACACTTTCCTTGAAAGAAATTTATTATTCAGTGATTTCCATGAAGGAGATATAATAGATTCACGAGAGTCTGAAGAGCGAGAAGCAGATTATACGTCCATTAGAATTAGGTACAAAGAGTGCGATTCAGATTTACGAGATGTTAAGGGATCGTGGTCTGCTCTTATATTTTATGCGGAAGATATGACGAGCTCATAAAAGTCTTGGCAGGTAATATATTTTTCTTATTTCTTTCTCGACAGTTATAAACTTCTCAATTCTGAAATGTACTGTGAAGGACATCATATTTTATAAAATTTCATTTTGTATCTGAGATAGATAAGACAATTAGAAAAAACTAGTTTAAATCATTTTTTTCTGAAAAAAGATCTTCTCCTTTCGCTCCGCTGGGAATTGAACCACAGAACTACTGATTTCCGGTCAGCTGCTTTCCCATTAAGCTACTAGAGAAATAGACAGGAGAAACTTTTTTCAGAAATACACGGATTATAAAGTGAGACAAGCGTTAGTAGGGAAAATTAGGTAGGGCAAATAGGGATGTTGGGGAAATTGTGGGAAGTAAGGAAATGGAACTGAGGAGATCAAGAGTGATAAGAAGCTAGGAGAGAGGTCAGTAGAAGGATGACTAGAGGAATTAAGGTTGGTAGAGGAAGTAGGGGGAGTTATGGCAAACGATAGAAGGGGGCAGAAGAAGTAAGGAGAAAACAGTGCTGGGGAAGTAAAGGAAGCAAGGAGAAATGCAGGCTAAGGTAGTAGAGGAATGTATGTAAAATAAGGGGAGTGAAGTAGTAGAAGTGAGGGACGACAGGAAGTGTTGTCAGGGAAAAAGGAGTAAAGAAAGGGAGTGAGGAGAAATGAATGTTAGGGGTGGATAGGAATGGATGTAAAATAAGAGTACGGAAGTAGTAGAACTGAGCGACGAGCAAATGTGTTTTTCAGTTAAGGGAGGTATGGGAAGTGAGCGGAAGTAGTGCAAGTGAGGAGGAATGAGAGTGAGAAAGTAAGGGAAAATTAGTGAAGAAGGAGTAGATGAAGTGAAGAGAAATCAGGGTTAGGGAAGGAGAGGAATAAACGTCAAATAAGAGGCGGAAGTTCGTAAGAGTTTGGAAGAACGGAAAGTGTTGTCAAGTCAAGAGGAGTAAGGGATGTGATGAGAAGTAGAGAAAATAAGAAGAAAGAAAGTTAGGAGAGTATAGAAGAGGATGTAAAATAAGTTAAGGGAAGTAGTAGAAATAAAAGAAAAGGAAATGTGTCCTTCAGTGAAGGGAGGTATTGAAAGGGAGCAGGAGTAGTGGAAGTGAGGAGGAATGAGAGTGGGAAAGTAGAGAAATAGATGTCAAGTGAGGAGCGGAAAGTAGTTGAAGTGTGGGATGAGGGAGAGTATTGTCCAGTGAAGGGGAGAATGGGAAATGAGAGGAAATAGTGGAAGTTAGGGGAAATGATAGTGCTGGAGTGAGTGACAATTTGTGGAGGAAAAATAGGGGAAGTGAGGAGAAATGGAGTTCAGGGAAGTAGAGGAAAGGATGTAAAATGAGGGGAGGGGAGTAGTAGAAGTGAGCGACGAGCAAATATGTTTGACAGTTAAGGGAGGTATGGGAAGTGAGTGGAAGTAGCGAGAGTAAGGAGAAATGAGAGTGAGGAAGCCAGGGAAAATTAGTGAAGACGAAGTAGAACAAGTAAGGGATCGTGCATAAATTACGTAACATTTTTTAGGGGGACGGGGGTCTAGCAAAATTTGCGGAAAACTGCGTTACGTAATTTACGCACGACCCCTAAGGTGAAATGAGGGTTGAGGAAGTAGAGGAATAGATCTCAAATAAGGGGCGGTAAGCCGTGAGAGTGTGGGACGAGGGAAAGTGTTGTCAAGTGAAGTGGAGTGTGGGATGTGATGGAAGGTAGTGGAATTATGGAGGAATAAGTGTTAGGGGAGTATATGAAAGGATGTGAAATAAGAGAAGGGAAGTAGTAGAAATAAGGGAGGAGGAGATATGTTGTTGAGTGAAGGGAGGTATTGAAAGGGAGCGCGAGTAGTGAAAGTGATGGGAAATGAGAGTGCGAAAGTAGAGAAACAGATGTCTCATAAGGAGCGGAAGGTAGTAATAGTGTGGGACGAGGGAAAGTGTCGTCAAGTGAAGAGGAGTATGGGAAGTGAGAGGAAATAGTGGAAGTGACGAGAAATGATCATGCTGCAGTAAGTGAAAATTTGTGGAGGAGAAATAGAGGAAGTGACGAAAAATGAAGTTGAGGGTAGTAGTAGAAAGGATGTAAAATAAGGGAAGAGGAGTAGTAGAAACGAAGAACGAGGAAAAGTTTTTGCAAATAAGGAGAGGTATGGGAAGTTAGAGGAAGTAGTAAAAGTGAGGAGAGATGACGAGATGGGAAGTGAGGGGTAACTATGGTAGGGGAAGAGACAGTAAATGAGGGGAGGGAAAGTGAAGAAAGTGATTCAATATGAAGGTGTCGAAAGTGTTTGGCAAACGAGAGGTTGGGAAAGTGTGAATTCATGTAAAAACGTTTTTTTTTTTTTTTTTTTTTTTTTTTCTTAAACAAAAATGTTTTCACCAGGGGTAGGAGCTAAAGGAGGATCAATTATTCAACGTGACTCAAGGACTCCACATATCGTGTGTTTTGACCTGAAAATTAACAATAACTGAAACTGGGGATATTATGATACTGTCATACAGTTGAGTACATGCGAAAGCGTTGAGCGTGACACAAACTGATTCAATGAGGGACTTCTCTTGTGCTAGTCGCATTATAACTTACTTCAACCGAGTCGTTCTGGAAACGGAAATGCTTAGAGGAAACCAGTACGAGATGGATACCAGCACGAACTGAATAATAGGAAAAAGAAACTATTTTATATTCATTTTTAAATAAAAACATTTCCGAAAATTAATTTAAAAATTTAAAAATTACTTAATTAAATTAATTAATTAATTAATTGACTAAAAATTGAATAATTAATTAAAAAAATTAATTAAATTGAATAAAAACAATCTGGAAAAGGCATTTTCAACAAAATAGTTGAATCCTGAAAAGAAAAGAAATAATGTTTTCCCAAATAGACGATTTTTTTCAAAATAATACAATTTTTCAACCAGAAAATATTCATTTCCAACAAAAAAGTTGATTTACAACAATATAAATTAATTTTCCGATGAAAATTGATTTTAAAACCAAACTATATATGATACTATAACATATAATACTATAATAAAAAATATTAAATTTCTACAAGAATAGATGAATTTTCAATAGGAAAATGATGACAATAAGACTTAACATGGTCGAAAAAGTATCTAGAAGATTGAAAATTCAACTATTGTTTTTGAAAATTTGTCTTTTTTCAAAAATTTTGAATACGTCTATTTGGATTGCAAATTCAGTTTTGTTTTAGAAAATTATTTTTTGTTGAAAAAATTTATATTTTGATCTTTAAAAGTCAACTGGAATTTTTTAAAATGAAAATTCAAGTATTTGAATTTTTTTCTAAATAAAAATTCATCTGTTTTAAGATTTTCATCTTTTTTGGTTGAAAATACAACTATTGGGGAGAGAATTTTACAATTTTAATGAAAATTCATACCTGCTTTGGTAGAAATTTCTTTTTTTTTATGAAAATGCAACTTTTTGGTTAAAAATTATTGTTCTTTGCTTGAGTTGAAACTTTAACTATTTTGTTGTGAACTAATCTTTTTAAATTGAAAATTCAACTAATTGGGTAAAAGTTAACCGCACTGTTAAAAATTTTCTTTTGATTAAAGCCTTATGTCATTGGTTAAAAATGTAATTATTCAGTTGAAAAAGTCTTTTTTTTTTGTTCAAATTTAATTTTTTAACTGAAAATGTAACTTTCCATTTTTTCATATTTTTTTGTTAAAAATTCAATTTTTGTAGGGAAAATTTTTCTTTACCGTTTACTGTTTTTTTTTACAATTTTGAATTTGAGTTTCGCATTATTTGTTACTGTTAATTACGATTTCGGAATTGTCAAGATATTAAAAAAAAAGACTTGAGACATTTAAAAATCCTTATAAAATTTCAAAATTTTATTTTAAAATGTTTAAAAATCTACATTTTGTTTCAATTGTGTTGAAATATTTTCAAATTTGAAATTATTTTTGAATATCCTCCAAAGATATAAAATTCCAAATATCTTTCGAACTGACTCGAATTGCCCCTAAAATTTTCTGAAAATCTTCCTCCGGATTAGTTTTTGACAATTTTGAAATTTTTTCATTGTTTTGGAATTATTTTAAATATTTTCCTAAAAATAATTTTTCGAAAATTAAAAAAGCTTTAGACATTTTCTTTGATGTTTTGAAAACCTTTCAAACCCCTAAAAAAGCTTCCAAATTTTATTTCAAAATGTTTAAACATTTGCGTTTTTTTCAATTTTGTTGTATTGTATTCTTTGAAATTATTTTTGAATTTTCTCAATTCTTCTGCAACCTTAGAATATTTTTTTGAATAATTTCAGGATTTTTTACCATTTTTTTTCAAGCCTGCAAAAATTTTCAAAATTGACTTGAAATCTTATAATTTCCTTTTTGAAATATTTTGAAATCGTCCAAAATCATCAATCATATTCAGAAACATTCAGAAATGAATCTTCTCATCAATTTCTCTATTTTATAATTTTTTTGTTTGAAACTTGATTTTGTGGATAAAACATTCTATTATTTTATCAGAAATTAAAAAACTTATGTAAAAAATCCAACTCATTAGTTCAAAGTTAACTATTTCTTTGAAAATTCATATTCTTGTTTAAAAAATTCAACTTCTTTGTAGAAAATTCGTCTTTTTAGGACGAAAATTCAACATTTTGAATAATTTTTTTTTTCGGGAGACTTATAATTTTGATAAAAAATTAAAACGTTTGGTTCTAAAGTAACTGTTTTCTTATAATTCCAATTCTTTGGTTAAAAATTAAACTAGTTCGTTGAAAATTATTGCATTTTGTTAAAAATTCATTTTCTCTATTAGAAAATTAATTGGCTCTGTAAAAATTGACCTTTTTGGTTGAAATATCATATACGTTGTTAAAAATTCATCTTTTTGGTCGAAAATTTAAATATTTGGTTAAAATTTTTTTTTTCCAGATGGTTTATCATTTTAGTTAGGAATTTTTTTCAGTTGAAAACTAATCGGTTAAAGTTAAAATTAAATTTTTTTATTTTTGGTTAAATTTTTTTTTTCAAATTTTCAAGAAGAACACATGGTGTTTTAAATTTTTTTTCAAATATTTTCACGTTTAGAATTATTTTAAAATCATTTCAAAACATCAAAATATATTTGGAACTTACCCGATTCTTTTCCAAATCACTAATTCTTAAATTGTAATTTATCATCCAAAAAACTTAAAATTTGTGTTTAATCATTGCCTCAAAATTCATTTTTCAAAATAAAAAATTATTTAAAAATTTTCCAGCAAGTTTAAAAAATTTCTCATTTTCTCAAAACCGCTAAAGATCAATAAAAAGCTTCAAAATCTTATTTCGAAATCTTCAAAAATCTAAATTTACTTTTTATTTTTCGAAATGATTTCCAGTTTTAAATTAATTTTGGATCTTCTCAAAACTGAGCCGAAAACTGGCGAATGTCTCCTAAACTAACTTGAACTTTTTCAAAATTCAATTTTTCAATTGTTACAGTTGTAGAAATGTTCTTTCTTGTAAAAATTTTTCCACCAGGATGGAGTTCACAT
Organism: Andricus quercusramuli; assembly: GCA_932178445.1. Classification (NCBI taxonomy): domain Eukaryota; kingdom Metazoa; phylum Arthropoda; class Insecta; order Hymenoptera; family Cynipidae; genus Andricus; species Andricus quercusramuli. The sequence goes on from CAKNXH010000377.1 coordinate 266,237, forward strand.
AGTGATCTGAAACTGCCCCGAAGAATTTATTATTATCATTTTGTACCCCTGATAAGAAAATACTGACGAACCAGTAACAAAGTCTGAGAAGGAAATCCTCCTGTCTTCTGAGACTAAAAGAATTTATAATGAATCGTGGATTACATTTAACTCAAAGAAGTATTCCTCGAGAGCAGACAGTTATTAAATTTCTTTTCCTGACAGAAGGTATTTAATTTTTTTCTTCCGGCAGGATTTCATCAGAAGAACAACATCGAAGTTGTTCAACTTGGTGAAATTCCTTTCAATTAAGATGCTCGATGCAATATCCTTGTTTCTGTTTTACCCTTTCCTCTTTAGTTTCACAACTCCTCTTTTAAGCGTCTAGAGCTTTTATTTCTATAACTAACCATTCCATAAATTTCATAAATGAAGGGTGCAGTACAGAACTGGATAGCCAACATTTTTACAGCAAATTAATTTTTCGCATAAAAAATTAAAAAAAAATCAAAGCACGTCAAGACAAGATAACTCACTCTCTTTACTTGTCTCCCATCTTCTTCTTCTTCTTGTAGAATAAGCAATTATGGGCTGAGATGTAGAGAAAGTAAGGGGAAATGATGGGAAAGAAAGTAGTGGAAATGGTTGAAGAGAAACTAGTGTAAGTGACTGGAAATGAGATCAGGGGAAAATAATAGGCGAGAAATTAGGGGAAGTGTGAAGAAGTAAGAGAAAGTGAGGGGAGTGTAACGGAGGGATAGTGAGGGGACATGAGGAAAGAGGGAGATGAGAAAGTGATAGAAAATCAAGGGAGGGAAAACAGAGGATGCGAGGGGTGATAAGGGATGGAGGAGTAGGGGAAGTGAGGGGAAGTAGGGAAAGCGATTAGAAATGAGGAAGAGTAAAGGAGGGGCGGTAAGGCCTGAGAAAGGAAAGTAGGTGTAGGGAAGTTTTAGCTAGGGAAGCGAGGATAGGACGAAGTAAAGGATAAGGATATTGAGGAAGGGAGGGCAAAGGGTGATGTGGAGGGTAGGAAGTAAGGGAAGCTAGGGGAGTAGAAGTGGAAGTGTATAAGAGGGGGAGGTTTTAAAGACTAAATTAACGTCCTAATAGGCTACAAAACGCTTCTCCCTTTCATTCTTCAACTCCTCTCTTCAGCGTCGAGAGCTTTTCTTTCTATAACTAACCATTCTCAATTCCATAAATGAAGGGTGCAGTACAGAACTGGATAGCCAACATTTTTACAGCAAATTAATTTTTCGCATACAAAATTAAAAAAAAATCAAAACACGTCGAGACTAGACAACTGACTCTTTGTACTTGTCTTCCATCTTCTTCTTCTTTTCAGGAGGGGTAATTATGGTAGATGAAGTAGGGGAAGCGAGAGTAAATTATGGGAGGGAAAGTAGTGGAAAGGGTTGGATGGAAACTAGTATAAGTGACTGGAAATGAGATGAGGAAAAAATAATAGGCGAGAAAGTAGGGGAAGTGCGAAGAAGTAAGAGAAAGTGAGGGGAGTGTAATGGAGGGATAGTGAGGGGACACGAGGAAAGAGAGAGATGAGAAAGTGATAGAAAATCAAGGGAGGGAAACCAGAGGGTGCGAGGGGTGATAAGGGATGAAGGAGTAGGGGAAGTGAGGGGAAGTAAGGAAAGTGATTAGAAATGAGGAAGAGTAGACAAGGGGCAGTAAGGGCTGAGTAAGAGAAGTAGGTGTACAGGACTTTCAGCTAGGGACGCGAGGATAGGGCGAAGTAAAGGATAAAGATATTGAGGAAGGTACGGCGAAGGGTGGAGTGCAGGGTAGGAGGTAAGGGAACGTAGAGGAGTAGAGGTGGGCCTGTAAGAGAGGGCGAGATTTGACCGACTAAATTAACGTCCTAATATGCTACAAGACCCTTCTCCCTTTCATTTCTCAACTCCTCTCTTCAGCGTCGAGAGATTTTCTTCCTATAACTAACCATTCTCAATTCTATGAATGAAGGGTTGCAGTACAGAACTAGATAACAAACATTTTTACCCTAAATTTAGTTATTGCATGACAAATTTTTTTTACTTGTCTACCATCTTCTTCTTCTTCTTCTAGAATGGGAAATTATGGGGTGAGATGCAGAGAATGTAAGGGGAAATTATGGCAAAGAAAGTAGTGGAAATGTTTGAAATGAAACTAGTGTAAGGTACTGGAAATGAGATGAGGGGAAAATAATGGGCGTGAAAGTAGGGGAAGTGGGAAGAAGTAAGGGCAGAAACAGGGGAACTGAGGGGTAGTAGGGAAAGTGATCAGAATTGAGGAAGAGTAGGCAAGGGGTATGAAGAACTGAGAAAGGAAAGCAGGTGTATGGAAGTTTCAGCTAGGAAAGCGAGGAAAGGGCAAAGTAAAGGATAAAGATATTGAGGAAGGGACAGCAAAGGGTGAAGTGAGGGGGAGCAAGAGAAATTTAGAAAAATGTGATTGAGGAACAGTGAGGAAAAATGGGAGCAGGGGAAGTAGGGATACTAATAGGAAATTAAAAAATAGAAACTGATTGATTTAAGAGTAGTGAGAGGCGGGAACGTAGGGTAAGTGAGGGGAAGTAGAGTGAATGATTAGAAATGTGGATGAGTGGGCAAGGGTTAGTAATGGCTGACAAAGGGAAGTAAGTTTAGGGGAGCTTCAGCTAGGGAAGAGAGAAGAGTGGAAAGTGAATGATGAAGATGTTGAGGAAGGGAGTGCGAAGGGTGAACTAATGCGTGGGAAGTAAGGGAATGTAGGGGAAATAATGGGAAGGAATGTAGTGGAATTGGTGGGAGGGAAACTAAAGTAAGTTAGTGAAAATGAGGTTAGGAGAAATAGTAGGCGGGAAAGTAGGGGTGGTGAGATGAAGTGACAGAAAGTGAAGGGATTGTAATTGAGGGATAGTGAGGGGAAATGATGAAGCGGAAGTAGGGCAAATGATGAGAAATGAGGGGAGGGGAACTGGAGAGAGAATGAGGGGTAATGAGGGGCTAGGAACTAGGGGAAGTGAGGGGAAGTAGGGGAAATTATTAGAAATGAGGATGAGTAGGTAAAGGATGGAGATGTTGCGCTAAACTTTTCCTGGCCATATTCCTTTTCTCAAAAGTTTTTCAATACACTGAAATAATAAAAAATATTTTTCAATATTATTATCGTTTATTTGTAGAAAATATTAGTTTCCTGCCAATTATAGACCTGTTATTTGTTAATTATTTAAATATTTGTTAATTTTTGCTAATTTCTTCTTATTTTTATTTCTATTTGGGTTTCTTCAGTTCCTTATTATAATTATTCCATTTTTGGTTGACAATTCTTCCTCTTTCAAGTAAAAATTAATTTTTTTACCTGAAAATTTAATTATTTTAGTCGAAGATTCTTGATTTCTATTGGAAATTCAACTACTGAAGAACATTTGAACTACTTTGATAAAATTTGATTTTTTTAAATTTACATTGCTTCGATGGAAAATTCACCTATTTTGATGAAAATTGTTTTTTTTTCCTAAAAATTAAGTTTCTCAAATTCATCTCTTTGGTTAAAATTCCTTTTTTTTTAAATTTATTTTGTTGGCTGAAAATTCAACTATTCCGGTTAAAGATTTATGATTTTCATCGAAAATAAAACTACTGAAGTAAATTTAAACTACTTTGATAAAAAAATGGTTGTGGATTAATCTTTTCCATTTTTTGTTGTAAATTGATTTTTGTTAACTGCAAATTCATATTTATTTTTAGGAAATTGATCTCATTGGTTTGAAATCTGTTCTTTTTTGGTAGAAAATTAACTTATATGTGAAAAATTAATATTTTTGGGTTGAAAATACATATCTCGGTCAAAAATATTTTTTCTTGTTATAAATTAATATTTCAATTGAAAATTCATCAGTTGAAACTTCAACTATGTGTTTGTAGATTGAATTTTTTATGAAAATTATTCTTTTTGTTTGTAAATTCATTCATTTTTATTAAAAATTAATTTTTTTTGTTTAAAATTTAACGGTTTTCTTAAAACTATTTATTTTTGTTGAAAAATAATTTTTCAGATGCTCCTACTTTTGGTTGACAATTATTTTTTCAACAAAAAATTGAACTATTGCTTGTTTTGGTAGACATTCTTTCAGTTGGAAATTCATTTCTTCCTATAGAAATTTAACTATTTTGTTGAAAAATTTTTGTTGTTAAAAATTAATTTTTGAACTTAAAAATTAAGTATTTCATTTAAAGTTCGTCTTTTCTGTTTAAATTCAATTTTTTTCATTTTCTATCAAAATATTAAAAATAGATTTTGATTGGAATATCAAATATTAAATTTTTTGTTGAAAATTCTTCTTTTTTGGTTAAGAGTTATACTAATTTGTTAAAAATTGAGTTTTTTGGTTGATGATTCATTGCCTTGTTTGAAAATTCATCTCTGGCTGAAAATTCAACTATTCTATTAAAAATTTCGCTTTTTTATTGAAAATTAATATTCATAACAGAAAATTTGATTGTTTTATTTTTAGTTGGAAATATTTTCTTTTTTAGTTGAAAATTCACTTTTTTATTGCGAATTGAGCTATGTTGTAGGAAATTCAATTTTTCTATCTGAAAATTTCACCATTCAATTTTTGGTTGAAAATTGAACAATTTTTTTTGTTAAAAATTAATTTTTGAAATTATAAATTAAGCATTTCATTTAAAGTTCGTCTTTTTTGTTTCAATTAAATTGTTTTTTTATTTATTATTATTATACTTGAAATCTTTTTTGGTTGGAACATTATTTATTCTTTTTTTATTGAAAGTTAATTTTCTTGATTAAAAATTATACTATTTCGTCGACAATTTACTTTAATCTTATTGAAAATTAATTTTTTAACTGGAAATTTCACTAATATAATAATAAATTTTTATATTTCTTGATGTTATGTTGAAAATTAGTTTCTCAACTGAAGATATAATAATTACATTTTCGCTTGAAAATTTGTATTTTTGGTTGAAAATTAATTTTGCTGAAAACTCGATTTTTTTAAATTTACTTTTCTAACTGTGAATTTAAATATTATACTTCTGGTTTCTAAATTTATCTTTTTTAGTTCGAAATTGAATTTTTTCGTCAAAAAATAATTTTTTGTTGTTGAAATTAGATTGTCTTAACAGAAAATTTAATTCTTTCATTTTTGGTTTAAAAATCATTTTTTTTTTCATGAAAAAAAAATATTTTGTTGAAAATTCCTTTTTTTTTGGTTGAAAATTTATCTTCTTGACTTGGGAACACAATTGAAAAGTGTTTTAAATATAATTAGAAACAAAATTTATGTTGCATTAACTTTATTATTATTCTGTCATTTAAATTTAGCGCCCTTTCCAATTTGAAGCGGTACATTTTCCCGCGAAATTTAAATAATGTAATTATTATTGATAAAGATA
>CAKNXH010000378.1:10869-24076 GCA_932178445.1 Andricus quercusramuli
CGTCAAATTCAATGCGTCAAATTCAATGCGTCAAATTCAATGCGTCATTTCTAGATTTTCTCAAACGTAATTTCAAAAAAGATCTAAATCTTACACTGACAGTTCCATTCCATAAAAAGTAAGAGACTTTTTAAAGCAAGAAAATATTATCATTGAAGAATAATCACATCAAATCATACAAGTTGAACTCTCATGAAAAGTATTTGCAAAGATAAGGAAAATTTTTGAAAATTGTTTCCTACTTCACTAATTTCAATAAAATTGATTTCATTTCAATCACAATTTATGGAATTTATAAGTAATTTTTTAATGTCAGAAATTTCCATATCCTTTTAATTTTTCTTTAATAAATTAACTTATAATTTTACAGGCACCCGTATCTCAATTATTCTCCAATAAAAGGATGGATCCGCTTTTTGGAATTTGGAATAATTTCTAGGTTCGATTTTTTTTCGTAGATTTAAAATTTTGCAAAGTAGAATATTTTTCATTATCTCTTCCATTGTTTATGTTTCAATTGGTTCTGTCACTCACTCGAATCTCTTTCACTTGAGGAAACTCAATTGCATAAAACTTCTTTAAAATAAATTTTTTTGAAAGTTTAAAATATTTTCGGCGAAAATATTATTTTTCATCAGAAGGGACTTCCTCAATAACATGGCTTCGATTCTTGAAATCATAAAAGAACTATTTTTTAGAGATCAAATTTTAGGGACTACTTGCTCGAACGGTACGAGCTCAAAATTAAAATATTATGATTTTGGAAGATTTTTCTGCAAAAGGTCGACAAAATAACTCCTTCCGACAAAAAGTAACCTCCCGGAATAGCTAACAGCTGCTTCGTCGTGTTTCACCAGAAATTTCTGAATAAGCTGCGATGAATGTACAGTACAAGTTCTTTCCAAAAAGTAAGCGATTTGTCGTGTAACAAGGGTGGGAGTGACTGCCGGAGTTGTGTGAAGCCCTGTTTTACCAGAATTTTCTGAATGAGCTGCGATAAGTGTTCAGTGCAAGGTCTGTCCAGAAAGTATCTGACCTTGTCAATGGCAATGATTTCTTTTCTAAAGTACTCCCCTTTGGGAGCCACAACCTTCTTACTGCGATAAACAAATTTCAAAAGCACTCCACAAAGTACCCTTTTGGAATAGCTGACAGCTGTTTCGTAGCTTTCTGTTTTATTCCCTATACTTCTCAAAATCTGTACCTTCTTATAGGATACTTCAAGTTGAGAAGCAGCCAAAAATCACAAAGCGCCATGTCTAGACTGTATGGGGCAGTCATATTCGTGTAAGGCAGTGTTTCTCCAGAAATTGCTGAAGAGCCTGCTCAACATTTGCGAAACTATACGATAAATAGTTTTTACACATGTTGTTCTAGCCTATCAGGAAAGAAGTTCAAAAATAAGTTCGAAGGGAAAGTGTAATCATTATTAAAAATTTATTCCCGGATTTGATACCTTCAAAAAAGCGCGCGATATACTGCAGATATGACGCATGCGCCGTATAATTCGGGAGACAAATTTGGAGAACTGGACCCTCCATGAACTCTTTTCCTCCTTTTTCGAAAGAATTTATATTTTTTCTCCGATTTTCAAGTAACTTTACCTTTTCCTTGGTTTTTTTTGCTGAAATTTACGGAATTTACAGAATCTAAAAAAAAATACAACTTTTCATGGTTAAATTCTTTTCCCCCCTTGTTTAGAAAGTCTAGAACTATATCTTTGGTCTGGAATTAATCTTATTTGGTTGAAAATTCTACTGTTTCGTTGAGAATTTAACTTTTTTGCAAAAAATTCATTTTATTTTTAGTAAAAAATGAATTTTGCAACTTATTCCATTTTTTGTTGAAAATTCCTCTTTTTTATTTGGAAATTCAAGTTCTTGATTAACAAAACTTATCCCTTTTATTAACGATGCATTTTTTCGGAGAAAATTGATCTTCTTTGTTAAAAAGCCAACTTCTTATTAAAGAAAGTTCAGTTCTTTGGTTAAATGTTGAAATCTTTTGTTGAAAATTCATTTTTTTAATAAAGATTTATTATTTTAGATGATAATTCTTTGGCTGAAAAATAATTTTCTTCACTAAGAATGCAACAATATTATATTTTATTTAAAATTGATATTCTACATTGAAAATTGATCTCCTATGCTTCAAAATTTATGTATTTTGTGGAAAATACGTATTTTTAAATATAAAATTAATCTTCTTGATTAAGAATTCATCCTTTCAGGAATAAAATTGAATTAGTTCGTTTATGATTCAAGATTAAAATGTTTTCTATTGAAATACCAAACATTGCATGTTTCCTTGGAAACTTTTTTTTTTTTATTTTTTTTATTTTTCAATCACTGAGCGAAGAATTCCCCAGTGGTTCGGGTTTACACCCCAATAGTTGGGGTGGTTTCTCTTTTTCTGCTTCACACGAAGGATTGTTGCGCGCGCACCAACGAGTCGTGCGAGCACCCCAACCATTGGGGCGCGCACCCCACCAGTTCGGCCGCTGCTGCTTCGGGTGAATACCACCACAGCACTGGTGGGGTGCGCGCCCCAATGGTTGGGGAGCTTGCACCTATGATTCGGGAGATTCGGGAGATTCGAGTCATCCACCGCATTGGATGTTGCGCGTTCGACGTTTGCGCATGTTCGCTAATGGCTGCAGCTGATAAACATCAGGCTCTTCCCGAATGTCACTGTTTCTATTTTATGTCAATTTTATTATTTATGTGCGAGATGTCAGTGGAATACAGTGTAAACTAGTTATCTGGGTTTTCTTTGGATAATCATTAACGAAGGTTCATTAACGAAGAATTATTTCTGTATATATACAGAAAAAATTCTGGAGAAAAAATAAGGTTTTATATTTCTGTTACCTTCGTTAATGATTATCCAAAGAAAAACCAGATAAGTAGTTTATACTGTATTCCACTGACATCTCGCACATGACTAATAAAATTGACATAAACTAGAATCGGTGAAATTCGGGAAGAGCCTGATGTTTATCAGCTGCAGCCATTAGCGAACATGCGCAAACATCGAACGCGCAACATCCAACGCGGTGGACGACTCGAATCTCCCGAATCATAGGTGCAAGCTCCCCAACCATTGGGGCGCGCACCCCACCAGTTCGGCCGCTGCTGCTTCGGGTGAGCACCCCAATGGTTGAGGTGCTTGCACGACTCGCTGGTGCGAGCGCACCAATGCTTTGTGTGAAACAGAAGAAAAAAAAACCACCCCAACTGTTGGGGTGTAAACCCGAACCACTGGGGAATTCTTCGCTCAGTGATGAAGTACTTGGTTTAATGTTGAATTTCTTTGTAAGAAATTTAATTTTTTGGGTTTGAGCTATATTCATAATTTTGATTAAAAATTCAACCATTTGACAGCAAATCAACTTCTTTTTTTTTTTGAAAACTTGACGATTTCGTTTGAAATTATTTTTTATCTTGAAAATTGATATTTTTGTCTAAGAATACAACTATTCTGGACAAAATTCAAATTTGTTTAAATTTGTTTCGTTGAGAATTAATTTTTCTTTCTTTTTTGGAAAATGAACCGCTTCGTTTTAAGATGACCTACTTCGTAAATAATACATTTTTTGTTTGAAAGTTCATCATTTCGGTTCAAAATTACATTTTTAGTCGCAAATTATATTTCCTATTGAAAATTCCAAAGTTCGTTCGAAAAATAACTTTTTCCTTGAAAATTGATATTCTTGGTTGAAAATTCAACTACTTAGCTGAATTATGAAACTATTTGGTTTAAATGAAGCTATTCTTCTAAAAATATAATCATTTTGTTTAGTTTTTTTTTCTTTTATGCAAAATTAATTTTTCTTCTATTCGTCTATTTGAGTAGAAAATTGACTTCCTTTTTTTAAAAATTAATTATTTTGCTTTAGAGTTCTACTATTTTGGTAACACTTTGTTTTTTTCAATTGAATTTAACCAGTTGAATTTTTTTTTTGCTGAAAATTAGTTTTCTCAACAGAAAGTTTGAGGATTTTATTTTTGGTAAAGAAATTATCTCTTTTACTTGAAAATCTAACCATTTCGTCAACGATTCATGAAAGTTGATTGAATAAATATAAAACTATTTGGTTAGAAATTAATCTATTTATTTGAAAATTTTACTTTTTTGTTAGATATTTTGCAGTCAACAGGTTAAAATTTATTGTTTTTATTGCTGAAAATCAGTTTTTCGAACTGTAAGTTTAATGATTCCATTTTTTCTTCAAATTTTATCTTTTTTAGTTAAGATTCTAACCGTTTCGTTGAAAATTCACCTTTTCTCATTGAAAATAAACTTTCTTGTTTAAAAGTTAACTACTTTTTCGAAAATTCCTGTTGTATTTTTCATCATATTGGTCTCAAAAAATTAAACTGGATTCTCGCTATGAGTAACCTTTTTTCAGTAGTAAATTAGTGAAACTTAAAAAGTTTAATTTATATTTTTGGAAATTATCTGTTTTTTTTCAAATTCGACAATTTGGTAGGATTGAAAATTCGTCTTTTGTCGTAAAAAATTATTCTTCTTGCTTAAAAATTCACCTTCTTGGTTGAAAATTCAGCTATTTGGTAAGAAGAATAAAATATTTTGTTACAATTTCAATTGTTTCGTTACAAATTCAACAGTTTTGTTGAAAATTAGTTGTCATTGGAAATTTATCTTTTGTTTGACAGAAAAGTTATATTTTTTGGTTGGAAATTGTTCTCTCTTGACTTAAAAATCCATCAGTGAAAAAACTGATTCAATGCTAGAATTCAGTCACCAATTGAAATCTGCAAAAATTTTAACTTATTGAAATTAACCGTTTTGAAAATCAATCTATTTTGTTTGAAAATTCATCTATCGGTAAAAATTTTTTGGTAAAACAATAAAATATTTTGTTACAATTTTAACTGTCCCGTTGAAAATTCAACTATTTTGTTGAAAATGCGTCCTTTTGGAATGGAAATTTATTTGCTATGGTAAATAAATCATATTTCTTAGTTTAAATTCAGTTCTGTTAGCTGAAAATGAACTTTTTTCGACAATATAACTTTTCCAGTAGAAAATTCAACTGTCTTCTGAAAAATTCGCCTTTTTGGCTTTTCTTGAAAATTTAACACTTTGAGACGTTTCGCGATCCCCCCCCCCCTCCCTAGAGTGTCACGTAAAATGTGGACGCTCCCAAAAAGAGAGAAGGAAAGAAAAGAAAGAAGGAAGAAGGAAAAAAAATGATTAGAGATCTTGGGGTGAACTCCTATCATGATGAAAGAAAAACATAAACTTTACTTATTTATTTAATCCTCTCCCACCTGATCTTTTCGCCTCGGGCGCAGTGACATATTATCATCCTGGTATGCGAGCTAATATCCGTAACTCTCTTGCAACCGAGGAAAAACGAAGATTTACACAACCCACTTCCGCTTGGTGGTCACATACCCATGATTCGGGGTAAGAAGGTCCTTCACGTTGATGGAGCAACTGCAATTTTATAATTTATTTCTTCCGACGATAGGCAATTAGGAAAATTTGAATAGGGTATTTTTTGGGTACAATATCTCCGGAGCTATTGGTTGGAATCTTGAATTGAAGTTTGACCCTTGACCCCTTTCCGATGACTCGTCCCCTTGACCTGTGACCTTTGATAATTGGACTATAACGCTTCGGGTACTACTATCTGAAATATTTACTCAACGGTTGACCTTTGACCTGTGACCGCTGAACCTGACCCAACCCCTTGACCTGTCCCTAAGTCCCCTATAACTTATTTTCAGCTGTGGTTCCTGAAGCTTATTTCATAAAGTTCATATACATACAACGCACATAGAATTTTTCACGAAAAGACCAGTGTGTGGCAGTGGGGCCACATGGCAGAAATTAAACTTTGATGGATCAACTTTTGAATTTTTCGTGAGGAGTCATCATGAGTTTTGAGGAGATCGCATAGTAAGAGAGGGCAGAGAGAGAGAGAGAGATAGATCATATACATGCTTTGGTTGTCGTGGCAGTAGTGGGGATATCGAAGAGGAGTCTATAGAGCAATTGCAAAACGCCCCACAAGAGGGAGACGTAAATAGAGAGAGACAGTATAGACTATAAAAAGAATACTTGCCAGAGAGAGAGAGAGATATTCGTTTGTTCGTTCGGTCGTTCGGTCGTTTTTTTTAATTCACTTCCGTCCCAAAAGAAGTTTCACTTCAAGAACCTGGTATTAGGACTTGATCCAGGTCAAATTTTTTAAAAATGACATGAGGATCCTGATCATAACCCCTTGATCATAGTAAATAAGGTCAATTTATTTATCCATTTAAGGCCATGTGACGAGTGGGTCACGTGACCGGATTCCTACTTTACCGACACTTCTTTTATTTCTGAACTTATTTCCACACGAATAGCTACATCGAGTTGAATATTTGGGATAATAAATAAGAAGCACTAAAAAAGGTGATTCTGGTCCCAAATTTTGATAATCAAGAAAAAAGTTTTTTGTTGTAAATAATATTTTGGTGCTTTTTTCATGATTATGAAAATTTAGGACCAGAACCACCTATCTCAGTGCTTCTTATTTACTATCTCAAATTTTCAACTCAATGTAGCCATTCGTGTGAAAATAAGTTAACAAATAAAAAAAGTGTCGGTAAGGTAGGAATCCAGTCACGTGACTCACTCGCCACATGGCCTCAACAATAAAGACTAAGAATTTTCTGTAACACCTTATTAGGAAATGAAAATTTCCAATAGAGTAATTTTATTTGATAAAAAAATGCATTTCTGAATGTTTTGAATTATTATTGATAAAAGAGAAAATTCAAATTGTAAGGGTTTTTGAATATTGCGAAATAATTCTGTTCTTGAAATTTTCGCAAGGACAGTACGATTTCTGGGAAAATTTTGAATGATCAAGGTTTTATTTCGAGAGAATTATTTGAAGCTTCGATGGTTTTTTGAAGATTAGATTTTTGAAGATTTTGAAGAAAAAATAAACTTTCTACCATTTTCAAACGATTTCAAAAAATTAAAAGAAATTTCTTAAGCTTTTGGGAAAAATCGAATATTCCAAGATACAGAGAATTTAAAAAATTTTTTTGAATTGATTAAAAACTTAAAAAGATTTTAGAAAAGTAGGAATATTTTCAATGATGAAACGTTTTGAAGAAATAATTGTAAAAGAAGATTTAAACATATTTTGAAACATTATAAAAAATTTCTCAAATTCTTAAAATCAAAATTTTTTGAAATTTCTCTGCTACTTTTCCAACATATTTGAAATCTTCCAAAATCTTTCTGAATTTTCACTAGAAGCCTAAGATAGTTATATTTATATAAGCTTGAATTAAATAAAGAAAGAAGCTTGGAAACTAAATAATTATTTAAAATTTTTAGTTTGCATTAAATGTTATTTTTCCCTTAAAATTATATTTTACCTAGAATTGTTTTTTTTTTTTTTTTTTTTTTTATTCACTGAAAAACATTTTTCAGTTGAAAATTGATCAATTTCAAAGAAAATTCGTCGTTTTCTTCTGAAAATTCAGCCCTTTTTGTAGAAATTTCATCTTTTTCACTAAAATATCAAATGTTTGATTTGAACCAAAAATATTTTTTGGTTCAGGATTCAAATCCACCGGCAAAAATTCTTTCATTTTTCTGGTTGAGGAAATTTCGTTTTTTTTTAAGAATTCCACTCAATTGATTTAAAATAAGAATATTTTTAGATTGAAATATCAACTGTTGCAGGTTTTGTTGAGAATTTATCTTTTTCTTGTGGAACATTCAACTACTTGGTTCAAAGTTGAACTACTTTTTCATAAACTCATTTTTTGGTTATGGGTTCATAATTTAAGTTTCAAATTGATCTTTTTCAGTGCGAAATTAATCCTTTTGGTGAAAAATTCATGTATTTCGATGAAAAATTTAACTGTTTGATAGGAAATTAACTTTTTTGGTGAAAATTTGTCTTTTTAGACGAGTTCAACTGTTTTTAACTTGAATCAAAAATCTGTTTGGATATAAATATGAAACATTAGATTGAGGTTTTAAAAAATCTTTTCAATTTTTCTCAAGAATTTTGGGAAAAATATATTTACGAAATCTTACAAATAACCATAAAAAATAACGTTATTTCGAATTTGTGTTTTGTATGAGAAATTAATTTCCTTTAGAAAAAAGAAAAAGTACATGCTTTCTGTTAATGTTACTAGTTATTTTAAGAAGTGACGAACGTTTCTTTTATGTTTCAATGTTTTTCAAAAAATAATTTTTGAGAAAAACAAAATTAATTATTTATTTCATCTAAAAGATTATTGGAAAAAATGGTGAAACAGAATCATATGTCAGTTTTGAACATGATTTCATGAAATTGTATGAAAATATGAATTTGTCACTGGATTCTTTAATTAATAGAGCATTGCCGTACAGCTTTTAAATTTACTTTTCAATAAAATCGTTTAGATTGACATGAGCCTATGTTTTAAGATAAGTCTCACGAGAAGAGGACACGAGATGGACATCGCCGATTCGACTGGGACCTTGCATGATGAAAGAACATCAGAATCCATTAGGGGCCTATTTTTTCTTTTGATCTAATGGGCCTTAGTTTCCGAGATATCGACGTTTGAGTATTTGTGCTCGAGCGCAGATACAGTGTCGAACTGTGAGTGAGCGCCAAGGCCGCCGAGCCCGGGATCCTCGCTCTGCAATAGCGAGTTGAGTGCTCGAGCGCAAATACTCAAAACTAGATATCTCGGAAACTAAGGCCCATTAGATTGAAAGAAAAAATACGCCCCTAATGGATTTTGGTGTTCTTTCATCCTGCAAAGTCCCAGTCGAATCGGCGATGTCCATCTCGTGTCCTCTCCTTGTCAGTATAGGTCCAAACCTGGGACATACCTGGATTTTTCTTCTGGCCATTTGGACCAAGTTTCAAGAAAGGGCAAATTAAAGAATATTCAAAAGGCAATACATTTTTTACAATTCGAACGCTTCATTTTTGAACTACCCTAGTCTTAAGCTGTCACCTTCGACCCATGATATCAGACCCTGACCTTTAGCCTTCGACTCTTCGTGATCTGGGAAACCCATAATGTACTGAACTGGAATGAAGATTTACTGGCAAAACCAACATTTTAATTTGTACCTTCCAACTCTTTACAAGTCGTAAATTTGGAAAGAGTGAAAACTCCATACCGTGTTGCCCCCCCCCCCCCCCACCACAACCTCTTCTCTCGGGACGTCCACCTACACGAAAATAGTGTACACAGTAATTTGTTAACGCCGATTGGAAACGTGTTTGGACAAATGGATTCTGCAGTATTTTCTCGGTTCCCACTGGACCTCTAGTGCTGTAAATACATACCGGGAGTGTAGTACTATTCCTTCTTGTAATACCATTCTCTACTTTATTGCAACTACAGTGGCTGCAAGCAGAGAAAGGAATATGGAGAACTTTATGGGAATCACCCTCTCGATGACGAGATTGTGAGTACACATCGATGAAACGAAAATTATTGCATTTCCCTCAGGAAAAGCGATAAATTTTTACCTGGGTGATGCAACATTACCGTATAGCTGTCAACAAGAATCTGCAGTGGACGATAATCGTGTGACTAGTGAATGCACTCGCTTATCGCCTTTGGAGATTTCGTGATAAGTACCAAAAAAAAATTCCGGGTGAGAGAAAATTTCAGTTAAACCAAAAATAATAACTTTCAAATGAAAACAGCCCTATCCGCAATCCGGATAGTCATCTGTAATTTTTAAAAATCTTATCGGCTATGTCAATTACATCGATGACCTCTGATTTGTGTGAGAATTAAAAAAAAAAGATTTGGAGGTCACTCAAGGTCATTTAAAAAAATGCTCATTCCTAATTGAATTGATGCTCTTTATTGATTATTCATTTCTTGCGCGCATGAATTTTACTCTTTATAATTCAATATTGCACTCAGATTTTTTTCAGATTTTTACAATGACATTCAAAGGTCGCTCAAGGCCATTTCAGGGCAAAAATAACCATTCCTAATTGAATTGACGCTATTTATTGATTAATTGTTTCTTGTGCCCATGAATTTTGTTCTTTAGAATTCAATCTTGCAATTAGATTTTATTGAGATTTTTACAATGACATTCAAAGGGGGCTCAAGGTCATTTTCTTACTAAAATGTTGATTCAATGAAATTTTCTCACTTTTTTTATAGTGAAGCAGTGTGAATTTATTCACGTCGGCAAAAAAAAAATTATTCAAGTTGTTTGATGAATGTTTGTCATATTATCTGAAGGACATTCAAGGTCATTTCGCAAAAATAAGCTTTTTGTGAATCGTGATGATGAAAAACAGTGCTCATACTTGCATTTTAGATAATAGTTTATCGAAAACCAAGTTATCCTTTTTCTTTTCTAAAGTACCCCTTCTTCTGCACTTATGATAGAATGACCTTGAATGACCTTACGGTAATATGACAAGGAGTTATTGAACATTTTCACTTTTTTTTTTTTTTTTTTTTTGCCGCAATGAATGAGTTGACACTGTTCTACAAAAAAGATCTAGAGAAAAATTAATTGAATCAACGTTTTATTAAGAAAATGACCTTGATCTGCCTTTGAATGTCATTGTAAAAGTCCAATAAAAATCTGAGTCAAAAATGGAGTTGTAAAGAACAATATTCATATGCGTCAGAAATAAATAATCAATAACTAGCGTCAATTTAATAAGGAATATTTATCAATTCTATTTTTTAATTAATTACTTTTCTTGACCAATTTTATCATTTTTCTAAAATTGTATTATTTGTTCCAATATCAATTTTCAATCTATTCCATTTCTCCTGCAATCTAATTTCTTAAACATTTTTCTTCTTTCAAATTCATTTTTAGAAATTTATTATATATACATATATATATATATATATATATATTTATATTTGTATATTATTTATTATTTCATTTAACAAATTTATTTTTCAAAACAATTTTATTTCCAGAACATTTTTATTTCCTGAAAAATTTTATTTTTTTGAATATCTTTATTTGGTGAACAATTGTTTCAATTTGTCACACATTTCATTTTTTTAACTTTTTTATTTTTTGGAATTTTTTTCTCATAAACACATTTTCTGAGGTGCATTCTTATAGCCTGAATATTAGATATCTCAAATTTCATTATTTTATTACAATAATTTATATGTGAAATACAAACATGAGAAATAGAGGACTTTCTATGTTGAAGTTCATAAGAAATTGATTAACGATACGCTCGCTCAATTATTATTTTTAAAATCTGAAGAAGAAAAAATGCACAAGACTTTTTCAACTATAAAGATTCAGTTTCTAGTATTGGATGGTCAAAATTCGAAAATACGTTATTTTGGTTCACCCTGATGCACGGTCTATATTCTCATTTGCTTAATTTCCCATAATCAATGCATACATGCAATTATTTTTGCTAAATCTTATCAATTATTAAGTCACGCCTGATGGAAAATATACAAACAGTTGAAAATTTCGGAAAAAAACCGCAAAATTCTGCCAATTAAGCAAAGAGAATATTATTAACAATGATAATAAATTGCTTAAACAATTATTTTGTGAACTTGAGTTCATTATTACTTCACTCAAATCTAATAAGAAGTCCTTTATCCTTTATCCCTTATCCTTTAGAAGTGCATTTTTTTAAACTGCAATTTTTCAGCATGTTTCTAAGAAAATATTATTAACATTGATAATGAATTGTTTAAACAATCACTCTGGCTAACATTGATGAACTGTCACTTTCTTCTTATTGAAAATTGGACAATAAGTGGGAAATTTTTGAAAAAACCGCGTCTTTCTAACTCCATTCTATGAGAAAATTGCTGAAAACAATACCCAATGCAAACATGCACAACGAGGTCTCCACTGAAACATGAAGTGCAAAGTCGTTACAATAAAAAAATGCACACACTATATCATCTTTTCTTCATTTTCCCATAATAAATGCAAGCATGCACAACAAGCTCTATACTAAAACATGAAGTGCAAATTCGTTACAATAATGAAATGCACACACTATATTATCATTTGTTTAATTTTCCATAATCAATGCAAACATGCCCAAAGATGTCTTCACTGAAACATGGAGTGAAAAGTCATTACAATAATAACATGCACATACTACATTATCTTTTTTTCAATTTCCCATAATCAATGCAAACATCGTGGCAGACATGCACAACGAGGTCTCCACTGGTAATGAAGTGCAAAGTCGTTACAATAAAAAATGCACACACTATATTAGCATTGAATTAATTTCCCATCATCAATGCAAGCATGCACAACGAGGTCCCCACTGAAACATGAAGTGCAAATTCGTTACAATAATATAATGCACACACTATATTATCATTTGTTTAATTTTCCATAATCAATGCAAACATGCCCAAAGATGTCTTCACTGAAACATGGAGTGCAAAGTCGTTACAATAATAAAATGCACACAGGATATTATCTGTTGTTCAATTTCCCATAATCAATGCCAACATCGTGGCAAACATGCACAACGAGGTCTCCACTGAAACATGAAGTGCAAATTCGTTACAATGAAAAATGCACACACTATATCATCTTTTGTTGATTTTCCCATAATGAATGCAAACATGCACAACGAGCTCTCTACCAAAACATGAAGTGCAAATTCGTTACAATAATAAAATGCACACACTATACTATCATTTGTTTAATTTTCCATAATCAATGCAAACATGCCCAAAGATGTCTTCACTAAAACATGGAGTGCAAAGTCGTTACAATAATGCATAAACTAATTTATTTTGAAAAGCATTCTCACAAACTATTCCACAAGCTCTCTCAAGAATTTATGTTGAGAAATGCTCTCGAGAATATGCTCAGCATTTAAGATCGAACAGAGCATTTATAGAGCATTTAAGAGAATTTAAAGCATTTATTGTTAAAACAAACATATATCATAATTATTACATATATTCTTACATAAACATTCCAGTGAAATAAACATATACTTTTTTTTTAATACATAGTTGCTATAAGTCAGGTAATTCTAGAAAGTCAGGGAATGTTAGGGAAAACTTTACATGCAGAGTTAGGGAATTTTCGATAAATTCAAGTTGAAATTGATTTTATTCTTATGGTTCAAAATCGTAAATATTTTATTGAAATCTGTTTAGCTTTAGCATTCAAACCGTTTTGTGGGAAAATCATATTTATTGATCGAATT
>CAKNXH010000378.1:24476-41452 GCA_932178445.1 Andricus quercusramuli
TCGAGAATTTATCTTTTTTGGTAGAAATTCAACTACTTAGTTGAAAGTGGAACTACTAACTTTGTTAAAAATGCATTCATTTGTTGATAAATACATCATTTTAGTTTAAAAACCTTTTTTCTGTTGAAAATGATGCTACTACTGTTTTTTACTTAAAATTTAACTATTCTATTTTTAATTAAAAATGTATCTGTTTCTGTCAAAATTTAACTATATGCTGGAAGGTCTTCTTTTTTTTTTTTTGAAAAAAATACTCTGAACCCTCAATAGTTAAAATTTCATCTTTTTGGTTAAAAATTCATTGCTTAAGTTGGAAATTTAACTGTTTTGTCGAAAATTCGTTATTTATTTTTATTTTTTTTGAAAATTTATTTCACTAGCTAAAAATTACCCATCTTTATTTTTGGTGGAAAGTTGATCTTTTTAGTTAAAAATTTATGTAATCCGTTGAGAATAGTTTTTTTTTTAGTTGAAAATTCAGTTTATCTATTCAATTTTTTGTGGAGAATTTACCTTTTTTGATAGAAATGTAATCTATTTCATTAGAAAATTATCTGTTAAGTAAAAAATTGAACTATTCTATTTTTTTTTAAGAATTGATTTCTCTCATTAAAAAAAACTATTGAGTTGACTATTTGCTTTTCTTTTGGATAGAAAATTCATGTTTTGGATTGAAAAATCAACGATTAACTCAAAATTTAATTTTTTTTGTTGTAAATACATCATCGCGATTAAAAATTCATTTTTTCAGTTAAAGATTTGTTTCTTTTTATACGAAAATTATTTTTTTTTTACTTCAGACGTAACTATTTTTTATTTGTAAATTGATCTTTTTTAGTTTAAAATTGAATTATATTATTGAGAATTCATTTTTTGTTTGGAAATTGATTGTCTTGACTTAAAATTTAATGCTTCTATCTCTTCAATCACTATTCAGTACCAATGGCAAGGCTCTGTTCAACGCATGCGCAATAGTGCACCGGGCCATTGGTGGTATCACTCGGTGCATTGGTCCCGCGCTATCCCCACTTATTAGCTGATGGCGCGCGCAATTTTTCATCTTTGCCTGTTTGTACTTTTCTGAGTCAGAGGCGTATCAATATAAATATTCGCCCGTAGCTTTCTGATTTAATTTTAATTATGAAAATATAACGGACCGTCTCCACGAGCAGATTAAAAACTGAAATAATTTATTTTCTTCGTGGCCAAATATTTAATATGTGACGGCTTTCACGTGACATGTTTCATAATAATAAAGTAATAATTATGCTCATATGTGTAGGTTTTTCACATGAGCCAACCATATTTCGTATATTATGTTCATGAGTGTCGTTATGAATGAAATAAAACACATTACTTTTTGCAGTCGTTGTCGCGTGGTGCACACATGATTCCTCTTTTACGTGCTTGCACCGGAGGGCAATATAAATACGCTCTCTTCAGTCCGAAATTGGCCTGCATGAATATGGAAGGGTTGGAAATTGAGGGAAAAGTGGAGAGGGAATACACCGAAGTGGATTTCTCATTTTCAACATTATATGACTGCAGTAGTTATCAACATAAAGCTTTTCAATCTGGAAGCTATTGTGTATGATAAAGATAAATTTCCAATTAACTCGAAACATCCCCCTAGTTCAAGATTTTCCAATTTATTGTGTTATTTATCGTGAATAATGATTAATCAAGTTTCATGCGTTATAAATAATTTTCCCTTCATTTCTAAAAAAAATAATACGAAGTTCAGTAAAGTGAGGATCCACATATTTCCTCCTTAAAATTCCATGTGAAACTGAAATCTTTCTTAATGAATAAAAAATATCAATGTCATTATATATAACGGTCAATAAAACAATGAATAATTATTTAAAACTATTTGATAATAGTATGAGAACACTTTTAATTAAATTCTTCAGATATTTTTTCAGATTAACTTAACAGATTAGGGGTCGTCCATGAACACTTTCGCTCTTTTTTAAAGAATTTGCATTTTTCTCTGCTTTTCAATAAACTTCACATTTTTTTTCTTCACATTTTCACTTTTTTTTCCGCCTAAATTATAACTGAATTAATAAACCCTCATAAGAAAACTCAACGTTTCATGATAAAAAATATTTTTTTCTTATTTTTAAAAATTTAACATTATATTTTTGTTCGAAATTAATCTCGCTTTTTTTTTTAAATTCAACTATTTATTTGAACACTGAAACATTTTGTTGAAAATTTGTTTCATTTTTGATTAAACATTGATTTTTCAACTGAAAATATCACTATTCTATTTTTTGTTCACTGTTTATCCTTTTTAGTTTGAAATTCGTATTTTTTAGTTTCAAATGCAAGTACCCTGTTGAAAATTCAAAAATATTGTTGACGAATCACCTTTCTTTTAAGAAAATTCATCTAGTTGGTTAAAAAATCAAATTTTCAGTCGAAAATTCAACACTTCGGTTAAATTTCTAGTCTTCTTTTAAAAATTTATTTTTTCATCTAAATGTATCATTTTAGATGAAAATTCATCTCTTTAGTTGAAAATTCAGGTTATTTCTTGGTTGAGAAATAATTTTCATTGCTGAAAACATAAAACTTTTGTTTCCGATTTGAAGCTGATATTTTAAGAATAAATTGTCCTTTTCTGGATGGAAACACATGTAGTTTGTTGAAAATTGGTTTTTCGTGTATTTGTTGAACTACTTTCCTAAAAAAATTCTTTTTTGATCAAGGTTCATCTCCTTGGTTGAAAATTTAACTTTTTCATTGAAAATTTTGTTCTTTTTTTCGTTAAGAATACATTCTTTCAATCGAAAATATATTTTCCGTTTTTGGTTGAAAATTAACCTTTGGTTCAAAATTCGTTTTTTATCAATTTTTTGAAGTACTTTGTTGAACTTCTTTTTGGTTGAAGTTTTGTTTTCTTGGTTGAAAATATAACTATTTTGTTGAAAATTTTGTTATTTTTTTAGTCAAAAATGAATTTGTTAACTCAACATGTAATTCCTGTTTTCGGTCGGAAATTAACCATTTTCAAAATATTTTTTTTAAATTGAAAATATAATATTTGTTTTTGAATGAATATTGACGGTTATTGATTGAAAATCCATTTTTTGAACTACTTGGTTGAACATTTTTTTTGGTTGAAGGTTCATTTCCTTTGCTGGAAATTTCGATATTTCTTGGAAAATTCTCTTACTTTTTTTTTTTTGTTCAAAAATATATATTTTTTTTAACTGGAAATGTAACTTTTCCATTTTTGGTTGTAATTTGACCTTTTTTGGTTGAAAGTTCGGTTTTTGTTGATTTGTTGAACTACTGTCTTAAAAAAAATTCTTTTTGGTTCAAAGTACATTTCCTTGGGTGAAAATTTAACTATTTTGTCAAATATACTGTTATTTTATGGTTAAAAATGAATTTTTTAAATTGATAATATATAATTTCCATTTTTGGTTGATGATTGATCTTTTTTTGGCTAAAAATTTGTTTTTTGTTAATTTTTTGAACTACTTTGTTAAACATTTTTCTTTTGGTTGAAGGTTTTCATTTTCTTAGTTGAAAATTTAACTATTTTGTGGGAAATTCTGATATTTTTTTGGTAAAAAATAAATTTTTCAACTGAAAATGTAATTTGCGTTTTGTGTGAAAATTTACCTTTTCAAAAATAATTTTTTTCTTTAATTGGAAATATAATTTTCGTTTTCGGTTGAAAATGGAACTTTTTCGATTGAAATTATATGGCTTATCTCCTTGGTCAAAAATTGAAATATTTTGTTGAGAATTCTGTTTTTTTTTGTGAAAAATAAATTTTTTTAACTGTAAATGTAACTTTTCCATTTCTGGTTGAAGAATGATTTTTTGGTTCAAAATTCAGTTTTTGTTGATTTGTTGAACCACTTCCTCAATCAAATTTATTTACTTTATTTACTCATTAATCAATCATTTTTTTTTAAGTCCACTATTATATTTTTGTTAGCAATTTATTTTTCTCGTTTATTCAAAATTCAAGTATTTGGTTGAACATTGAACTATTTTGTTGGAAATATTTTTCAGTTTAAAATTCAAGTACCCTGTTGAAAATTCAAGAGTTTTGTTCACGGCTCACCTTTCTTTTAAGAAAATTCATCCTGTTGGTTAAGAAGTCAAATTTTTGGTTGAAAATTCAGCGCTTTGGTTAAAAATTCCGTTTCTGATTTGAAATTAATATTTTAAGAATAAATTTACCTCTTCTGTTTGAAAATACACATATTTTGTTGAAAATTCGTTTTCTGTGGATTTGTTGAACAACTTTCCTAAACAAATTTATTTTTGGTTGAAGGTTCAACCCTTTGGTTAAAAAATTTAACTATTTTGTTGAAAATTTTCTTATTTTTTTAGTTAAAGATAAATGTTCCAAATTGTAAATATAATTTCCATTTTTTGTTGTAAATTCGTTTCTTGTCAATATTTTGAAGTACTTTGTTAGACATTTTTTTCAAGGTTCATTTCCTCGGTTGAAAATTTAACTATTTTGTGAAAAATCTGTTATTTTTTTGTTTGAAAATAAATTTTTTTACTGAAAATGTAATTTCCGTTTTCGGTCGAAAATGAACCTTTTTAAAAATAGTTTGTTTTTTTCTCAAATTGAAAATATAATTTCCGTTTTTGCTTGAAAATTGTTCTTTTTTGATTGAAAATTAGTTTTCTGTCCATTTTTTGAACTACTTTGTGAAACTTTTTTTTTGTTGAAGGTCGAAAATACATTTTTTTAACTAAAAATGTACCTTCTCCATTTTTTGTTGTAGATTGGCCTTTTTTGGTTAAAACTTCTATTTTTGTTGATTTATTGAACTATTTTCTCCAACACATTTCTTTTTGGTTCAATGTTCATCTCCTTGGGCAAAAATTCAACCATTTGGCTGAAAATACTGTTATTTTTTTGGGTAAAAATAATTTTCTTTCAATTAAAAATATAGTTTCCGTTTTCGATTGAAAATTGACTTTTTTTATTGGGAACTCGTTTTTTGTGGATTTACTTTTTTGTGAATACTTTCCTAACAACAAATTTTCTTAGCTCAAGATTTTTTGTCTTTATTGAAAATTCAACTATTTTGTGGAAAATTTCTCTAATTTTTTCTGGTTAAAAGAATAAATTTTTTTCAACTAAAAATTTAATTTCCGTTTTTGTTTGATGATTGATCTTTTTCGATTGAAAATTCGGTTTTTTTTAATTCTTTGAACTACTTTCTTGAACATTTTGTTGTTGTTGAAGTTTCATTTCCTTTGTTGAAAATTTGTTTTTTTGTCCATTTTTTGAACTACTTTCTTAAACATTTTTTTTTGAAGGTTCCTTTTCTTTGTTGAAAATTTCACTATTTTGTTGAAAATTCTATTTATTTTTGGTTAAAAATTAAAACTGAAAATTCAACTTTTCCATTCTTGGTTGAAAGTTAATTTTCTCTTGTTGAAAAGACAATTTTTTTGGTTGAATTTTGACGTTTTTTGGCTGAGAATTCATATTTTGTTGATTTGTTGGACCACTTGCAAATACATAGTTGAAAATGAACTATTTTAGTTTAGGATATAACGATTTTGTTGAAAATTGGTCTTTTGTGATCGATTTATCTGTTCTTGATTCGAAATAGAAATATTTTCTTGTTGAAATATCAACTATTAAATATTTTGTTGAAGATTTTGTTTTTTGGTTGAGAAATTAACAACTTGGTTGATAGTTGAGTTACTTCAAAAAAATATATTTACATTTTGTCGAAAATTCAACTAATTGGTCGTAAATTTATTTGTGTATTGAAAATTCATATTTTTGTGATAAAAATTCAAATGTTTTTTTGAAACTTCCTTTTTTCGTGAGGGCTCGGAAATTCATTTATTTAATAGAAATCTAATTTATTTGGTTAAAAATATCATCATTTTGTTGAAAGGTCATTTTTTTGGCAAAAATGTAACTGCTTGATTTTAAGTGGAACAACTCTGTAGAAAAATAATTTTTCTTTAGCTGAAAATTCATCATTCCAGTGAAAAATTCGAGTTTTTGGTTGTAAATTTATTTTGTTATTAAAAAATCATACCTTCGTATTGAAAATTTAACATTATTGTAGGAAAATCTCTTTTTTTGCATTAAAAATTCAACAATTTGGTAGGAAATTGAACTATTTGTTGAGAAATTATTTTATGACAAAATTTTTGTCATCCTGTAAATCGTGAAAGTAACTATTTTTTCAAATTAATAGCACATGTAACGAGGACTAAGAGTGATATTTCTTGTAAAAGGCATTTTGAAATTATTTAAACGATTAATTTCACTTGCTCGTTTTTATAGAAATGATGAAGAAAAATCTAGTTTTGGGAAATGATTATTATTTAAAGAATGAGGGTCTAAGTTCTGAAATAAAAAAAAAATAAAAACTAAACAAGTTTAAATAATAATTTTTTAAATAATTCAAATATTTACATAGAGAACATTTATCTACATAAATGAAAATTGTTTCGATAATTTCAAGATTAACATGGGAAGAATGTGTTCAAACGAATAAAAATAGTTGGAATGAGTTTATACTGTCTGAACACAAAATACTTCTGTCGGCATTTATTAACTATATTGTTGATTTCAGAAAGAAGTAACTTGAAAAATTTACAGACAAAAAATTGTTTGAGCAAACTAAAATTGTTTAAATAATTTTCAAACTTCGCTAAAATATACATAACTCTCAAAATTCTTCATTTTGCTTTCAGGAAATAATAACCTTTGATGATTACCAGAAAAAAATTGTTTCAATAATGACCTATCATCTTAATCAAGAAATATTGTTCTCAAATTTCATTATCTGTATCATTACTCCTAAAAAGTAATAACTTTTCAAGATTTCAAGGCAAAAAAAATGTTCAGACAAATGGTAATTGTTGAAACATTTAAGAATCACTTAGAAAATACATTGAAACTTGTCTCCTATAGAATGAGAATAATCAATTTAGAGTAATTCCATAAAGTATCGTCTTTAGGATTGATTTTACATGAAACTGCAAAATACAAGGGGATTGGGTGGAGGGGCCGAAAAAAATGAAGAGACCAAAGTTGTTCAACCAAACAAGATCTGCACATTTTTTATGAACTTTTGTTATGAAAATACGTTTAACAAATTAAGTTTATGGTAAAACGAAACAAGCTACCATAACATTTTATTTAATAGGATATAAATTAAAATTACTGCATGAAAATTATTTCTCGAAAATTCCTTAAGAGGTGACTTAATTAATTTAAAACAATTTAATAAAAATTAGTCCCTTCTTCTATTTTAAAAAAATTTGAGCTTAACTCATTTAAAACCCAATTCTAATTTAAAGAGCGCGGGGGCACGGGTTGATGATGATAGAGTTGAAAAAAAGAAATCGAGAGAATTTCTTTTTCTGAAAAAAGAAAAAATTGGTGAAGTGGGAGTCGAAAATCGAGAGTCGAATTTTTAAAGGTATAAATTTGGGGCACCCTGATGTGGATGCACTCATATCTATATGTATGACATAAGAAGTAATCAAATTCGATACTAAAGCGGATTGATAGATTTCGATTGGCCAGTGCAAGTTTCCTAAACAGGATTCGGACCGTCACAAAATGTCTGTAAAGCGACAGGTGCTATTGGGACATACGTATTTCGTAATGAAGTTTCTTTGGGAAGGTTGCTGGTACCGAGTACCGAGAACCGAGAACCGACTCGAAATGCCGTACGAGGGACATTTCCCTAGAGGCTCGATTCAATTTTGTCGTCTGTGACGACTAGCAGAATTTCCAGATCGCGTAAGACCTTCTCGACAAACTCCATGGAAACTCGACCAATAAGACCTTTGACTATTTCAATCGGAATCAAGGAACTGATGCCTGCATCGCTCATATAAAAGCGCTCAAATCGACATACGAGCAGTAGCAATAAGAGTGAAAGAAGGAGCATAAAAGACGCTCTGGAAAATCAATTTCAAACCTCGTATATTCAAATTTCCAGAAAAATATATGGAATTCTATTAAACGATTGCATTAGAAATTCGGATTTTCTGGTCATACGCGGCTGGCGGAAAATCGCCTTTTGTGCCCTACACGGAGAAGAATGGATAGTCAAACTTTGAGTGTCAAAATTGAAATGGTCAGTTTGACCATTCAGATAGTATCATGTACGATCCATAATTTTTTCTCCATTGTCAAAGAGACTCTCATTTTATGTTCAGCTTCAAAATCCGCAGAGAATCTGCCATACTGTCAGGGATTGTCAAATCGACACTATAGTATGGTCAAGTTAAATACCGTTTTTCAACTCCTCTTGACCGCCCGAGATTGTTAAACTTACTATTGGGAATAATCGAATCGAAACTTTGGCATGGTTAAGATAAATATTCTGTTTTCAGTCATTTGTACCATTCGAGATGGCGAAACCCATGGGCAAGAATAATCAAATCGATACTCTGAAATCGTCAAATCATGCGCGCGCCGGTTCATAGATCTTGATCCCGCCGCCAGAGATTATTAAAGAGAGTGGAAGGTGACCGTACACTGGACACTAGCGCACTCTGCGGCCTCGGGGTAGAAGCTCGGGTATGTCAATGGGAAGTTCACTTTCTATAATGCGTTTTCTCTGACAGTGTCTGACAGTGAAAAAGGTTTTGTTTACAAACATGTTTGATAGTAAAGAGTTTTTAATAAAAATGCCACATTAATGCTGTGTGAATGGCTGCAACAATAGTACGATAAAAAAGGAAGAATGTTAGTTTGTTCAACTTCCAGCCAACGCAACAACGTAAGTACAATAATAGCCAATACCGTTGTTTTTGTAGGAACAATCTGAAGGCGTCTATATGACCTCACCAACATGCATGAAAATTCAAAAGGAGAGTCAACTTTAACAAGTTGCAACAAACACCAATAATGTAACTTGTTAACCGTAAGCAAGTGAAAGTTTATATAAATACTTGTACATTGCAGTCGTTACGAATGGATAAAATTCGCTGAAGTTCAGGGACGCGTTGGTCAAGATTTGGGGATTTGTAATCATCATTTTGAAGAAAAGTGCTTCAACAGTTTCATTCCGAGACCCTTATTACATCGAGGGGTTCTTCCTAATATTAAAGACACTGTGAATAAGTGTGGGAAGAAAAGCACTTCTGAAGAAGGTAAGTAATTTGGTTGATGTAATTATCATAGAATATTCCTTTACAATTCTTGATGGATACTCAAACCAGTTTTTTTTTCTGAATTTTAATCATTGTTGTATTGATTATTATTAAATATTAATTATTATCGTTGTTTAAGCATAAAAATTCAAAGTTCAAAGATTAAAAGGTCTTTGAAAGTTTAACGATTCAAAGCATTCTATGTCTCACAATTCAGTTATAATTTATAATTTAATGTGAATTTAACGTGAATAAAATTGTCAAATTACAGATACTACCAAAGGGGAAAGCACTGACAGCGAAGAAGGCGAAACGGTTCCAGGTGGTGCGAATATAATCTTAACGGCTCAAGCCGGAAAGAATTCGTCTGAATCGTATTCAGAAATTAAAGTGGAATGCAAAAAAGTTCAAAAGTTAATAGTAAGTGATAAGAATTTTAAAAGTATAACTTTATGCAACTAAGTAGATTGTTTCTTTACTTTCGATATGGAACATGAGCCCAATTGAAATCATTTTCCAAAGAAAAAGAAAAATATTGCTTAATAATAAATTAAATTGTAAATGAGAGAAATTATATTTACGCAATACCCTCGACTTCTATAAATTATATGTTTTTGTATTATATGTTTATTGTAAATAAGATAAATTTGATTTACATAGTATAACGATACGATTTTTCTACATATTTATTGGTTATTTTTTATTAATAAAATATGTCTTGTTGAAAAAATGAATTGTTTATGATTATTGCCTTTTTTAAATAGTAATTAATCTAGTAATTGAAATTTTTTAAATTCCTTATAGATTTGAATTTCGCGCCCTTCAGGTCTAGTTCTTCCCCGAGACTATAGGAGCGCTGAAACTCCTATACGGAAAAATACATTGGGCTCTTATGGCACCTTCCTATCTCTTTAATACTCTCTGCCCGCCACCTTCTAATCCCGCCAAAACTTCACAACGGAGTGACGGGCGCGGCCAAGGCGGTTTTCTCGTTATCTGTCTATTATTGTAAGTTTGCGTTTTGCGAAGCGTGTTACTTAAAATTTCTTTTGTGATTTGATGTGATTGGGAATGGTAAGTATCTATTTTACCTAATGTAGAAGTCTCGGGACGGACCGTTTTGAGGTTATGGCTAGAATAATAAAATTTTTAGAGTTGTATTGCTGTGACTATTTTATTAATCACTGACAATTATTTTAAAAATCATTTAATCTATCATTTTATTCATTGTCCTTTAACGTTATTTTGCAGGATATGGCATCGTCAGGTTATAGCTATCTAGAGTTCATGAAGAGTTGGCAATGCAGCCAAGAGATGATCCAGTTATTCCTAGCTAAAATTTTTTGGTTGTATTTCACTGTTTTTGACTTCAAATTAACATATTTTTTGGTTGAAATATCTGCTGTTATATTATTCGTTGGAAATTCAAATTTTTTGTTAAAAATTAACTTTTAAACTGAAAATTTAATGATTATGATGCAAGTTTTTGGTTAAAAATTCAACTGTTTCACCGAAATTTCGTCATACGTTACACCTAATGTCCAAGGATTTTCAAGCAAAAATTGAACGAATTTTCAAAAAAATTATTGAATTTTCTGCTAAGGAGACGAATTTCAATGACAAAAATGAATTTTTAATAAACTAGTTCAGCTTACAGCCTTGTAGAATTAAAAAATGATTTTTGAAGAAAATATCTAACGTTCTAACAAAGAGTTGAATTTGTTCTAAAAAATTTGATTTGTTAACCAAAAAAATTAGTTTTCTATAGAAATGGATAAATTGTCGACAAACTAAATCCATTTTTAACCAAGTAATTGAATTTCCAACCAAAAATGTTATAAATAAATTTTTAGTTTAAAAAGTCAATTTTCAATCAAGAATGCGACTAATTAAAAAAAAATAGTAAAATTTTCAACCAAAGAGATGGATTTAAACTTTCAACCATTTAGTTGCTTTTCCAAATTTAGAATATCGATTGGCAGGAAAACATGTATGAGTTGATATTTCTACCAAAAAAAAGCATTTTAAATGAAAAAGCAGTTGAATTCAACCATAAAAGACGAATCTTCAACTAAATTTTTGAATGGTAAAACTAAGAAGACGAATTTCTTACGAAATGGTGAATTTTCAATCGAAAAATATAAATCTTCAAACGCATACATGAATTTTTATTCGAAATTATGAATCTTTGGAACAGCAGAAAAAAAATTTCAATATGAGTCCTGAAGATTCAATAAAATAATAAATTTGCAACCAAAAATTTGATTTTTTACCCACTTGAAAATTAATTATTTACAGAAATAATTGAGTTATCAATAAAATCCATATAAAAAAAAAATTTGGATTTTCCTTAATAAAGCGTGGTGTGGTAATTGCTCATGAAGCTGAAAAAAAAAATTATTTTTTATTTAGCAGTGTATTTTGTGAGAGAAAATTGATCGAATATTCGTGAAACTTCCAAATTGCAATAAAGCTCTTTTGCATTGCACTCGCCAGCAATCATACTTTTCCAACTTTTTTTTTAACACGTTTCATTGGTTTGAAAATTCTCTGAAATTCCATCTCTTATTTTGTTCAGAACAAATTTAATTTTCAAAATTTTCAAACAATTTCTGTATTGAACCATTTTTGCTCCACCCAATTTTTTATTATTGCATGAATGTATATTACGGTAGTTTTACATTTTTTTCGAATTTACATGCATGTCGCCCAGAAATTTAATCAAATCCATAAAAAAATTATTGAATTCTTTTTGCAATGATACTCAGAGGTGGCGCAAACCCTATCAAAATTAACAAGTATTTCCCATAAAAAAAGACGTTTTTGTAACAACTATTATTGTTAATGTGCAATAATTATTATGTATTTCCAGGTGAAAAATAGACAAATAGTTGAAAATTTCAGAAGAAACCACAACTTTCTACCACTAAGTAGAGAGAATATTATTAACAATAATGATAAATTGTTTAGACAATTATTTTGGTCAACCTAAATTAATTATCGCATTTCGCTAACTGAAAAGTGGACAAAAAATTTAAAAAAGGCGACTGTCTAGTATTCATACAGAAGAAGATAGTTATGAACAATAATTATTTGTTTAAATTATTTGATTCACTGAATTGAATATTGTATTAACTCAGGCTAAGCGATAAATAGGTAAATTGTTGTGAATTGCAGAAAAAATCGCAACTTTCTGGCATTATTTAAATTGAATATTATTAACAATAATAATTAATTGTTCAATCAATCAATTTTGTTAACTTAAATACATTATTTAACTCACTTTGATTGAACATTGGACAAATAAGGAAAATTTTTGAATAAACTGCAATTTTCTAGCATTATTCTAAGAGGATATTATTAACAATAAGCCAGCTGCAATAACCAGCCCGACGCTCGAAACGCGTAAAAAGATTGTCCGATCGTCTCAAAAAAAGAAAATTTTCAAAAATTGAAAAATCAGTTTTCTGAGAATGTAGAAATGTAGAGAATAAGAAAATGAAACTTTTTTTCTATAAGCACTTTTTCGCCAAACGTGTATTTTTAATAATAAAGACAAAATATTTAAAAAATGTCTCTCAGATTTTATTAAGTTTTGGAACTTAAATCGTTCTAACTCGGTCAAATATTATTGAAATAAGTTCATATTTGGAGAAAATGTTATTTATTCAGCAATGCCAAATGAGGTTTGTTAGAAAATCTCATATTGATTCGTTGAAAATTTACTGAGATAGGCAGATTTGGAAAAAGATCTCGACGTCAGCCCGCGCAGACTGAACTTTGAGAACGCTGCTTGACACAGCAGTCCTCGCGACGCATTAGCTTACAGCGCTGGCAGACGTCGAGTGCTTTTTCAAAAGCTGCCTATCTCAGTAAATTTTTAACGAATCGATATGAGATTTTCTAACAAACCACATTTAGTATTGCTCACTGGAAGTTGTTTGAAATTTGAACTTACCTAGATACTTTTTACCGGCGAAAATAAGAAAACACAATCATCGTTCGACCTCATTTGGCAATTAAACATTATTAAATAATTAGCGATTGTTAACTGTCTTATGATTTCTTAGGCGTCGCTAGAGTATTTTTAATATGAACTGGTTTCAATAATATTTGGCCGAGTTAGAACGATTTAAGTTTGAAAACTAAATTAACTCAAGGTGAATTTTCTTTCAATATTTCGTTTTTATTATTAAACATGAACATTTGAAAATAAAACAGCCTCTAGGAAAAAGTTTCATCTTCTTGTTCATTACATTTCCTCATTCTAAAAAAATTCATTTTTGAATTTGATATTTTTTTTTTATAAGACGATCGGAAAATATTTTACATGTTTTCGAGCGTCGGGCGAGTTATTGCATTCGGCGGATCGATTTACAAAAACGTCTTTTTTCTTATAGGAAATACATGCTAAATTCCATGGGGCTTGCGTCATCTCTGAATATTATTTAGAAACAAATAGATTTTTTTTCTTGGTTTCAAACAAATTTCCGGCGATATGAATAAAAATTGTAGAAAAAAATGTGGACCACCCTAAAGGTAACTACTTCTTAATTTATCGCCAATTTCGATTTTAAACAAATCAGTTAAATTTTATAAAAAAACAGAGTATAAAATTTGAAATGAGTTCTTCAAAGTTTCAAAAAATGATTTGTTCTAGTCGCACAGAAATGAGAAATTATTCTGTACGGATTCAGTGAAAATATTGATATTTGGGAGGTGAAAATGGATGGTTTTCCGAAAAACGAATAAATTTGAAGGAGTTTTCAAGTTTATAAGAGTCATAAAACTTTGACAATCAGCAAGTTTCCCTGAGGACACTATGTGGGAGTCAGTGGGAGTGAAACGGACTCATCGATGCGATGATGGAGGCAAATAGTTTGAAAAAGTTTGATTTGCTCGTTATCCAGTTTCTCCTGAGAATAACCAGCATGACTCTCGCTCGATCAGTTTCTATCAGTTTCAATCCGTTTTGATCAGTTCACAGAACTGGAAACCGGTATATCTAACCGCTGAAAATTATTCTGATTATCAACTTTAGGTTGAAATGATGGAATTTTGCGAATCCAAAATTAATTTTGGATTTTGTAAAACAAGAAATTGTCTGGAAAATTGTTAGTTTCAGGTTGGAAGAAAAATTACAATTTTTCTATATTGGCCTATAAACTTTAGGCAAAGAAAGATAATTTTTCAGCTATTCAAAAATAAAATTGCAAATGAGAAACAACAAATTTTTAACAGATCAGTTGACGTTTGGAACTAAAAAATGAATTTTCAAGCAAAAATCTTAATTCTCTACAAAAAAAAAAAACGAAAGTTTAATAAAATACGTAAATCTCAAATGAGGAAGATAAATTTTCAAAAAAAAAAAAAAAAAAAAAAACAGTTAGGTTCTCAGTTTGGAAAATAGTTTTTAATAAATGAACAGTATTTTCTAGATATTAGCTGAATTTTCAACAGAACCGTTTTCATCCAAAATCATGAATCTTCAACCAGGGGAATGAATTTTTAATGAACTAATTCAACTTTCAACCAAGAATTTAAATTTAAATGAAAAACGATCAACTTTTGATTAACAATGCAAATTTTGAATTTTCAGTTTGAGAAATCAATTTTCGATAAAAAAAAAAGAATTTTCAACAATATATTTAAATTCTCAACGAAAGAAACGATTCTCCACGAAAAAAAATGTTTGCCGAAAAAGACAAATTTTTAACAAAATAGTTTATTTTTCAACCAAAAAGTATACTTTCAAACAGAAATGTTTTGTTCTCTCCTAAGTTAATTAATTTAAAAAAATCATCAATTTTTAACTGAGAAAATCAAAGCTTTCCTAGAAGGGACGAATTTTCAACATAAGACATGCATTATTAACCACATATTAGAATTTTTAATAAAAATTATGAATCTTCAAAGAAAAAATTTCAACAAAGAAAAGATTTTTCGCGGAATAGATCAATTTTCACGAAAATTCTAATTAAAAATAAAAAACAGTCGAAGTAAAAGTCAACAAAAAAGGATCCAGCAATTATTCTTGCACAAGTCAATTTATATCATTCGAGTGGCAACTGTTAAGTTTTTTATTTCTGAAACAAGAAATGTTGAAAAAAATTTTGAATTTCAGATTGGGTGAAGGATTCAAATTTCTCTATATTGTCCAATAAACGTGTGCCGCTTCAAAAATTAATTTGTTCCTTTCTGAACGTGTTTCTTCAGATTTACTTCGTTGCATTTTTAACTCAAGAAGATCAATTTTCAACCGAACATTTGACTTCTCAACCAAAAAAGATAAATTTTCCACCAAAAATCGATTTAAATGAAAAAAAAAAAAAAAAATCAGTTTAGAAAATTAATGTTCAATAAAAAAATTGGATTTTCAATACAAAAATTGGATTTGCAATAAAATAGTTATATTTTCAAACAAATAAATGAATTTTATACTAGGATAATGTATCTTCAACCAAAAAAATTAATTTTCAACGAAAAGGATGGATTTGCACCAAATTAGTTAAATTTTCATCAAAAAAAAAAAAAAAAAAAAAAAAACAATTTCCAGCGAAATAGCTGAATTTACAACCAAATAATAACATATTTTATGAAAATAATAAATCCACAACTACAAATAGAATGGTAGACTTTTCAACCGAAAAAAATCAACTTTTGAATAAAATTAGTTGAATTTTTAACCAGAGGTGCATTTTCTTACAAAAAAATGAATTTAAAAAAATGATGAATCTTCAACTGGAGTAGTTCAATTTTCAGTCAAGAATTTAATTGAGCAATAATTTAAATAGTTGAATTTTTAACTGAAAAGAACAGAAGATGATCTTGATAAAATTATTAAAATTTATGATAAGTTAATAAATGAATTATTAAAATAAAAATTAAATATTATATAGATTTTTAAATTATTATATTCTATGAAATTTCATTCATTATAGAATATTTATTTTCATTTTCAACCACAAATGGAACAGTTTAATTTTGAGTCGAAAAATTAATGTTAAAGAAAAAAAATCTACAACAGGGTTAAAATTTCAAAGAGAAAAATTAATTTTTATGTCAAATGATAAATCTTTAACCAAAAAAATCAATTTTCTAACACAAAATATTGCTTTTCAACAAAAGAGTTAAATTTCGAATAAAAAAGTTGAATTTTCAACTGCAAATAGTGCTTATTGTTTCTTCTAAACCAAAATCAGAAGCATTTTTAATCGTAAATTCAATAGTAGAATTTTCGATAAAGAATAGTTAGATTTTCTTATCAAGTTCTATTAATTCTTTTATTTATGTACTGCTTCAATCTGTAAAGTTAATCTGCCGTCTAAATTATCCTTTTTTATATTGACGATTGTATAAAATTACATTTATATTTCGCATTTTAATACAGGAGATTATTTTTATTTCTCTCTCAAACTGAATCAGTGCAATTGTCACTGGTTGAATTAGTATTTTAAATTATCACTAAGGAACGAGTGATTGTCCGATTTTGAATGGGTGAACCAGTAAGGGACTCAACTGAAGCCGGGTCACTGAATATACCAGCGACGCAAAATGACAGATTCAACCAGTGATATAGCGCTCCACGCGGCCAATACATGAACCTCCAGTCGTCTGGTCTGCGCGTCCGCGTCGGTCTGATCTTTGTATTCAACTAGTAAAAACGAACCTTCTTTTC
Source organism: Andricus quercusramuli (assembly GCA_932178445.1). NCBI lineage: Eukaryota > Metazoa > Arthropoda > Insecta > Hymenoptera > Cynipidae > Andricus > Andricus quercusramuli. The sequence continues at coordinate 41,287 of CAKNXH010000378.1, forward strand.
ACTACCGGCACAAAGTAGCCAGTGAACCTCACCGATAACACCAGTTCACCTCACTGATATCACCAGTTCACCTCACTGATAACACCAGTTCACCTCACTGGTAACACCAGTTCACCTCACTGATAACACCAGTTCACCTCACTGATAACACCAGTTCACCTCACTG
>CAKNXH010000378.1:45964-75226 GCA_932178445.1 Andricus quercusramuli
GAATTTTTACTATAAAAGTCGATTTTAAATAGTATATTAATTACCATATCTTCCCTACTCGTTGATCAAATGCATTCACATTGTAGGTCAATCGATTCGTCTTGAAACAAGGAATCTTTCATATTGTTGCATGAAATTCAAATTATGAGAAAGGGAGAATTTTTACTATAAAAGTCGATTTTAAATATATTATAAATGACGATAACTCCCTCACTCTTTGATCAAATGTATTATTATTATAGGTCAATCGATTCGCCTCGAACCAAGGAATCTTTTGTATCCTTGCCTCAACTTTCAATTATGTTGAAGACTGAAGTTTTATTATGAAAAATCGTGTTTTCAAATATTATGCATTACCATAACTTCCTTACTCTTCAATGAAATGTATTTATATTTTAGGTCAATCGATTTGTCCCAAATCAACACATCTTTTCTATTCTTGCATGAACTTTGAATGATATTAATGAAAAAAGTGTTACTATAAAAAACCTATTTTTAAAATATATGAATAACCAAAACTTCCCTACATTTTAATAAAATGCATCAATCTTATAGGTCAATCGATTCGTCTTAAATCGACACAACTCTTGTATTCTCGCATCAACTTTGAATTATGAGAATGAGAACATTTTTACTGTGAAAATCGATTTTAAAAATGTATAAATTACGATAACTTCCCTTCTCTTTAACAAAATGTATTATTGTTGTAAGTCAATCGATTCGCCTTGAACCAAGGAATCTTTTATACCCTTGCATCAACTTTGAATCATGTTGCAGAAAAACGTTTTACTACAAAAAACCGTATTTTCAAATATTATGCATTGCCATAACTTCCTTAATCTTCAGTAAAATGTATCGATATTATAGGTCAATCGATTCGTCTCGATTCAACACATCTTTTCTATTCTTGTATCAACTTTAAATTATGAGAATAAGAAAAATTTTCCTGTAAAAATCGATTTTGAAAATATTTAAATTAGCATAACTTCCCAACTCTTTAATAAAATGTCTTAATATCCTAGGTCAATCGATTTGTCTTGAACAAAGAAATCTTTTACATTTGTGCATCAACTTCGAATTATTTTAATGGAAAAAGTTTCACTATAAAAAACCGATTTAAAAAAATATATTACTGAGTGCTAAAAAAAATGCAATTAATATTTTTTAAAATTTTTTCGGCAAAGTTCAAATACTTGGCTGAAAGATAAATAAATTCGATAAAATTTATTTTTTGTTTGTTGAAGATTCATGGTTTTAGTTTTGAATTGATTTCTTTAGCTGAAAGTTAAACAAATTTGTTGAATATTTATTTTTTCTTTTTGAAAAAAAAAATTAAAGTACTTCAATTCTTGATGAAAACTGACCTTTTAAGTTGAAAATTCATTTATTTTGCGAAATATTCGCTTTTTTTATTGAAAATTAATTTTCCAGCTATCATTTTTGTAGAAAATTAATCATATTTTGGTTAAAAATAAATTTTTCAACTGGAAATTAGAATATTTCTGAATAAAATTTTATCTTTTATTAGTTGAGCATTCATAGGTTTTGTGGCGAATTCACTATTTTCAGTATAAAATCAATCATGTTGCTCATAAATTCATGTTTTGATTTAAAATTAAACTATTTCATTGAAATATTTTTTCTGAATTAAAGAGTCATTCCTTTGGTTGAAATTCCATCTATTAAGTTAAAAATTTAAATATTTTGTTTAAAAAATATTTTGGCTTTAAATTACTTTATTTAACTGAAAATTTAACTTTTCCATTTTTATTAAAAAATGTTTCATTTTTACTCAAAAGTTCAACCATTTGGTTAAAATTTCATTTTTTTATTCTCAAAGACTCAATGTTCCAATTGAAAATTTATGTCTTTGATTGACAATTTAACTATTTTGTTAAAAATTCGTTTTTTGGTTTGTTAAAAATTGAATTTCTTGAGCAAAAGTTAAACTATTCCAATTTTCTCTAATTCTCTTTTAATTAAAAATGTCTCTCTTCAGATAGGAAATTAGTTTTCCTTGTTCAAAATTAATGTTCTGGACTGGAAATAAAACTCCTTCACGTTTTATTGAAAATTCATCTTTTTTATTCAAAAATTGATATACAATATTTTTGAAGATTTATCTGTTTTAGTAGAGAATTTATCTTTAGTAAAAGTTTAACTATTTGGTTGAAAATTAGTGAATTTGATTAAAAACTCGTCTTTTTGGTAGAAAATTCATCTTCTTGGATAAAAATTCTTTTTTTTTCATTAAAATATCAACTGTTAATTTGAAAATTCCTTTTTTTTAAAAGAAAAATGAACACCTCGGATGAGAATTCATCTCTTTGTTTGAAAATAAAACTATCTTGTTAGAAATTCGTTTTTTTTTGTTCAAAATTAAATTTCTTATGCAAAATTGACTTATTCTATTTCTGTTTACAAATTTATCTTTTTTAGTAAAAAATTCGTCTTTTTTAGTAGAAAATTAATTTTTCGAACTGAAAATTAGACTTTATTTTTTATTAAAAATCAACCTTCTTTAGTTGAACATTTACGTATTTTGTTGCAATTTCATCTTTATAGTTAGGAATATATGTAATTATTTGGTTAAAACGTAATCGTAATATTGTAAATTCATCGTTTCAGTTGGAAATTCAGGTCTTTGGTTGGCATTTTAAATATTTTGTTGTTATTTCAATCTGAAATGTCTTCAAAGCAAAGAAAATCATTCCGAATGTGAAGAGAATTTTACTGGAAAAAAAAATATTCCTTTGACCTGAAGAACTTTCATTTTATCAAAAGAAATTTCTTTGGCTTGGAGCTGATGAGAATTTTTCTTTTATTCAAAGAATTTTTCTTCAAATCAAAGAAACTTTTTTCTGAGGATAAGAATTGGATTTTCTCTTTCCCCATTTTTGATTCTTTCGCCCGTTTCTTTTATTATCTTTGTTTTTTTTTATGAGACACAAAATATTACCATCATTTGAAAAACTTAGGGAACAGCAATGTCTAATTAAACTATCATTCTTTAGACTGAAAAAAAAAATTGATTAGCAGTTCGAACTCGAAAGTTCATTGCCTCACTTACCCAATTCGGGTAGTGTTTCTGGGTGGATATTTACTACCAGTGTGGGTCCAACGCACCCGCGACGGGCCAACAGCACGCAGTATTCCCGAACGGTCACCCATCCAAGTACTAACCGCGCCCAACGCTGCTTAACTTCAGTGATCTTACTAGAACGGGTGTTTTCAGCGTGGCATCGCCGTTGGCATTCTTTAGACTATATGTGATCAAAATTCCTATTTGGTTGAGAATTCGTAATGTGTGGATCAAAAGGTTATTATTTAATTACAAATTTAATTCCTTTGTTACAAATTCAACCATTATTTAAAGTCATCCTTTTTAGTGGAAAACTAATTTCTAGAAAATTCGATTTTCAGAGAATTCGTTTTCAGAAAAATAAGGAAAAATAAAGGGGTAAGTTAGAGGAAATTAGGAAAGGGTAATAAGTGGAAGTGAGGATACATGGGGAAATCAGAATAGGTGAACTGGGAAAATTGTGGGGAAATAAGGAATGGAAAATTAGGAGAAGATAGGGAGAAATGATAATGAGAGAAGAAGGGTGAGTGAGAGTGGGGGAAATTCTGAGAAATGAGGTGGTAAGTAGTGGAAATTAGCCGAGAAGAAGTAGGTGAAGTAGTGTGACAAGGGGTATGGACCGAGGGGAAGTGAGGGTGAGAAGGGAAAGCGAAGTGAGGGCTGGAAAAAACAAGTAGGAAAAGGTGGCACGCGATGTGTGAAAGTGGAGGAAGTGAGATGAAATTATGATAAGAGGAGTAGAGAAATTGATGGAGAGTAAGGGTAGGGAAACTAATGGAAATGAGGGGAGCGAAATAACTGGAAGTGAGAAGAAATGAGGAAATTTTGAAACGATCTAGCGCGAAAATTGTGGGGCAATAAGGAACGGAAAAGAAAGGAAAGTGAGGGTTAATGATAGTGAGGAGTATGGGAAGTGATGGGGAGTGAGGGTAGTGAAAATATTGGGAAATGAGGGCGGAAGTAGCGGAAGTCAGTGAAAATTTGAATTGGGGAAGTAGGTAAGGTAGAGGTAATAAGGGGTATGGAACTAGGGAAAGTGAGGGTGAGTAGGGAAGGAGAAGTGAGAGCTAGGGAAAATGATTGGGGGAAGGTGATACAAGGTGTGTCAAAGTAGAGGAAGTGAGATAAAATTATAACAAGAAGAGTAGGGAAATTGATAGAGAGTAAGAGTAGAAAAAGTAATGGAAATGAGGGGAGGGAAATAAGTGGAAGTGAGAAGAAATGAGGAAATTTTGAAAAGATCTAGCGCGAAAATTGTGGGGCAATAAGGAATGGAAAAGAAAGAAAAGTGAGGGTTAATGATAGTGAGGAGTATAGGAAGTGATGGGAATGAGAATAGGGAAAATATTGGGAAATGAGGGTGGAAGTAGGGGAGTCAGTGAAAATTAGAATTGCGGAAGAAGGTAAGGTAGAGGTGATAAGGGGTATGGAACTAGGGAAAGTAAGAGTAAGTAGGGAAAGGGAAGTGAGGGCTGGGGAAGAGAAGTAGGGCAAGGAGGCACAAAGTGAGAGGAAGTAGGAGAAGTGAGGTGAAATAATGATAGAAGAAGTAGGGTAAGTGATGGAGAGTGAGAGTAGAGAAAGTAATGGAAATGAGGGGAAAGGAAGTAAGTCAATTGACGGAAAATTAGGGGAGGAGAAGTAGGGTAAATATGGGGTGGCAAAAAGTGAAGTGAGTTACTGGGGAAAGTATGGAGTAGATATTTCATTTTTTGTTGTTGTAAAAATGCAACTTTTCTGTTGAAAATTATTTTTTTCTCGTTTAGGATTCAACTATTTTATAGATAATTTACATTCTCGGTTTGAAAATAATTTCTATGATTAAAAATGTAACTATTTAGTTAAAAAATCTAATAAGTTCTCGTAATCCGCGTATTTTATCTAGTCTCTCGCAATTTCTGAGTCTGTGTCACATTTCTTTCATTATCATTGTTTTCTTTGATCACATACTTTAATATAAAATCGAAATTCCTCTAAAGTTAAGGGCGTCAGGTCTCTCTTTACTCTTTACTCTTTACTTTCCTCCAGGTTCTTCAGAAGAAATGAGAAGTGCTCTTGCCAGAAAAAGTATTGCGAAAATGGCAAAATCTTTTCTATTCCTAGAAACGATTTCGCTCAACTCAAATAAAAGACGCTGAGAGAACATTGATCGCAGGATTCTTTTCAGATCAAGTTTCTGCTTTCTTGTTTGAGACTATATGATACGAGTTCAGAGGAATGCTTGCAAAAACGTCTTTTATGAAAGTCTGATGAAAAGTGATTTATCTGTTTGAATTCACGACAATTTATACTTTTAAATGTCAAGAATCGCATGCCTTACTTTGAGGAATTTCAGGATTGTAGGGGAAATGAGAGGAAATGAGGAAAAGTAAAAGTGCCGATGGGGGAACAACATAGGATTACTCTGGATTACACAAAATTATGTTAATTTTAATTAATTACTATTATAATTATTAGACTTTAAATTGTGAGAATGAGAAAATTTTAACTATTAAAATCGATTTGGAAAACATAAAGATTACCATAACTTGCCCACTCTTTAATAAAATGTATTATTATTGTAGTAAGTTCTATATGTATGTGGTATATATGTACTACTATACTCAACATTTTTATTTAAAATTAAAACTCAGTTAAAGTCAACCAAAAAATCGAATTTTCAACAAAAACTTTCAACTTTTCAAACCAAAAGGATACTTTTTGATATGCTCCTCACTTTTGGGTGGGATTTGTTGGATGTAGTGAGAAGGATATACGTCGGGATAAAGGATTTTTCTCTACTAAGAGTAAGAAAGAATTATCTCATGAGATAATAAGAGAGAGAGGGAACGTTGTCATCTCTGTAAAGAAGGGATGTATGGTGTATAGGCTTCAAGGTAGGTGAAAGGTGGGTGTGATCGTAGGAGAGAAAGAGGTAGCAGGTTGGAAGAGTGATCTAGAGACTACAAGAGGAGGGAGTGAGAGGATTAATTCAAGGGGGGTTGAAAGAGGGATGGATATATCTATCTCCTAAGATATAAAGAGATAGCGAGTTGAGAGGGTGTTTTTGATTTCCTTTTCCCCTGGAAAGAACTGAGTTAGAGGACTTTTGATTTTTTGGTCGTGGAGAGGGGAGGAGTTAGTCAGTGTATTGGCTGAGAGCGCTGGTATGCCAGCTGTCTCAGCGGAAACAGGTAGGCTGGTATGCCAGCTAACCCGTTAGCGGAGGAAAGACAGGGGAGAAGTTAAGTGACCAGAGAAAGCTTAGAATTGTGTTTTCGAATTTTCTTTATTTATGTTTTTTTCTTACCATGGTGAAATACAGATAAGCAAGTTGGAAAGTAAGGCGCCGGAGTTCGTTGTCGCTTCCTCACAAGAGGGCGAAGGCGATGCGTCGTCAATTGTCCTCTGGCTGGCATCCAGCTGGAGGACTCTGGCGGTCGAGAGAGAGATCTGTTGTGCACGGCAATGGCTTGCAGTCCACCTAGGGCTGGCAACCAGCTGTAGGTACCTGTGGCTGGCATCCAGCTGTAGAGTGTAAGTGAGAGAGTTCTCGCATCCAGCTCCCAAACACTTCTGTCGTTTTGGGCCCGTGCGCGCCCTTTTAACGGGGAGGCTGCATGGGCGTTGCGTGGAAGTCGAGCGGAGAGGGTGAAAATCGTTTGGTGGGAGATGCGCGCGTCGAGTTTTGAGGGCGCTCTACTCGCGCCTCTCGCCTCTACTCGCCCTGCCGCCTTGCTGACGTCACTGCTGACGTCACTCCATGGAGTACGTATTTCTCTCTCTTTCTAACTTGCGGCTCTAATTACTAGTTATTATAATTTGAAAAGGTTGCCTATTGAATGAATAAACGTTGTCTGCGAGAGCGTTTTAAATCTACCAATAAAAGAGTCTCGCTCTATGCGAGCCGCGTATAATATTTTCACAAAATTGTTTTTCTTCAGGCATTTCTTTCAGGCATTTCGCGATAGAAGAATTTGTTTTTTCCAAGTCAGTTTTTTAGAAATTTGGAACTTCATGATAATTTTAGGAAAATTCATCATTTTTTGATCAATCTCATGATTTTTTTAAACAAATATAATAAACAAATGCAATTATATGAAATGAACAAATTTTACAGAAATATTGAATGTTCATCAAAATAGTTCAATTTTTAATCAAGGAGATGAATTTTCAACTATAATGAAGAATATTCGACTGAAATAGTTAAATCTACGTATGAAAAATAAACTTTTGATAAAAAAAAATCGAATTTCTAACAAAATAATTGAATTTTCAATTAAAATTTTATTTTTTTTAATTTAATTTTTTTAATTTTTAACTAATACCAACAAAAAAACTGAAAAATGAATTTTTAACAAGTAGTTCGAATATTAAACAAGTAGTTGAATTTTCAACGGAAAAACTTGCGCAAATTTTTAACTAAAATGGTTTATTTTTTAACAAAACTGTTAAACTTCCAAGAAAATAGTGAATTTTTCAACCCAGGACGATAATTTCCTATCGAAAAAGGCGGATTTTTAAAAAATACATAAATTTTCAACTGAAAAAGATGCATTTGCAGCCAAATAGTTGATTCCTTTATTTAAAAATATCAGTGTTTGAAGAAAAATTAAATAGTTGAATGTTGAGTTGAAAAATAAATATTGACTTCGAAGACAATGATTTTTCCGTAGAATTGTCAAATTTTCAAACAAAGTGATGAATCGTCAACTAAAATGAAGAATCTTCAAACAAAATATTGAATTTTTAACAATATTATGGAATTGTTTACGAAGTAGATCAATTTTTAAAGAAAAGAGACGAATTATCGACAAAAAATATAATGCATGATTGATATTTCAACCAAAAAAATTTTTTATTTAAAATGAAAACTTAGTTGAAGTCAACCAAAAAGTCGAATTTTCAATAAAAACTTTCAACTTTTCAAAAAAAAAAATATATACTTTTCAACAAAATTGTTTTTCTTTAATAAAAATGTTAATTGTCAACCAAATCCTTGAATTTTCTAACAAGCTACTTGAATATTTACCCCGAAAAGACAAATTTTCAGCAAAATCGTTAAACTTTCAACAAAAAAAAAAGAATCTTACAAAATTATTGAATTTTCTTTGAAGTAGAATATTTTTTAACCAAAGAATAAAATTTTTTACCAAAAAATACAATTTCAACCGAGAAGATTAGTTTTCTACGAAGTAGATTATTTTGTCACCAAATAATTCAACTTTTAACCAAAAATATTAATTTTCAACCGAAAAGATTAATTTCTCACCAAAAAATTCTCTTTTAAGGATAATAAATTAATTTTTAACCGAGCAAATTAATTTTCAACTAAAAAGAAAACTTTCCATCCAAACAGTAGAATTTTTAACTAAAAAAATGTAAATTTTCTACCAAAATAAATTTATCACATTTTACAAGAAAAATTATTTCACATTTAACACTAACATTTTCATTGTAAAAAAAAAGTTGCTTACAAAATTATCGAATATTCATTAAAATAGTCCAATTTTTAATCAAGGAGATGAATTTTCAACTAAAATGAAGAATCTTCGACCGAAATAGTTAAACCTACATATGAAAAATGGATTTTTAACTAAAAAACAACGAGTTTTCAACAAAATAATCCAATTTTCAACCAAAGAGAAGAATTTTTAACAAAAACAAAACAAAAAAGAAAAATGAATTTTCAACAAGTGGCTCGAATATTAACCAAGTAGTTGAATTTTCAACGAAAAATATTGATTTTTTACCAAAAACGACTAACTTCTAACAGAATAAATTAATTTCCAAACCACGGAATCAAGAATCTTCAACCAGAGAAGTGCATTTTTAAATAAACTAAATAAAATAAATTTTCATCCCAATAAAAGTTGTATGTTTAACTAAAAAAAGATAAATTTTCAACCAAAAATAAAATACAATTTCAATATAAAAATTAATCTTTTACAAAAAATAGAATATTCTACAAAATAATCAAATTTGTTATCAAGGAATGAATTTTCAACTGAAATAAAGAATCGCCAACTGGAATACTTGAATTTTCAATCAAAAAAAATAATTTCCAATAAAGAAAAACGTTTTTTAGCGACATGGTAAAATTTTCAAGCAAAGAAATAAATTCTTCGATCAAATTAGTTCAATTTTCAATTCAAGATGACGAATTTTCAACAGAAAAATTGAATTTTTTTTAATCAATAAAATTGATTAAAAAATTATAAATTTTGCTAAAGTTCTAATAAAGTTCCTAATTAAAAAAGTAAACATAGAAATTTTTCTGGAATAAAAATATTTCAACTTGAATTTTAAAACATTTAAATTCAAAAGAGTTCTGATTTTGTGATTTTTTGGTTAACTATTGAATTCCCAAATCGTAAAAAAAATTCAGGTTTGAAAGTTTGAGTTTTTCAGTTTTGATGACATGAAAAAATGTTTGTTTATCAGAAAAGGACCAAAAACTTGATCTTTATTTTTAGATTTTTGGCTAAGATATTTAAAAATTTATAATATTGATTGGCAGGTGTTTTAGGAATCTAATACTCTCAAAATATAAAGAAGCTTCTCATAGTGTTAAAAATTGAAAGCTGTATAATTTTTTAAATAGTACAAAAAATCAGTTTTGGGAAATTTTCTCAAAACAAAAAAAAAGATTTTTAAATACAATTTTTGAATATTCAAGATGAAATTTCAACTAAAATAATTATTCTTGCACTAGAAAAGTTATTTTCTTAGTAAAAAATATAAGTTTATAGAAAAATCATTTTCCAATAAAATAGTTAAATTTTCAAAGAAGAATATGAATTTTCTTCTGAAATGAAGAATATTCAACCAAAAATGGACTTTTTTACGAATTTGTTGAATTCTCTACAAAGTAGATAATTTTTAACCAAAAGAGGTGATATCTCAACGAAAAATATAATAGTTGATTCATCAACCAAAATAGATCTTGATTAAAAATAAAAGATATTTGAAGTTAAATTAAACAAAAAATGCAGATTTTCAACCAAAAAGTCAATTAATTTTCTCCTTAAAAAGAAGAGTCTTTTGAAAAATACATGAATTTCGAACCAAGTAGTTGCAGTTTCAATTAAATTCATTTATCTGAAAATTAATTTTTGACCAAAAAACAACAATTCTGCAACATAATAGCTGAATTTTCAACAAAGAAGATAGAAGATAAATTTTCCATCAAAAATTGAAGAGCAAAAATTTCAGTTAAAAGATTAATTTTTGAATGAAAAATGTTTTTCAACAAAATAGTCACATCCTGAATAAGAAACAAGAATTTTGAACGGAATAGCTGACTTTTTAACCGAAGTGTACACTTTTTATTGAAATTGTTTTGTTTTCAACAAATTTGATAAATTTTGGGATAAAAAATTTCAATTTCAATTTAGAAGAAATACAATTTTTCAGCTAGTTAAAGATTAAATTTCAACCAAAAAATGGCGATTTTTTAATCGAACAGTTGAATTTTTTAACAAAAATATTAATTTTCACGCAAAAATCTCAATATTAGAAAAAAAAAAAAAAAAAACGAAATTTGAACAAAATGCATGAAGCTCAACTGAGAAAGAGATATATTAAGAAAATGAAATAGGAAAGTTTTCAGATAAAAAATTTATTTTTAATAAATAAATAGAATCTTATGGGAAATAGTTCAATTTTCATCGAAACCATTTTTAACTAAAATCAGGAAACTTCCACCATAAAATTGAATTATTAACGAACTAATTCAACTTTCAAACAAGTGGTTAAATTTTCATGAAAAAATATCGATTTTCACCTTACAATGGATTAGTAAAATTTTCAGTTGGTAGAACAAATTTTTGGCAAAAAAAAAAAAGAATTTTGAACAATATATATCATGTTCCAACAAAAGAAACGAGTTTCTACAAAACTAGTTCAATTTTTAACACAAAAAGACAAATTTTCATTTCATAGTCAAACATTTAATAAAGAAAACTAATTTTTACTAACAAAAAAATTTCAACAAAATAGTTGATCTTTGAACAAAAAAATATATTTTCTAACAAACATTTTTTGTTTTTAACAAGGCTGACTGATTTCAACAAAAACCATTAATTTTCGAATAAGGGGGTCAAAGTTCTCCTGAAAAAAGACGAATTTGTAACAAAATACCCTCATTTCTAACCCAATAGTACAATTCTGAACTAAAATTATGAATCTTCACAAAAAATGTTAACCAAAAAACAAGATTGATTAATTTTTAATCATTATTATATATTATATATAATTAATATAAATTATTTCATTTTATTTTTTATTTTTTAATTATTATATAATTAATAAAAAATTAAAAACAATTATATTATAATTAATTAATTAGTTTGTTGGAAAGTCAACTGTTTTATCAAAAAATCTTCTTTTGAAAATAAAAAATAAAAATAAAAAATAAAAAACCTTCATTTTATATAAAAAAAAATATAAATTTTCAATAAAGTAGATGAAAAAAAAAACAATATTTCATCATCAAATAGTTAATCCTCAACAAAAAAAAAAAAAAAAAAAAAGGAATAATGAACTGAAAGAAAGGATTTTCAAACAAAAGAGATTTTAACTTAAAACTGAAAACAGTCGAAGACAAGAAAGAGAGAGAATTTTCACAAAAATAGTTGAATCCTCAATAATTCAAAAGAAGATTTTTCGATAAAACAATTGACTTTCCAACGAACTAATTAAATTTATTACTAAAAAAAAATTTCAACAACATACATGCATTTTTACTAAGAATGTCAAAAAAAAAATAGTTACATTTTCAGGAAACAAATTTTAAATAAAAATAAAAAATATTCTACAAGAAAAAAAAAATTTCAGCAATCTAATTCAGCTTCTAAGCTAGCATCTAAATTTTAAAGAAAAAAAGATCTATTTTCAACCAAGAATTAAATATTTAAATTTTCAGTTAAATTAAATTATTTTTAACAAAATTTGAATGGATGCTGTTTCCGGTACATGAAATCCTACTTTGTATTAGTAATTAATTATTTAAATAAATTGCCTAAACAATTTATTATTGTTTTTAGCAATTTTCTCTTAGAAAAACAGTTAGAAAGTCACGGCTTTTTAAAAAAATTTACACGTTTTGTCCAATTTTCAATTATAGTGAGGTCATAGTTCATGTATGTTAACAAACATAATTGTTCAAACAATTAATCTTCGTTTAAAAAAACAATGGTAATAATTGCGTTTTTTTTCTGAAATCTCACACTATTTGTCCACTTTTCACTTAGTGATTCTGTAATTAATGCAAGTTAAAAAAAATAGTTGTTTAAAAAAATGTTTATTGTTTATAACGATCTTCTCTCAAAAAAGTGTTAGAAAGTTGCCGTTTTTTTCTGAAGTGTTTAAGTTTCCTTGGTTTTTTTAGGTACAAACAAATAACAAATAAAAATTAAAGGGAAAAATGTTTTAAACAATCTGTTTCGTTTTCAAGAACATATTTTGCTGGAAGAAAGCTGATACAAAAATGTATGCAATTCCAAATTTTTCTTTTAGGCTTAGCAATAAACTTCTTATTGTGTAACAGTAAATTTTTAGCACTTATCTGAGAGAAGATAGTAATAAAAAATAATAAATTGTTTAAAATCAAGATAGTTAAAAGAAAAGAAATTTGTTTAAACTATTATTTTTGCCAAATTAAATGAACTATTAACTTTTGTGAGTGGAAAGTGAACAAATAATTGTAAATTTAAGAAAACACGCAAACTTCCGAGCATTATTCCAATTGAATATTATTAACAATAATAATAAGTCGCTTATGCGATTGAGTATGTTAACTTGAATTTATTATCTGATTATTCTGATTGAAAATTGGACAAAAATTAGAGAATCTTTGAAAAAATTGCAAGTCTGTTGCATCATCCTGAGACAATATTGATAAATTGTTTGAACAAATATTTTTGTTAACTTCAAATTATGTCTTACTTCAGAAAAATTGAAAATTTGACAAAAAAACGAAATTTCAAAAAAAAAAACGACTATCTATCTCTATTCTGAGAGATTGTTGCTAAACATAATAGTAAATTATTTGAAAAATGTATTCGAACTATTACTTTTCAGTATAAAGTAGTATTTTATGCATTAGTAACAATTCGCATTGGAAAAAAATGCAAAAAAATCATAATTAGAGCCAAAAACTAGCAAAATTCATTTTTTCACTTATGGTGTTTTTTGGGACCATATAAAACAGACTTATGGGGGTGAATTTTAAAAAGTATTTTTTCATTTGTATGCCATGGCATTTTGTAAATAAAATTATTCATTTTCAACTTGATTCAGCTAATATTGGTCGTTCGAAATAAAATTCACAAAAACGTATTTTTCCTTACGGGAAATACGTGCTAAACGTTATGGGGCTATTATTATATAATTTAAATCAATTTTTTTGAATTTTCAATGGATCAGTTTTGTGTGGACTCAAAATAATTTTTGGGCGATATGCATAAAAATTTGATAAAAAAATTTGGACCACCCTGATACACATTCAAACGTTTTATTTTTCTTTATAGTCAATGCTATTGTTGCTTTGGAATGCAGTTCGGGAAGGTGTGAATAATCCATAAATCATACATAAAAGGAAGAGGTAGATCCATTCGAGTGAAGGAAGAATTTTACGCAGCTAATGTGTCTATTTGTCATTTTCACCCCTTCGCACCCTCATCCGATCTTAGCTCGGACAGAGCAATCTATCCTCTCTTTCCGCTTACACTCCAACGCACTTAGACTATAACTTTCTTTTTCCGCATCGGCGAAGCCATAGATTTGTTTCAATTTAAGGCAAGTGGAGGTAATTCGATCTGGTTAAACTTCAATGAGTTTTTACCTCGCCTTGCCATTTGCCAGGCATACAAATTATTGCCCAAACTCACCAAACTAAGAATGCTAATCACTCTTTCGAAAAGCACAAAAACAGGTCAAAGTGAAAAGTTCATCAAACAAACTTTCTTCATCTATTCTGATTTTGTGGCACAATAGGCTTTATAGCTTGAGCGCCAGGGGTTGGGACCTCACTGGCCCCCACGCCTACATTACAACTAACTATTCTGATATTATGATCTCAGTGTTTGAAGTGACACGATACAAGTAACGTCTTGCAGTCAAATACTTCCCCTACTTGTCCTTCCCCTATTTCCTCTTATTTCCCTCACTTTCCCTAATTCCTCTCTCATCATTTCCCCTACTTTTCCTCCCCTTACTTCTCCTCATTTCCCCTTACTTTCCTTAATTCCTGTTTCATAATCTCCCCTACTCTTCCACCCCTTCTTTCTCTTCGTTTCCCATCAATTTTCTAAATTCCTCTCTCATAAATCCCCTACTTACCATACTTCCCCTCTTCACAACTTCCCTCACTCTTCCTTCTTCCTTGGCCCATCCATTCCCCTACTTCAACCACTCTCTTTAATTTCTCCTCATTACCGCTACTTTCCCACCTTTTCTTTCGCCGCACTTTCTCTACTCCCCCAATCGTCATCACCCTTAACTTACCATACCACTCTCCTCATTTTTCATCATTCCCCCTTACTTTCACTACTTACCCTCCTCTAACTTCCGCCCTTTGTTTTTCCTCACTTCCATTACTTCTCATCCCTTCTCACCCTTAACGTACCATACCACTCTCCTCATTTTTCATAATTCCCCCTTACTTTCACTACTTACCCTCCCCTAACTTCCACCCCTTTGTTTTTCCTCACTTCCATTACTTCTCATCCTCTCTCGCTCATAATTTCCCCTTAATTCCCCTCAAATCAGTTCCCCTAAATTTCTCTCACTCACCATCCGTGAACTACCTTACTAATTTTGAGATATTTTTGTCCTTCCCACCATCTTCTACCCCCTTCGTTGACGAACGTATTTTTTCGCCCCCCCCCCCCCTCCCAAGAAAATGATCAATTTTCAAACCAAAAGGACGAATTTTGAACAAAACAGTTAAATTTTCGACCAAGAAAGATGACTCAACAGGATAGTGGAATTTGAAACCTACAAAGATGAATTTTTAGCAAAAATGTCATTTGTATTCAGAAGGATTGAATTTATAACCAAATTGTTGAATTTTTAACTAAAAAATATAAGTTTCCAAACAAAAATTAAATATTTACACTCTCAGTGTGAAAAATTAGTTTTCGACAAATAAAAAAATAACGAATTTTTAGCTAGTCGAATTCAACCAAAAAACAAGAATTTTTGACAACCTAGTTGAATCCTCAAACACAATTATGAATTTTGAAACAAGAAGATCATTTTTCTGCTCAAAAAGACGGAATCCAACAAAATATATGAATTTGCCACAAAACAGTTCAATTTTCCATTTGACACTGAATTTTCAACAAAAAATATGATTTTCTACTAAACAGTTAATTTTTTAAATGAATAGTTTAATTTTCAACTGAATATTTCAATTTTCTACGGAAATCGTTGAATTTTCAACCAAAGAGTTAATTTGAAAAAAAATCATTCCTCAACAAAAAATGGAATAGTTGCATTTTTAGTTTAAAAAATTAGTTAAAAAAAAAGAGTTTTCTACCAGTTTGATTGAACCAAAAAAACACGAATTTGTAACAAAATAGTTGAATTCAAAGCCAAAAAGATAAATTTTTACAAATGAAGAATTATTTCATGCCCAAAAAGACGATTTTTTTAAAACACATGAATTTTCAGCGGAGGAATCGATTTTTTATTTAGAATAAATAAATTTTTCACCAAAAATGGAATAGTTATATTTTCTCTTTAAAAAATCAATTTTCAAGAAAAAAGTGGTTTTCTACGCAAAAAGTCGAACTTTCAACAAAATACATAAAATTTTCACAAACTGGTTGAATTTCCAAACCGACATTATGAATTTTTATCTGAAAAGTTGATTTTTTACCAAGCAGGTCATTTTTCAAATAAATAATGCAATTTTTTTAACAAGAAAGATGGTATATACGAAAATATGAACTTTCGAACATTAATACGTATTTTCTATTGAATAATTGAATTTTCAACCTAACTAAGAATTTTCATCAAAACAATTAATTCTCAACTATATACTTTAATTTTCAACAAAATTATTGAATTTTCTACTGAAGAAGATAAATTTTCAACAAAATAGTTTGATCCTCAAAAAAATTCATATAATTAAATTTTCCACTCTAAAGGTGAATTTTTAACTAGATGATGAATCTACATAAAAAAAATTAATTTTTAATTTTTTTTCTATAATTCAACTTCCAACCTGATAGTTGAAGTTGTGGACAAAAAAATGAATTTTCAACGCGATGTGTGATTAATATTTCAACCAAAATAGATTATGAAAAATTTATTTTAATTTGATGAAACAGAGGAATTTTCAACTGAGAATATCACTTTTCTATTAAAAACACAAATTTTCAAAAGAATTCATGAATTTCAAAGTACAAAAAGAAAAATTTTAACCAAATTGTTGAATTTTCAACTGAAAAAGATAAACTTTTACTAATAATGTACTAGTTAAATTTTCAGTTGAAAAAAGGTTAATTTACAACTGAAAAAAGCGAATTTTCAACGAACTGGTTAAATTTTTCGCCATATTGAGGAATCTTTGACCAAAAGGATGAGTTTTTAATAAAGTTGTACATTTTGCAGCCAAGTTTTTAAATTTTCAAACAAAAAAAAAAGAGTTCCTGATAAAAAAGTTGCATTTTCAATAAAATAATTAAATTTTAATTAAATAGTAGAATTTTCAACCAAAACAAAAATTTAAACGAAAAATCGAGTAAATGAAGAAAATTTTTGAAAAAAGGAGAAAAACATATATTCTCTGGAGAGGGAAAAAATTGGGGAATTTGAATAATTGAAAAAAAATGAAATATCAAAGTTCGTGACGTCAATTTCACTGGATCCTTTTCTGATTCTGTTGAGTTTTACTATCCTTTTTTGCAATTTTCCAGAAAAATTTGAAGAAGTTCAAAATTATTAAAGTGAAAGGTGGGCATCTAAGAAAATCTTTTTTTTTATATTTCCGAAATTAAAAAAAAAATACTGAACATTTTCCGCAAAATTCATTATTAGATTCCAATGAAGATTCATGATTCATTTAGAAAAAAAAATCTTGTAAAAGTCAAGAAATTTATATAAATTTCAATAACTGTCAAACAAAATAAATTTGAAAATTTGAAGAATAAAAACTTTGTCAGGGGAAAATGAGAGATTTTTTAAAATCAAGTTTTGCGGTAACCCTGATATAACATTATTGTCAGTAATTCAATTGCTTTGTATTTATATTTATTTTTTTCAGTTCCTTCCTCTTGAAAATCATCTTTTTAGTTGTAAATTTCTTTTTTTGTTTGAAAATTCAATAAATTTGTTAAAAAGTCGTCCTTTATGGTCCAAAAATCTACTGTCTTATTGAAAGATCAACTATTTTGCAAAATATTCACCTTTTAAAAAATTCACATTTTGTATTGAAAAATCAATTGAAATATTTTTTGGATGAAAATTCGACAATCTTTTTTATTAAAAAATGCATCTGTCTGTGAAGAAATTTTATCTTTCTTGGATAAGAATTCAACTGCTTGGTTGAAAATTCAATAGAGTTAAAATCTACTGTTTTGTTGAAAATTCAACGATTTCGCAGAAAATGTATCTTTTGAGAAAATTTCACATTTTGTGTCGAAAAATCAACTGAATTTTTTTTTTTTATGAGAATTCGACTAATTTTTTTTTTTAATTTATATTTTTCATTGGAAAAGTCATCTGTCAGAGTAGAAAGTTCATCTTTCTTGTATAATAATACAACCGTTGGATTGAAAATTTAAAATTCATTTGCTAAAAAGTCATCCTTTTTGGTCCAAAAATCTACTTTTTTGTTGAAAATTCAAGTATTTCGTAGAAAACACACCTTGTGAGAAAAATGCACGATTTATGTTTGAAAAATCATCTGTTTTAGTAGAAAATCAATTTTTATTGAATGAAAATGCAAAAGTTTGATTGAAAATTAAACAATTTTCTGAAAATTTCATCCTCTTTGTATGGAAATTCAACTGTCATTATTAAAAATTCATCTTTTTGGGGTGAAAATTCAAGTATCTCCGCAGAAAATTCACCTTTATTTTGAACTATTTTTTTTTAAATTTCGTTTGAATCACTTTGTTGAGAAATCATTCTTTTTTTGAAGATTCATATTTTTAGTTGAAAATTCATCCCTTACGTTGAAGTTTGATTATTCAGTTGAAAACTGACGTTTTTCAATTGAAAATTTAACTGCCTCGGCAAAAGTCGAACTATTCTATTGAAATTATTTTCTAATTATTTAACTATTTTGTTGAAAATTAATTCTATTGCTGAAAATTTCTATTTTTCTTGTCGAAAATTCAATTTTTGTATGGAAAATTCATCTCTTGACTTTTAAGCTCAACATCTTAGGTGAACTCGTTTTTTTTTTCATTACACTTTTTTGTCGCGAATTTATCTTTCAAGGTTGAAAATTCAACTGTTTCGTTGCAAATTCAATTGTTTTGTAGATAATTCAATTATTTTGTAGAAAATTTGAGTATTTGCTGAAGAAGTCATCTTTCATCGTAAAAGTCACTTCTTCTGTTTCAAGTAAATAAGTTTGAACATTTTCAATGTGGATATGAATGCTTATGATATTTGAATGTTAATGGTCAAGAAAAAAAAATTGGTCAAGTATCGCTTATCCGTTACGTAATTAAAGTACGGTCCCTAAACAATAATGTTTTCACTAGAAAAAATAACGATCCAAATGAGACCTCCCTTTCGGAAAGATTGCTAAACCTGTCCCCAAAAAAATGATTTTGCTGATGCATCTGGAACAGAAATGAATCTAGGAAAAGCATCGTATCGAGAAAATTGTTTTTTTTTTTTTCGGGAATCGAATTGCAAGCTCGAAAGCTGAGTGGAAAGGATTGCTACTGCAATAGATGAGAGAGAATCAGGAGGATCCGCTGAAGCTGACGTTTGGTACGTGGAACAGTGACGCTGATCTTAGGGTACCTATGCTATGTATAAGGGAAAGGGGAACGTATAGGGAGGTGGACGACTATCGATGTCCTCAGCAAGAGGAAGCTAAAGCTCGATCTGGCCATAAACTAATGGCAAGTAACATCAATAGCTAGGTGTACACTCGACGGATCGTTACTTGGCCGTTTGTACAACCATTACTCAGAGACTTTACGGGACACCCTGTCCGTCGGGTATTCTACTCTAACAGCGGTTAAGAACGGAAACGCGAGAAATGGGGCTTGTAAAAATGATAACCGGTCGGCCCGGAGAGATCGCACTCTGAGTTATATGTTTGCACCAAAACCAACGGCAAACGATTTGACTTAAAGAGAGCGCGTTATTTCTTCAATTTTACTTGAAGAGGACCTTCCTTTCTTCTTGGAACTTCCAATGTGTCCCCTGAAGGTGTACATTTGTCTGGTATCTCTTCCCTATTCCTTCACACATCCCCTACACACTTACTTGGAGGTGGGAGGGGGACCTGCAGTTTGAGGTGGGTTCCGAACCACCAAGAGCAGCAGCTTTAAGTACTTAGGGAACCTTTTTCTCGAGAGGTAACGGTCTCACGACTCTCCGGAGCCTAAGCCTTAATCATGCGACCATCGTCCCACTTTTTCTTTCTTCTTCCATTCTCTTTATATTTTCCTTTGGAAATCTAAGTCAAATTAGGCGCCACGCGCCTACAAAACAGGGTTTCGTAGCCTACAAGAACGTGAATTAGGTCAATAAAATTTTTATCTTACTACTTCATCACCCCTAACTAGCCTTTCCTGCTTTCCCTCCTCGAATCTTCCCAATTCTGCCTACCCTCTCCCAATATTGCCGTTCCTACTTCCCCTATCCTACTTTGCTCACTTCGGTCACCTCCCCTTTACTAATTTTCCTCACTTCGCCTTACTTTAGAATACTTCCACCGTCTCCCCACCCTTATATATCTAGCCCTCACATTCCTCACGCTCCTTTTACTTCCATTTTTATCCCTCGCCTTACTTCCGCGGCCCCTTCAACTTCCCTTACTTACCTTTCTTTCTCTTCACTTCAAGTGTCTTCTCCTATTCCACTTGCCATCATTTCCCGATTGCCCTACTCCTCGCTCGCCCTTACTGCTCCTACTCACCATCCCACTACTCCCACCACATCCACACTCCTCACTTCCCCTACTCACCCCTCACTTCAAATTACTCACACTCGCATCACTTTTCTTATTTCCCGTGCCATCCCATCCCTTCCCTTACTTACCCACCTTTCACTTTCTCTACTCTTCCAGTCTTACCTTTCCTCAATATTTCCTCAATATTTTGAAGAAAATTTCATAAGATGTGCAACAAGATTTCAAAGAATTCGAAATAATGATGGAATTCAGATTGATTCAGATTAACAGGAGGAACCCAGGATTTTAAAGGAACCAACAATATTTCCGGAATTCAGGAAATTTAGAGAATCTTCTGAATTTGTTGAATATTCTAAATTCAGGGAATTTGAGAAATTCAGTATATTTCAAGAATTTAGGGAATTCGAGAGATTAAGAAAATTCAAATATTTTCAGCAAGGCAGGAATTCAGGAAATTCAGAATATGCAAAGGTTTTAGGAAATTCAGGGAAATCAAATATTCCACGACATTCAAGGAAATCAGAGAATTTTTCGGATTTCAGATCATTTGGTCTGAAAAAAACTCGTATGATCAGGAGAATATAACAAATTCATAACATGCAAATGATTCAAAAAATTTAGAATATTTCAGGATTTTAAGAAGTTTATAAAAATAAAGGCTTTTAGGAAATTCAAATTATACAGAGAATTCAAGATAGCTGAAACCCTTGGTATACATACTGGGTTACGCTAACCCGGCGCGATTTTGCAAGATCTGTTATTTCGAAACAAGAAGAAGTGTTGATCTGTACCTAGAGGAAGGGGGGGGGGGGGAGTTATGGGCCTGTACTACGCAGAGCTGTCTTACCAGCTTCAGTGTCTCGAAAACTGCTGGAGGACGCACTTCGAAACTTTCTCTTCCGGCATTTTTCACCCAGTGTGTATATGGTGTGACAAAATCCAGAAGCCTATTTATCTTGATTTTGTGTAAATAACAGCCTTTTAGAAGAAACGTAATTTTTTCACAAGAAATTTAAAAATGTTTTTGTTTATTTTAAAATATGTTAAAGTTTGCCGGGTGAACCTAACCCAGTGTGTATACCTCGCTATAAAACTATAGTGGGTATACCAAGGATTAAAAAATTCAAGGACTTCACAGAAGGCAAGGAATTCATACAATTCACAATATTTAAGAAATTTAATGGGAACAGAATTTCTTGAAATTCTTAAATATTCTGAATTCAGGGAATCCAAGGAATTCAGGCAATTCAAAATATTCGAGAAATTCATGAAATTTTGATTATTCAAGGGTTTCAGGAAATTTAGAGAAATCGACTTTTTCAGGGTATTTAGGGTATTCAGAAAATTCAAAAGATTTCCGATCATTTAGGTAATGAACAAATTTTAGAGAATTCAAAGAATATCATAAATTCCAAGTATGTAACATTTTTGAGAATTCAAAGAATTCAAAGGTTTTGAGAGAGAATTCAACGAATTCTGCTTATTCAAAGCATTTAAGAAATTTATGTAATACAGAATATCTAAAAACTTGAACATATCTAAGGAATTCAGGAAATTCAGCATATTTGTGGAATTCTGGAAAATCAGAATATTCAAGAAAAAATCAAGGAGTTTAGGGAATTCAGAGAATTTTTGGACATTTCGAGAATTTAAAGAATTTATGTAATTCAGCATATTCACGGAATTCAGAGAATTTCAGAGCAGTATTTATATTTCTTTGTTTGCAGATGCTTCTTCCTGAAAATGATCTTTTTAGTTGTAAATTTTATTATTTGTTTGAAAATGCAACAGTTTTGTTCAAAAATTAATCTTTCTGCTTGAAAATTGCACTATTTCGTAGAAAATTTACTTCTTGACAGAAATTCATATTTTGGTGTTGAAAAATAAATTTAGATGTTTGTTGGATAAAAATCCAACTATTTTTTGGAAAATGTATATTTTTTATTTAAAAATTCATCTATCTGAGTAGAAAATTAATCTTTTTTTTATAAGAATTCAAACTGTTTGGTTGAAAAATCAACTATTTCGTAGAAAATTTATCTTTTGAGAAAAATTCACATTTTGTGTAGAAAAATTAATTTAAATATTTTTTCGATGAAAATTCAACTATATTTTATAATATTTGTCTTTCTGATTTAAAAAGTCATCTGTTTTGGTAGAAAATTGATCTTTCTTTGATGAAAATGCAACTGTTTAATTAAAAATTGAATCATTGTTTTAAAAAGTCATCCTTTTTGTATGAAAATTCAACTGTTATTATCGAAAATTCGTCTTTTTGGGTTGAAAATTCAAATACCTTCGTAGAAAATTTACTTCTTATTTAAACTGGTTTTTTTGTTCGAAAATTTGTTTTGAATCACTTTGTTAAAAAATAATTTTTTCGTTGAAGATTCATATTTTAATTTGAAAATTCATCTTTTTGGTTAAAGTTTGACTATTTAGTTGAGAACTGATTTTTTATAATTCAAAATTTAACTGCGTGGGTAAAAGTTGAACTATTCTGTTGAATTAGTTTTTAATGAAGCTTTACCTCTTTGGTTAAAAATTTAACTATTTTGTTGAAAATTAATTTTTTTGCTGAAAATTCCTATTTTACTGGTTGAAAATTCAATGTTTCTACAGAAAATTCGTCTTTTGGCTTTCAGGATCAACAATTCAGGTGAACTTTTCTTTCTTTCATCACTGAGGAATCTTTTTATTTGTTGAAAATTCGTCTCTTTAATTTTGAAATTAATTTTTTTTCAATTAAATTTCATCCTTCTAGGTTGAACTATCAACTATTAAACTTTTTTGTCATGAATTTTCTTTTAAGGTTGGAAATTGAACTATTTCTTTGAAAATTCAATTGTTTTGTAGAGAATTTAATTATTTTTTAGAAAATTTAAATATTTTCTTAAGAAGTCATCTCTTATCGTAGAAAAGTCACTTTTTTTGTTTAAAAGAAATAAATTTCAAAATTTTTGATTTGCATATGTATGTTAATGGGATTTGAATGTTAATGGTTAAAGAAAAAAAATTGGTCGAAGAAAAATGATAGAATTTTGAAAATGAAGTTTTCTCCCTGCACAGCACGCATTATCTTAAATACAACTAATTTCCACTAGTTTCAAGTCCCATATCTTATTATTTCTGGAAACCATAAATTACGTACAGCAATAGGGGGGTAGAAACATTTTGGTACGGTTCGTTACATGGGGGGGGGGCGAAGAGGTTCGATTATCCGTTACGTAATTTACGTACGGCCCCTTTCCTAAAACGCATTTTCTCCTTTGCGTGCTTAGTCAACCTTTGTTTATAAAATACCGGTGCGGACCGATATTAGTTCTCTGAAAGAACACATTGTGTGGCATTTATATTACGCATCTACATTTAGAATTAGGCTAATTATATTTCCTGAAGAAGATTAATAACTTCTATCACTTATATCCAGAAAACAATAGCAAAAGAGAGAGAGAGAGAAGGAGAGAGAGAGAGAGAGAGATGGGCAAAGAGAGAGACCGAAAGGCTCCTTTCTGTGGGTGAAGAAAAGCGAGCCTCCGGTCTGTGCCATAAGACACGTGTGTGTGTCACAGGCCTGCGTTACACTATGCAGACGTGGTTTCATTGGAAGCAGGCGCAACTCCCCATATCTAAGTCTAAGATGTTTACACATCAAAAGCTACGCATCCTATCAAAAAGTGAAAAATTATAAATTTGTAGATCTTTTCTGGGTTAATAGTTCTTGTTCATTCATCTTTTTTGTATCTTGCAAAATTGATCCGTATACCGCAAAACGGAATTTTTGGTTTTCCACTATTCTTTACGCGATCAAAATTTGAATTTCGATTTTTTGAGAAAATCCGAAAAATTGTTATGATAATCTAGTATGTCCTTCAAAAAGTAATCTTCATCTTGCCTTTTTCCATATCGTGCTTCGTTTGGATTGGAATTTTCATTTTTTTTTAAATATTGCATGTGCTACAACTCAGATAATTTTATTTTTATCGAGACAATCTGTGTGCATAAATTGTTCCAATTTTTGAGTACTACACATAGCCGTACATAGAATTTCTGAATAAAATAGAAAAAATTTTCGAAAATTTGGAAAATCTTCTAATTTTATAAATCTTCATCCAAAATAGGCTAACGAAATCGTCCTTACGATTACGACAACGAGAGACACCAAAGTAAAATCCATTTTTTCTCGATCAGTGATCCTGAAAACGTCGAGGTTTGAGGAAATCCGCGAAACTCAATTTTCACATAAAACCTCTTCATTCAGGTCAAACTCTTTTTTGTGATAATGTGATATATAATTTTTTGTGATGATGAAATTGTGATATTTAAAGTAATTGGAAAAATTTTTCTTCTAAAAATTTGTAAAATTCCCAGACACCAAAAATTTCTGGTTTTTTCAGTTCTTCGATCGAGCGGCCACCCTGTCAATGACAAATTAATTATCTGTGATGCAAACATCGAAATATACTGTTGGTAATTTTCATAATTCCTGAAACTACCATATCCTTTAAAATTTCCAAATACTAAAATTAATCTCCTAAAATCCCGCGCGTAAATATTTGTCGAGTTTGATTAACTTTGTATTCTCTCTGTAACATGTTTTTCCTCGGACATGAGTAGAATCTGCACCCCATTTCTGCCTTCATATGAAAAAGTGAGATGAGGAGTGAAGGCTGACTAAATATTGACCGAGACTACTGGAAACGGTCGATACTAATCAAACAGGCCAACCAAAGTTCATTTATTGCTAGCGACTACCCTCCAGTGATGTAATAAAAATTTTGCATTTTCCTGTAAAATATCGAGCATGAAGTTTCAATTTCTCATTCAGGAAGTTGTTATATCAATATCCGTGAATAATTCACGCCAGAATTAAGAAGCTTCTTGTAATGAAAAAAAAAAACAGCATAAAATTTAGTTTTCAATACGTCCACATCAAACTTGAATCTAATGAACATTTTTGCAGTTTAATTGAATTTTTCCCCATCTTGAGATTCTCTTTCATATAAAAGCGGAAATTTAATTAACTTCACCGTCTCGGCAACATTATCGACTCAATTATCGGCATTCTCGTGAAGCGTTTTTGAATCGGCTCACTTCTGAAGTGTCAGTTTCCGGAAGTTTCTTTTTCGCAGAGAGGATTGATGTTCCGCAACGCATAACTTGTGTTCAAAGCCGTGATAGCTGTCATTTCAAGTGAATCATACGAAGTAGCTCTACTACTCAAACAGTACAAGTCAGGATAAGAGGAAGCTGTGAGAGAATCCGATAAATGCGGATGAAGGGGTTCTATTTGTGTAAAAGAGATTGACAGAGAAAAGAAAAAAGAGGATAGGAAGAAATGGAGATAAAAAGTAGGCAGTGAGGAGGAAAAACATTAAAGCGGGTCGAAAAACAAGGATATTTTGCTTCCTCATGGAGGAAGCTTTGCAATGGTAACATGTTTCAAAATTTTTAAATTCATTTAATTGAACCTTCCTCAATTCAAAAATATCGAACACTATGTTATCAGTGGTTGAAGCTTTTTCGATCAACAGAATTCGAAGCTGATAGAAGAACAGAAAAGATGTGTCGATTCGAGACGAATCGATTGACCTACCATATAATATTCATACATTTTATTGAAGAGTAAGGAAGCTATGGTTTTGTATGATATTCAAAAATACCGTTTTCTATAATAAAACATTTTTCAAAATAATTCAAAGTTGATGCAACAGTATCAAAGCTTCCTTGGTTCAAGAAGAATCGATTGACCTATATTATTAATACATTTTTTAAAAGAGTAACGAAGTTATCGTCATTTATATTATACTTGAAATTGATTCTTATATTGAAAATCTTCTTATACTTATAATTTAGAGTTGATTCAAGAATAGAAAAGATACGATAATATAAGACGAATTGATGGACCTCTAATATTATTACATTTTATCAAAGAGTGAGGAAGTTATCGCCAATTATATTATATTTAAAATCGATTTCTATGGTAAATTTTTTCTCATTCTCATAATTTGAAGTTGATGCGAGAATAGAAAAGTTGTGTTGATTCGAGACAAATCGATTGACCTATAACATTGATACATTTTATTGAAGATTAAGAAAGCTATGGTGATGCATAGTATTTGAAAATACGGTCTTTTACAGTAAAACTTTGTTCGTCAACTTATTTCAAAGCTGTTGCAAAAATATGAGAGATTCATGGGTTTGAAACGATTCGTTTGACCTATAACTTCAATACATTTTATCGAAGAGTGAGGAAGTCATCGTAATTTATATTATATTTAAAATCTAGTTTTAAGTAAAAATTCTCTTATTCTAATAATTCAAAGTTGACGCAAGAATATAAAGCAATCCTTGGTTCGAGACGAATAGATTGACCTATAATATTTATACATTTTATTGAAGAGTGAAGAGGTTATCATAATTTATATTATATTTCAAATCTATTTTTATAGTAAAAATTTTCTCATTTTCATAATTTGAAGTTGATGCGAGAATATAAAAGATGTGTTCATTTGAAACGAATAGATTGACCTATAATATTGATACGATTTATTGAAGAGTAATAAAGCTATGGTATTACATAATATTTTAAAATACGGTTTCATATAGTTAAAATAATTTCTTCAACATAATTAAAGGGGATTAAAGATTCTTCGGTTCGAGACGTATCGATTGACCTATAATAATAATACATTCAATCGAAGAGTTATTATATTTAAAGTCGATTTTTAAAGTGAAAATGTTCCCATTCTCATAATTTGAAGTTGATGCGAGAATAGAAAAGTTGTGTTGATTCGAGACAAATCAATTGACCTATAACATTGGTACATTTTAGATTTTATTGAATAGTAAGGAATCTATGATAATGCATAATATTCAAAAACACGGCCTTTTACAATAAAACTTTTTTCTTCAACATAATTCAAAGTTGATGCAAGAATATATAAAAGATTCCTTGGTTCGAGACGAATCGTTTGACTTATTATTTCAATTCATTTCATCGAAGAGTGAGGAAGTTAACGTAATTTATATTATATTTAACATCGATTTTTATAGTAAAAATTATCTCATTCTCATAATTCAAAGTTGACGCACGAACATAAATATTCTTTAATTCGAGACCAATAGATTGACCTATAATGTTCATATATTTTTTTGAAGAGTGAAGAAGTTATTGTCATTTATATTATATTTAAAATCGATTGTTATAATACAAATTTTCTCATATTCAAAATTTGAAGTTGATTCGAGAATAGAAAATATGTGTTGATTTGAGACGAATGGATTGACCTATAGTATCGATACATTTTATTGCAGAATAAGAAAGATATCTTAACGCATAATATTTGAAAATACTGCTTCTTATAGCAACAATTTTCTCTTAAACATAATTCAGAGTTGACGCAAGAATATAAAACATTCCTTGGTTCGAGACGAATAGATTGACCTACAATATTTATACATTTTATTAAAGAGTGAAGTCGTTATCGTAATTTATATTATATTTAAAATCGATTTTTATAGTAAAAATTTTCTCATTTTCATAATTTGAAGTTGATGCGAGAATATAAAAGAAGTGTTCATTTGAGACGAATAGATTGACGCATTATAACATTTTATTGAAAGGTAATAAAGCTATGGTATTATATAATATTTGAAAAAACGTTTTCTTACAGTAAAAATGTCTGCTCAAGTAATTCAAAGTTGATGCGAGGATATGAAAGGTTCTTCGGTTTGAGACGAATCGATTGACCTATAATATTAATACATTTTTTCAAAAAGTAGGGAAACTATCTTCATTTACATTATATTTAGAATCCATTTTTATACTGAAAATGTTCTCATTCTTATAACTTAAAGTTGACGCAAGAATAGAAAAGTTATATTTATTCAATACGAATAGATTGACCTATTATATTAATAAATTCTATAAAAGAGTTATTACATTTAAAATCGATTTTGAAAGCGAAAATTTCCTCATTCTCATAAATTGAAGTTTGTTCGAGAATAGAAAGGTTGTGTTGATTCGAGACGAATCGATTGACCTATAATGTCAATACAGTCTATTGAAGAGTAACGAAGCTATGGTAATGCATAATATTTAAAAATACGGGTTTTAAAAGTAAAATTGTTTCCTTCAGCATAATTTAAGGTTGATGCTTGAAAAGAAGACGAATCGATTGACCTATAATTTTGATACATTTTATTGAAGAGTGAGGAAGATATCGTCATTTACATTCTATTTAAAATCGATTCTTATAGTAAAAATGTTCTCATTCTTATAATTCAAATATTATGCGACAATAGAAAAGATGTGTTGATTCAAAGTGAATCGATTGACCTATGACATTGATACATTTTATTGAAGAGTAGGGAAGTTATGGTAATTTATACATTTTAAAAATCAGATTTTTATTGTAAAACTTTTTTCATTAACATCATTCAAAGCTGATGCAACAACAGAAAAGATGTGTTGATTCGAGACGAATCGATTGACCTATAATGTCAATACAGTTCTATTGAAGAGTAACAAAGCTATGGTAATGCATAATATTTAAAAATACGGTTTTTTATGGTAAAACTGTTTTCTTCAACATAATTCAAAGTTGATGCTTGAAAAGAAGACGAATCGATTGACCTCTAATATCAATGCAGTTTATTCAAGAGTAACGAAGCTACGGTGATGCATAATATTTAAAAATACGGGTTTTTATAGTAAAACTGTTTTCTTCAACAGAATTCAAAGTTGATGCTTGAAAATAAGATTTCTTGGTTCGAGAAGAATCGTTTGACCTAGAATTGTAATACATTTTATCGAAGAGTGAGAAAGTTATCGTAATATAAACTATATTTATTATCGAGTTTTATAGTACAAATGTCTTATTCTCATAATTCAAAGTTGAAGCGAGAATAGAAAACATTCCTTAGTTCGAGACGAATAGATTGACCTATAATATTTGAACATTTTATTAGAGATTCAAGAAGTTATCGTCATTCGTATTATATTTGAAATCGATTTTTATAGTAAAATTTTTTTCATTTGCATAATTTAAAGTTGATGCGAGAATAGAAAAGATGTTTTGATTTG